>JAWPHD010000396.1:0-483143 GCA_037043455.1 Cyrtodaria siliqua | reverse complement strand
ATTGCCCTAGTTTAGAGGAGGTACCCTATTTTGGGGCCAGTAGGTCAAAGGTAAAGGTCACAGTGACCTTATATGGAATCATGCATTCCGCACATTAAATTCAAAACCATAACACATACTCCCATAAAAATTCATAGGTACATTGCCCTAGATGAAAAGAGAAAACCTATTGTTTTTGGGGCGAGTAGGTCAAAGGTCAAGGTCACCATGACCTTATTTGAAAATAAACATTCCATCTGATAGCTTTGAAACCATAATACCTACATTTATGATACTTTATAGGTACATTGCCTTTGGTGAGAGGAGGAAACCTATTGATCATGGTTCAGTGGGGCAAAGGTCAAGGTGACCATGACCTTATATGAAAATAGTCATTCCTCACAATAACTTCAAAACTATAACACCTATACTCAAGAAATTTCATAGGCTTATTGACTTTGGTGACAGGAGGAACCCTATTGATTTTGGGTCATTTGGTCAAAGGTCAAGGTCACCGTGACATTATATGGAAATAGGCATTTTGTGGGATAACATCAAAACCATAACACCTACACTCATGAAACTGCCCTTGGTAAGAGAAAATATTGTATTTCATTGGGGTCAGCAGGTCAGTGGTCAAGGTCACTGTGACCGTATTACATGCACTCTGCGCGATAACATCAAAACCATAACACCCCCACTGATGAAACTGTTTATGTGCATTTATGTTGGCAAGAGAAAGAATCTTTTTTGTCTTTGAGGTCAGTAGGCCAAATGTCAAGGTCACCTTGACCTTATATGGAATACATTCTGCCAAATAACTGTGAAACCACACTCACACTCATGAATCTTTATAGATGCATTGCGTTTGGTCAGAGGAGGAACCCTGTTGCTTTTGGGGTCACTAGGTCAAAGGTCAAGGTCATCAATACATATTCCAATTGATAACTCCAGGAGTATACTACCTACACTTATGAATCTTTGTAGATACATTGGCGTTGGTTGGAGAAGGAACCCTATCACTTTTGGACTTAGTAGGTCAAAGGTCAAGGTCACCATGTCTTCATATGGACATACACATTGCAAATGACAATCCCGGAAATATGACATCCACACTTATTAAACTTCATAGGTGCACTGTCCTTGGTCAGTGGAGGAAGCCATAGGTCATCAAGGTCACATTGAACTGACAATGACTGTATCCTAAGCCATTTTCCTCACTGCAACTTGTAACTATTAGACCTACAATTTTGAAACTTTACAGAAATAGTACCCATGTTAAAACAACAACTTCTGTTCATTTTAAGCTTAGTAGGTCAGATGTCAAGGTCACAGTGCTCTTGGTTAAACAACATCCCCTGTCAGTTATTTTTTTGTTAGAAGGTCAAAGGTAAGGGTTACATTGACCTGACACATAGGAATTGTTTTTAACATAAACACTTTAGGAAACAGGCTTATAATGCCCTGTTAGGCAGCGCTCTTGTTTTATTTCTTTTCTTTATGACATTGGATGACATCAGATAATGTTTGGTACTGTAGTAGAACTCAGTTATGGGGTATATGTAAATAGATAGGTTTATAAGCATGTTACTACTATCTATCCGCAGAAATAGCTTTGATGGCGATATTGGAAGAGCGCCCGTTACACATGCAATCGTTTCAAGTTCAAACCTCACTGAGTGTCCTAATATTTATATGTAATTGTTCCGATATATTATTGTCTATATGTGTTGTGTGATATAATATCAAAAATATATATAAACGATGGATATATGTCATAGGACCCAGCATGGCGCAGATGTAAAGAGATAGGTTTATAAGAGCGTTACTACAGTCTCCCCCACAGAGCTAACTTTGATGACGATATTGGGAGAGCTCCCACTTCACATGCAATCGTTTCGAGTTCATACCCCGCTGGGTGTCCTAACCATCGTCCTTTTACAGTACAATAAATACAGAAGAATTCCACAATTTGCTTCATCATTCATTGATTGCTGATAAAGCAAAACTGATTAAATCATCACTTTATCAGGCAGAACAGTGCATATCTGCAAGATAAATTATTTAATGTTTTGCTACCTTTTTCACAGTCCTGAGTGAATGGAATGAAAACCGAGCATTCTGGTTTTCATGGGAAGCACTGCCGTCCCCTGAAAGAGTGATACAGTCACTTGCAATTAAATCTGCCCAAGCATGACTTAATCAGATCTGTCATATAACCAATCCAATGTTAAAGAGACTATTGAAAATAAATCATTGGCAGTCAAACAATTAGAGATTCAGGAAATGAAAAAAAAGAGCTGAATTTAAGTTCTCATTTTTTTAGGTTTCGAACGATATTAAGGATAGTTCCTAAATTGAAATTCAATGTATTCACACAAGGGTTTGATTATATTTCAGGCAATATGAGCATACTGTGGGTTCAATAATTATGGCGGTTTTCTTTTTCATTTCAGAGCGCCAACCTGTAGAGGCCATGTTTCATGGTGCCCAGTACCTCATGTATGACCTCACAAAGCGCGGGGACCCAATATTCAGCAGTAACGACAGACTCACTCTCCACTTCAAAACCACACATATGAGCGGGCTTCTCTTCTACACAGGTAAACCACATTATGAGCTGCTAACAAAAGAAAAAAATATGAAACATTTCATACTGTACTAAGAACGAGAAATGAATTTTATGGCCATTGACCCAAATAGGTAATATTGTGCGTGAAAACTGATGAAAATGTAGAATGAAGTAGTCGATGATTGAATTGAATTGAATGTTGTTTAACGGCTCATCAACACAGTATAGGTTATTTAGAGCCGCCCCAGAGAGAGGGGAAGGATACATAGGAATCCGGGAACCTGCCTAGTACTCTTATTATCGAATAGATATGGTTCTTTAACCTGCTCGGAGGATAGACCGATACACGGACCACCCGGTTTACGTCCCCATCCGACGGACGAGGCTAAGGGGAGGCTAAGGGAAAGTGTCTTGCCCAAGAACACACCAACAAAACTCAGTGGCACCACAGGGCCTCTGATTACAAATCCGCCGCTCTAGGTCCGACTGCGCCATGCCAGCCCTATTCAATGATTGAAGAGTATGATAAAAATGTATTGGTAAAACTATTTCATATAAGGGATGATATGTTAAAAAATATTAACTATGATGATCAACAAGTTAATGATTACACAATCAGCATGTTGTCAAAATCCAAATGATCAACTCCACTTAGAGCAGGACATTCTAGTATAGACTGGCTCTCATCCGAGTGGTTTCATTTAATATTTTGCAATCAGAATCGAAATACAATCTTAAAATCCTAACATTTATTATCAGTCATTTTCTGAAATAGCTAGGAGACTTAATGCAGTCTTATTTGATTTGATGATAGCTTGAGATGTCTCAAATATTATAAATATGAACAAACATAAGGACATAGCCAACCGAATTCTCATGGTTGCAGAAATGCAAAAAGATAACCAGTCTATTAATTTGGGCCAATGAGGTACTTAGGGCTTCTTAATGCAAAACATTCTGGTCTAGTTAATATGATGCAATGAGATGAAGCTCTTATGGAAGGCTTCACTGTAATATATGTACATTAATTGATGAACGAAATTGAATCCCTCCAGCTAGACTCACCCAGGATAACTGAGTAATGGAAAACAAGTGTAACAATGGTCAGTTAATGTGGAACTAGAAATATTTGAATGACTTAAAAGGAATGTAGCGCCACAGCCAAACCATCTTTATTATTGAGAGTTCTGAACAATTTGAATAGGAGTGAAAGAATTATCAAAATCGGATGATGAACAAAAAAGATATGATCATTTGAAGTTTCTGTTGAAACGGATATGGAAGCGGCCATTTTGAGAGCTATGACATCACGGTTCTAAATGACCATATATGGAATATTTATAAATATGAAAATTTACTGATTTATATGGAAAAAATGACACGACTATGAAAAATATGTAATACCTAATGGCAGTAATGCTTTATATGACCAGTACATTTTTTTGCATTCATTCGCAATGTTTTTCTCCGTTTTAAATGATATTTATCAGTATTCCATATATGGTAATATGGAACTATGACATCATAGTTCTAAAAATGGCGGCTCCCATATCCGTTTTAGGACAACCTTTAAATGGTCATATCTTTTTTGTTTATCATCCGATTTTGATAATTTTTTCACCTCTTTCCAAGTTTTACAGAACTCTCAATGAAATAGCTTGTTTGGCTGTGGCGCTACATTCCCTTTAATCTGTGTGCAAAAAACACTTGTGATGTAAAAGGAGACCAATTTCTTCCTGCTGTATTTTTTAATATTTACCAAAGAAAATGGAATTTCAAGAATATGTCATTTTATATTTGTTCTGTTTGTCATTTCTGTCAATGTTAACTGAATTAACTGCAGCTGGTTTTGTCTAGACAAGTTTACACTAGTGTTTTTGTCTGTTATTCTTAAAAAAAGGAAAATTACAACAAATTTAAATAATTTTCAAACAACATTATAAGGCCATAATAAATTAATTGCTAGATTATCATCCCGGCCCATTTTTTTTATGCAGCCCCGGCAATTTTTATTTATTCAAAAAAAAAAATTGCTTTGAATGCTGATTTTCCAAACAGCATTCCGCGTTTTACCGCTGTTTCGAGAACCTTGTTTTAAACCTGTCCACTGAAACCCGGAAACCTAATAACCGGTGTTGTTATCATTAAAGCAGTAAAGGGTGTTCCAATTATGTAAGGCTGGTTTGGTTGTAATATTGCGGATTTGCAAATTGTTTATTTTGTAAAAAAACAACAAAAAACATACCAAAGAGAGGTCGTGTCACAAACAATTAAATGTTCTGTGATTTAAAAATGATAGTAGCCTAGTATGATCCAGAGATCTAAGAAGTAGTGGTTTATTACATCTCTGCCTATACAATAATCTTCTGTTGCAGTTGAAATATTTTGTATTATTTAAACAAGAAATATTTCTTAACATCTGAAAATGTTTAAATTCTTAAATGAATATGTGCCTAAAAGTATAAAACACTATTAAAATGTGTTTTCTT
This sequence comes from Cyrtodaria siliqua, assembly GCA_037043455.1. Lineage (NCBI taxonomy): Eukaryota > Metazoa > Mollusca > Bivalvia > Adapedonta > Hiatellidae > Cyrtodaria > Cyrtodaria siliqua. The sequence goes on along the minus strand of JAWPHD010000396.1, from coordinate 478,103 downwards.
GAAAGTACCTAGTAGTATGTATTACTATTTTTGTCCTGTGCTGAGGAAATATTCCATTTATCGTATAAAATAAAATATAAAAAATAAAATTTCACCTCCCACCCCTATTTTGAAATAAATTTGTATGATAAACTAGCAATTAATTTATTATGGCCTAAAGGATGAATTTTTTTGTATGCATGTGGCATTATATAAATATTGCATCCCAGTGAGGGTGACAGCGGATATTGTCAACCTGAGGAAAATAATGTCAATCAAGGCTAATGGCCAGTTCCAGCGTGTTCAAATCCGCTTCCGAAATTGTCGCAAATCTGCTCACCATATTTGTTTATTGTTGTTTGGTAAACCAAGCGTCTTACGATTGACATAACTTCAACTGTATTTTAATAAGCATCCTCCGATTTCCAATTGCGCAAAGCGTGTCATAATTGGAAAAACCCAAAACCTATTTTCATACTTCCCGTGATGTCACAGTCGTGTGATAGTAAAAATTGTTTACCGGTCAACAGTAAAAATTGCTTCACGATTAGGATGTGGTCAATTTATATAGGAGTGTAAACGTGGGGTATAATAAATACATTTGTTGACCTTGTATAGTAAATTATTTCTATCAGGGGATGACAGAGACTATATGACGGTATCTTTAAAGAATGGTGCCATCCACGTTGCCATGAATTTGGGCTCTGGTGCCTATGACGATGATGTCGACATGAAAGGGTACAAGCTGGATGATGGACAGTGGCATAATCTCGTGGTTACCAGAAACTCCAGACAAGTAGGTTGCTACGTGAACTGTTGATGAACTATTTTCTTATGAATGCAATTTGTTTATGTATGGTTTGATATGAAATATAAAATTACCATATTTCACCTAACAGTAGCTACTCTCCTAATAAAAATGCCCCCACTCCCCCACCTTTACAAGAAACATCTTCAAAATTCAATACATTTTCAATCTTTTCTATCCACAAATAAAAAATAAATAAATGTTTGATCTTTTGCATAATAAAAAAAATATATATGTATAAGAGCAGCCATTGGCAAGTTGCATAGTGTCTGGGTGCTAATATTAGTGGAAATATGGTAATATCAGAATGTGTGAGTAGTTGAGGGAGTGGAGTGATAACAACAATAAAACAATATATGAACTGCATGTGGATACATAATATTTTTAATATCTGGTTACATATTTCTTAAGATGTGCACAAAATCAAATATGTTAATCATTGACATTTTGTACACCGAACAAATGCATAGAGCAAAACAGTGAAAAGGAAAAAGACAAAAAAAAAGAGAAAACATTGTTGATTTAATTTCAAAGATTTTCATTTAAAGAAAAATTTAAATCTACAAAAAACTAGGTATAATTAAATAGGAGATAAAAGTGTATGTTTGCTTTGATCCCTGTAGTATATATAGGATATATAATGCCCAATATAATTTTGTAGTCTTCCCCCAAACAATAGAGACTTCACCATCTAGCAATGCAGTAAATGGCTTTTAGCATGCTCATGATAGGAGGGGTACATGCATATCAAAAGTAGAAATAGTTTCTTGGTATAGATCATATAAATAAAGTTGTTACTGTTTAAGAATGCAGCCTTAAAAAGGATAATAGTATTTTCTATGCAGCATGTCTCTTTTAAGAAATATATCAAAGAAGGTATTCACAACAAACTCTCTGAAAAGGTTAGGTGAATTTTGATAAACGTTAAGACAAAAATGTGCCAGTTTATAGTCTGTTAGTATACACTTTCCTTATATGCCAGTGAACAGTCTGTTAACATACACTTTCCTTATGTGCCAGTCAACATTCTGTTAGCATACATTTTCCTTATATGCCGGTAAACAGACCATTAGCATACAATTTCCTTATGTGCCAGTCTACAGTCTGTTAGCATACACTTTCCTTATGTACCAATCAACAATCTGTTAACATACACTTTCATTATGTGCCAGTCAGTGTACCATTAGCTTACATTTTCCTTATGTGCCGGTCAACAATCTGTTAGCATACACTTTCATCATGTGCCAACCAACAATGTGTTAGCATACACTTTCCTTATGTGCCAATCAATAATCTGTTCGCACACAATTTCCTTATGTTTCAGTCAACACTCTGTTAGCATACACTTTCTGCATGTACCAGTCAACAATCTGTTAGCATGCACTTTCCTTATGTGCCATTCAACAATCCATTAGCATACTCATTCCTTATGTGCCAGTCAAAAGTGTGTAAGCATACACTTTTCTTATATACCAGTCAACAGTCTGTTAGCATACACTTTTATTTATGCACAGTGCTAGTCAACAATCTGCTAGCATACACTTTCCATATGTGCCAGTCAATTGCCTTTTAGCATACACTTTCCTTATGTCCCAGTCAACTGCCTTTTAGCATACACTTTCTTTATGTGCTTAATTTAGTCAACTGCCTTTTAGCATACACTTTCCTTATGTGCCAGTCAATTGTCTTTTAACATAACTTTCCTTCAAACATGTCTGCATTTTCCACTCATTGAATATTTCTTCTTAATAGATTAACTTTAAATCTAATTTTCTCTAAACTTTTGCTAAAATTGATGATAATTACCATAATGAAAAATCTGTTTAAGATATATTACCGCAATTCACCCATCGATGAAACTAGTGCTTGGATATGAAACTTCAGCTAAATAGGTCAAGTAGTTTTTATCTAATTGACAAATAGTAAGGAGAAGCCAATTTAGGGCTGCTCATCTGACTGACACCATTTATATCAAACACTTCCATTCAAGATGTCAAAGAGAAGCTTCGTCGAGACATTTATCTGAAAGAAAATAACTAAATGTATACACCAAAATACCATGGCACCTGTCTTTATTCATTCTCTGTCTTTGTAAATTTATATCAGAATTTGCCTGAATTCTAAACTGCCAATGACAATATTTTGAACACAGGTTTTGACTGCAAGACAATATTGTTAGTCCGTTTGAACGGAATTAAGTCACAACCTTAAAGTAGACAAGACAACTATCAAATTTCTTTTAAATGATATAAATACATGTATGTTTACAGTTTTCCACGATGGCGGGATGTGTATAGTACTGGTTCTACCCAGGAATAGCGGGTATTCTACCTCCACCACAAACAAATGTGTTGAAAATGACGTAAAACACCATACAAACAAACAAATACAGTTTTTCATATACATGTATATCTATACAAACATAACTTAGATGTATGTCCCCAGACCATCAACTCATCATTGCGGTACCCGCCTAAGGGCAATGGGGGTGAGTTATAGGTGGGGTGGGATATACCTTTGGTACTAACATTTATGTCTGGTAGGCAGTTACTTATAGACTGATAATAATGACCCAGGGTCGGGGAATTTGACTGGACTTGTTGATGATCCCAGGAATGTTGAATTGGGATTTTACAGTACAACAACACAAAAAGGTTATAAGACGTCAACAGGAACGAACATTCCAGGCCCACTCTCCATTTGCATATAGATAAAAATATGCGGTATAGGCATAGAACCTTTTCACCTGCAGAACTGCAGAGTTGCTGCAAATTCTTTTGTAAACACTCCATTTTTTGCTGGAGTCGCCATCATTGATTTCTGCTAACATTCAAGTAGCACCTGAAAGAATACAGGCCAAAAATAGCCCAGTGAACATTCGGGTGGTGGTGTGTGTGTGCGGGAGGGGAGGGATTTTACCCCTATGTCTGGCTGGATCTGCCTGGATAAGGCCATCAATAAAAATATGTTTGTTTGCCGTGCTCCGACCGACTCACCCGATTCGGCCGCGACTCAGAAAATGTTAATGACCTCGGGCCGAAAAAAAACTTTGAATAATTTTGTAGCTTTTGATGTAAAAAAAAAAAAAAAAAAAATCCCTACCTACCTACCTACCCACCCTCAAAATTCTGGGTAGGAGCACAGCAAACAAACAATTTTTTATTGATGGCCTAAGCAGTGACCCTACTCTTGCCCGAGAACTACACGGGGCTCCCAGGAATTTATCAATTTTGATTTTTTCTTATTACTGCCACTCTCTTAGCAGCCTCTGTAGCTCAGTGGATAAGGCCTTCCCCAGTGAAATAACAGTGAAATTTCACTGAAAGAATTGGGCAAAAATAACAATGACATCTTGATGAAATTTCACTGAAATTTTGGTGAATTTCACTGAAAGAATTGGGCAAAATAACTGAGTTTCAGTGACATTTTGGTGAAATTTTAGCAGAATTGGTCACAAATTTCACAAAAATTTCAGTGACATTTCAATGAAAGAATTAGACAATACAACAGTTCAAGAACATTTCAAGAATTTATAACCTTCAGTCTACATCTATTAGATCATACTTGGTGAAATGTTGCATACTGAAATCAGATAATATCTGCAGTGCTGAAAGCCATTTTTCTATCAACAACAAAAACACAAGGTCGACTGTCTACATTTAGAAATTTCCTCTTTCAAATACAACTATTACATGTATAAGATGTTTTGATACAATGAGTAATGTTAGTATAGTCACAAAACATTTACTTTTAATCATTAAATGGTGCAAGGAAAACACACAGTTGGTGCCATTTTCCTGCCAAAAACTTCAGAGTGTTTGCATTTTATTTGCACTTTTTGTCAGAATCACACTCAGGTGTCATAGTAAAATAATCCATTTTTCTTTCCAAACTCCTAAACCAATCAATTTATCTTCATATAAAACTAAAACTTGCTACACATATCAAGGTGGCAGTCCTGTGGTGTCTTTTGATATAAAACAACACCATTTGCCAATTACATTTAAAAAATCTTTAAAAATACATCCCGTTTCCAGGCTTTAATTACCTTATCCCTCCAGGATCCCACCTGCATTTTCAGTAGGGTGAGTTATATGATGAGCATCTATATATCTGTTGCCTGTCTAAATGAATAAATGTGTTGATAGATAGAGAGATATATTTCATTGAAATATCAATCAATTAATAATATTGAAATTTTACTACTGAATTTTCATACTGAGATTTGTCAATATTTTCAGATTTCACAGAAATTTCACTGAATTTCGGTGAAATTTCACTGCCTTTTTCACTGGGGTTGGCTTTAGAGCTACAGACCTCTGCCACATGTGGGTTCTCTCCCTGACTGATGGGAAACTTATCTCACCTGCCTCTGAGGAAACTATAAACTAATAATTCAATGGGTTACATACAGTTAAGAAACGTTCTAGTTTACTGGAATATTCTATATTTACATGCAAACTGCTTCTTAGAATTATTCCCAAGGCTATCATAACTTCTTCCTATTCAAAGTCCGCGCCACTGTAATTCACTTTAAATTTAAATTGTTTTATCACAATAATTCAAGATTTCAATTGAATTTCTATTACACTGCTGCAGAGGTTTCTAATTTGCATATGGCTGAATTGTTTGAAAACAATTCTTCCCAGCATTGTTTTAAGCAGTTTATTGATTTCCCGCTAAAAAAATTGTTAAATTTTTTATTTTACATATCACTGTGTGAATTACAGTCGACAGTTGAGCTGTTACTATCATTTCATGTCATCACTTTATGAGAAGCAAATAAAATTATAGGAGGCTTTAGGGGTTTATATAGGATTTTATTGTGGCGGTATTCATCAACTTCTACGATGGTTTCCTTTCCTCCATAGATAGTAGATTAGCGCCCCGTTGGATAGTTTACAACATGTCATTCAGGTTGTTTTGCCCGTCAGTCATCCCGCGATGATTCCGTGAAAAAACAATGTGCTAGTCATTATCATGCTGACAAGTTTATAAGCTTTCTCGAATAATCACAGGGTTTCCTTAGGCACTGCGCTTCTATCCCGAGATAAATTACGCGGATGAATTAGTTTGTTCATTAATCACTTTTTTTAATAAAATCTGTAAATTTCAGGACAAGAAATTTACTAAGTAATGGAATTAATTCTCTGTGGTATTCTGTTTTAATTATTTCAGATATTGATAAACAATTATATGGCAGTAGGAATGAGTGGTAGGGGGCACTAACTTTGTAATGGAGTAACAAACCGTTGTTGTTATGATTAATATTTCATGTTGGATGAAATAAAATAATGAGATAACAATCAACTTGGAAAACACATTCTCAGTCACTAAATCTAGAAATATTAGGATAATACCAACCAGTTAACCAGATTTATGTATGAGCCCTTTTCAGACTTATTCTCTAGGGAGGTATAATGTGTTTTGGCCTTTTAAAATTCCATGTTACAAGTTTTACAAAACAGGAGACATTCATATATAATGTAATTTGCGCCCTAGTTGTACAAGTCAGGAGACATTCATCTATAATGTAGTTGTACAAGTCAGGAGACATTCATCTATAATGTAGTTTGCCAGCTATCCTATCCTCTATCAGACAACACACCTGTTCTACTACTTCTTCAGTTTCGAACCCATTTGCCCTGATTATTTTTACACTTGTCCCATTTATGCCTAAAATTTTGCCGAACTCCACTGTTCTGTTTGATTTAATAACATAATGTTAAGTAAGTGAGGACAGAACTAGACATAACTTTTAAATATCAGAGGCGAACAAATAAAAATAGTAAAACATGGATCATTCTCTCGTTGGTACTGCAAAACAGTTTCTAAGTGACAGGCTTCACGTGCTCAGAGAAGTTCAATTCTGAACATAAGAGGTACCAACTAATAACTCAGTTTACGCATTTTCAATCACTGGTATCTCTGAGAAGTTCAATTCTGAACATGTCTAATCCGATAACAAAAATAGCTAGGTAACTAGGGTAAATTGTGGCCAGTTTGGGATATTTCACACACATTCTGCAGGACGTCTAATTACTTCCCGAGTCGTAAGCTAACCAAGAAAATGTGTCCAATGTTCTTCCACGTTTGCTTAAAGTCCCTATCCCGCCATCAACAGGCAAATTTTACAACAGTGGTGCACCATTTCTAGACCCACCAACGACGAGGTTTATATATACATGTGTATAACTTACATATTTTGAGAATCCAAACTCTATAGACACAATATAAATGCCTTTAATCAGTCGGGTGAAACCCAAAATGGAGTGTCAAATTAATATAAGAGGTTCCACCTAATAACTCATTTTACACATTTTCAATCACTGGTATTTTAAGAACCCATGAATAAATCTATTTTTAATTGGTATGTATACATCATTATATGACCTGACCACTTAGATAGAATTTTGATAAACAGATAAAGTGTAATTTTGCCGTTGTTTGGCGAGTTAAATTCTTTAAGTCCTACTGCTTGTTCTTGTCTGGACTAATCCTTTATACTTCGCATACTACTGAACAATCATATTCTCTACAGGCCTACTTAGTGCACTATTTTCTTTAAGCTTTAAGTTTGCCATTTAAACTTCGATAGGTTTAAAATATTTCAACATTTTCATGATTAATTCTAATCCGATTTAAAGCATCATTTCTAATCAATAACTGACACTGAAATGACAATCTTCTTTTTTTCTATTTATAATTCATTGCACTATTCTCAGCGCAACCTTCTTTTTTCTATTTATAATTCTTTGCACTATTCTCAGCGCGCTAATTAATAATTAGTGATTAGAAATGGAGCCCCCGCCCACACAGGTATATTGATTAACAATACATCAACAGGAAATATTAATTAACCGTTAATTAAGATGTTTTTTGTTTTTTTCCATTTACTAGCCGATAATCATCCCTCTAGTTAGCACCAGTCAGTTTAGTTCACTCAATCAGTCTCAAGACATAATCGTTGTTATTTCACACAGGTGTATGTATATCACATGGTAATCACTGATGCACTTTTCGTATCAAGCATTTTCATTGGCTATAATGTATTTCAGTGAATTTAATTTATTGATTGAAAAATGTCAAAAGTTGCTTCACCAATATGTAAGATGGAGTCTATGGTGTGTGTCACTATACAAGACAAACATTGACCTAGGGCAATAAAAAACACACAGAAAACTGCAGAGACTTTATGTAATAATTAGGACAAGGGTCAGTTATCAGCATGTCAGTCAGTGTATTTCTCGAAGGCCGCTTATACCAATATGCAAGTGTCCACAGCATGTGTCACTATACAAACAAAAGCATAAAAAATAGTGGCTAAAACAAAATTGTACAAACACATTGTCGCAAACAAAAGCATCCAAACACTGCGGCCCAAACAAAAGCATCTAAACACAGCAGCCCAAACAAAAGCATCTGAACATGTGTTTGGTTTAAACATATGTTGTTTTTTTAATGGTTTACAGCATTTCATACATACATTGTTCAATCATATTAAATGATTAGAACAAAAACAAATGTTGTCCCAAACAAAAGCATCTAAACACAGCGGCCCAAATAAAAGCATTTAAACACAGTGGCCCAAACAAGAGCATCCTAACACAGCGTCCCAAATAAAAGCATCTAAACACAGTGGCCCAAACAAAAGCATCTAAACACAGCGGCCCAAACAAACGCATCTAAACACAGCATCCCAAACAAAAGCATCCTAACACAGCATCCCAAACAAAAGCATCTAAACACAGCAGCCCAAATCAAACCATCTAAACACAGCATCCCAAACAAAAGCATCCAAACACAGCATCCCAAACAAAAGTATCTAAACACAGTGGCGCAGACAAAAGCATCTAAACATAGCGGCCCAAACAAAAGCATCTAAAGGAGGCCCAAACAAAAGCATCTAAACAGCGGCCCAAACAAAAGCATCCAAATTCAGCGACCCAAACAAAAGCATCCAAATTCAGCGACCCAAACAAAAGCATCTAAACACAGTGGACCAAACAAAAGCATCTAAACACAGTGGCCCAAACAAAAGCATCTCAACACAGTGGCCCAAACAAAAGCATCTAAACACAGTGGCCCAAACAAAAGCATCTAAACACAGTGGCCCAAACAAAAGCATCTAAACACAGCGGCCATAAACAAAAGCATCTAAACGCAGTGACACAGACAAAAGCATCCAAACACGGCGGCCCAAACAAAAGCATCTAAACACTGTCTCAAACAAAAGCATCCAAACACAGTGGCCGAAACAAAAGCATCTGAACACAGTGACACAAACAAAATCACCCTATACTGGATCACAAACAAAAGCATCTAAACACAGCGGCCAAAACAAAACCACCTAAACACAGGGACCCAAACAAAAGCATCCAATCATAGCATCCCAAACAAAAGTATCTAAACACAGCATCCCAAACAAAAGTATCTAAACACAGCAGCCCAAACAAAAGCATCTAAACACAGCAGCCCAAACAAAAGCATCCAAACACAGCAGCCCAAACAAAAGCATCCAAACACAGCAGCCCAAACAAAAGCATCTAAAAACAGCAGCCCAAACAAAAGCATCGGAACACACCGGCCGAAACAAAAGCATCCAAACACAGCAGCCCAAACAAAAGCATCTAAACACAGCAGCCCAAACAAAAGCATCCAAACACAGCAACCCAAACAAAAGCATCTAAACACAGCGGCCCAAACAAAAGCATCGGAACACAGCGGCCCAAACAAAAGCATCCAAACACAGCAGCCCAAACAAAAGTATCTGAACACAGCGGCCCAAACAAAAGCATCTAAACACAGTGGCCCAAACAAAAGCATCTAAACACAGTGGCCCAAACAAAAGCATCTAAACACAGTGGCCCAAACAAAAGCATTTAACCACAGTGGCCCAAACAAAAGCATCCAAACGCAGCAGCCCAAACAAAAGTATCTGAACACAGCGGCCCAAACAAAAGCATCTAAACACAGCAGCCCAAACAAAAGCATCCAAACACAGCAGCCCAAACAAAAGCATCTAAACACAGTGGCCCAAACAAAAGCATCCAAACTGAACTGCCCAAACAAAAGCATCCAAACACAGTGTCCCAAACAAAAGCATCTGAACACTGCAGCCCAAACAAAAGCATCTAAACACAGCGGCCCAAACAAAAGCATCTAAACACAGCTGCCCAGACAAGAGCATTAATACAATTCAATTCTTTAATCTGCATAAACATCCTACAATGTTCAGCACCTGTACAATGAGGCAGTTACATTACACTGAGGAGAGCATGTATAATATTGTCATGGCTTGCCGTGTGCTGCTGATTTAAGCCGTGTGCTGCTGATTTAAGCCGTGTGCTGCTGATTTCAGCAAGTACAATCTAACTATAAAGTTTGAAGATACAGGGTGCAATCCTTCATGAATTATGTAGCTTTCTTTTTTATGCCTAGGTGCACCGTTTGTCCGTCCGTCCGTCCGTCCCATCGTGTCCGGTCAATATCTCTGACATTCATGGATGGATTTTCAAATAACTTGGCACAAGTGCTCACCACAACAAGACGATGGGCACAAAACCCAGGTCCATGGCTCCAAGGTCAAGGTCACACTGAGAGGTCAAATGTCAAAAAGAAGTCTGTCGGTACCATGTGTCCGGTCAATAACTCTGACATTCATGGATGGATTTTTAAATAACTTAGCACAAGTGCTCACCACAACAAGACAATGTGTCACACACAAAATCCAGGTCTTGGCTCTAAGGTCAAGGTCATACTTAGAGGTCAAAGGTCACTTTGGGGGCATTTGTCACTTGCAGTGACAGTTTTTGTTCTTTCTAAAGTGTTAAAGTTTATTAAAGTGTCGTGCACAGGGACACAACGTATATGGTATTAGCAGGGATCGAACCAATGACTTTTCAATCATGGGTCCACTAGGCCACAGCTCACCACATCGTTTCATGACCATAGGTCAATATTTTGCCAAGTTATGAGCTAGGTTAGGTTGCAGGTTAAAGTTTTATGAAAAGAGGCATAACTCTGCCAAAATAAAAGTCAGAGTTATTGGACATGTGTAACAACATACCTTTGGTTAAGATGAATATGTGTGAAGTTTCATGTACATAAGCCAAATACTTTTCAAGTTAATGGCCAGTTATGAGCCTGGTTAGGTTGCAGGTTAAAGTTTTATGAAAAGCATCCGAACACAGTGACACAAACAAAAGCATCTAAACACAGTTTCAAAAACAAAAACATCTTAAACACAGTGACACAAACAAAAACATCCAAACACAGTGACACAAACAAAAACATCCAAACACAGTGACCAAACAAAAGCATCCAAACAGTTACAACAAGAAATATCTTTATAAAAGATACTCGGCGCGTTTGGGGAAGCACAATGTATAAGTGATTGATGGTCATGAAGTGAAATCATTTTAATAGCGAAATATAAGGTATAGAGTAGAGCAATATAACGTTTTCTATCGGTATTCCGATAAAGGTTGACACGGCAGTGCCAGTGTGGGGAATTTGAACAAAACAAGTTAGTGCCTTCCATTAGGGAAGGCCAATTGTTAAAATATTCAAAGGGCCATAACTCTGAAAACAAGAGGCCCTCGTGAATAGATCTACTGGCAAAGTGTACTCTGTTAGATGATGCTACATGCAAAATATCAAAGCTCTAACCTTGTGGTTTCAAAAAAGAAGATTTTTAAAAGTATTTCCTAATATTTCTATGTAAAACTTTTGACTCCCGGTGAGGGGCTTACCACAGGGTCATCATTTGTACAACTTGGTAAAGGACCACTATATGATGCTACACGCAAAATATCAAAGCTGTAGCGATTGTGGTTTCAGAGAAGAAGATCCGGGCACCTTGAAAAATCATGTGATTAGGAAATCACATCGATATGTAATAATTTTTAATAGAGTTTCATTACCAGTTACCATGTAAAATTAATGCACTTTGCAAGAAAACAGAATAATTTATTTGCAATTACAGCATTTCTCTTCCTTTCTTCATCTTTTCCGGTTACAGTTGAAGTACAGCGTAACAAATCACCTAACGATATACCATGCATTTATCAACAACTACACTCTATAAACAAATCTACTTGTTTCCTTTCGCCTTGTCAGACAAATTTAGCCAATCAGTATTCAGTTTAATAAACACTAGGCTTTCATAATTTCTGTATCGCTTTCAATGCGAGTTTTGATAGGCTTACACAGACACACCTCCTGCGAGGCCAACAGCTGGCGCCGAAAAACAAAAGCATCCAAACACAGTGGCAAAAATAAAAGCATCCAAACAGTTGCCCACACAATTTATGGTAAATATATATTCTTGAATGGATAGGAGCCTGATATGATAATTAAGATTGACTATGGACATGTTATTGTATTACACACCAATTATGCCTTCACTGGCACCACTGAGGGTGATTTATACAATTTTATAGCTCTTTCAGAATCTCTGTTAAAGAAATAAAAGCTGTGATATCCAGATTTATTATAAAGTGTGTGGGCATTGCCATTCACCCACTCAGAATTTATAATGCAATACCAAATGCCATATGATAACAATATTGCATCAATAGCCGTACAACACATACAACAAGAGACTGCGCCAGGCACATTTTTAGCTGCAACAAAAAGTGATATTGATAATCAAGGGGATTTGCTAGAAACCTATACATTTAATAATTTAGTCACTTTATTGTGAGATGATTCTACATTTGGGAACATAAGTCTGAGATAATTACAATTATTTTAATTGTGGCATCTAGAGACAGTTATCAGTTTATCACATCCATGGGATCAGAAATTCAATTATCACATTCATGAGATATGAAAGTCAATGATCACATCCATGGGATCCGAAATTCAATTATCACATTCATGAGATCTGAAAGTCAATGATCACATCCATGGGATCTGAAATTCAATTATCACATATATGTGATATGAAAGTCGATGATCACATCCATGTGATATGAAAGTCGATGATCACATGGATGTGATATGAAAGTCAATGATCACATTCATGAGATATGAAAGTCAATTATCACTTCTATGTGATATGAAAGTCAATAATCACATCCATGTGATATGAAAGTCAGTGATCACATCCTTGTGATGTGCAGTTCAATTTATTACCTCTTTGTGATTAGAAAGTTAATGATGACATACATGTGATCTTAAAGTAAGTTATCACATCTATACGATATGAAAGTCAGTGATGACATCCATGTGATATGAAAGTTAATGATCAAATCCATGTGATATGAAAGTTAATGATCAAATCCATGTGATATGAAAGTCAGTGATCACATTCATGTGATATGAAAGTCAGTCAGTAATGGGTGTTGCATGGAGTTACTAAAAGTAAATTGCACAAAACGGAATTGAATTTTCTTACTTATAGTTGCCATTTATTTAGCATGGTTTCAAATAATTTTATTTTTATGGGTTTATTTCAGATACGTGTAGTATGTGCACTTTCTCTGCATTTTAGCACCAACTTCTAGACATTTAGCTTTTTATTATGCATATCAATATTTTACTGTGAGTTGATGTACCACTGAACAGTGAATGCAGTTTGATCATGTACAGCAGAAAATTGCTGCATGCACTCATGCAATGCTTTGGATGCACTTTTCCTCTATGTTCTTGAATGTCGATTGGCGCAAGACATTCAAGTATTTCAATGTATATCTTATACTTGCAGTCATTCTTGGTTATGAAGTGTCTGAGACATGACAGGATGTATAATATTTAAAATTGTTTTATAAAATCGATGTCTTTCGTAGAGCCTGTGTCATTTTGTTTTGTAAATCTTCTGCAGCAGACAGTGTTTTATGTTTCTCAATACAATTAATCTGCTATATATTTCAGAATTAGCTCCAATAGAGCCCAATTCCTTAACTGAGACTTGCTCTTCATGCCTGGATAGATGAGCAAAATATACTCAGCAAAAATAGAAACGTCCCTCTTTTAAGCTGTGATTTGCATAGGGTTGACTTTGTTACACTTTGTACACCAATCTAGATATAATTTCATCATTTTATACTTATCACTCAATCATTCGGATCAATATTAATAACCATAAAAAACCAAAGTTTGTCTGTTGCTGCTAAAACATGTTTTATTCAAATTGCAAAATCACTATATTTTTATTATAAAGGGAGGTAATCTGAAAATATTATGGCGCAAAAATGAGTGAAAAGATCAGCGTCTTTTCTCTGTTTTTGTGGTGATGAGGTCATTCTCTGTTTATTTCAATGTAACAAAACTGTGTTAACTCAAAGTTTTAACCACAAGACCTGGAAATGCTGTTTAAACCAAATCAAGGGGAATAAGTTTGCTCACAAGTTTGATTCAAAGAAAATTGTTTTCATGACAGTGCTGACCTTTAACAAAGGTATTGGCATATAAGATTAAATAAAATATAATTTCATTGTGTCTAAATCTATGGGTAAAGTTGGGGACGTTTCTATTTTTGCTCAGTATATATCAGACTGAGTCCTTGATTGTTCACAAGAACTTTTGTATTGAATTGAATTGAATTGGGGTTTTAAGGCGCACCAACACATTACAGGTTATATGGCGCCTAACAGGCATGAACAGGCTCATCCTCCATGTACATCGAGATAAAATATGGAAAATGGGCCTAGAACCTTCTAACCCTGAACTGCAGAGTTGCTGCAAATTCTATCGTAGAAACTCCATTTACGCTGGAGCCACGTTATTGTTTTTCTGCCACTGCTCTTTTGATGTGAGCGAGATTGCACCTGAAACAATGCAGGGATCATGATGAAGACCTTTAATGAACATGAACAAAAAATGATAAAATGAACATGAATTTGGGGGGATTCTACCTCTCTGCCTACCCCTCCAAAGGGATCTGCAGTGGCCCTATTCTTTGCCCTGTGACCAAACGGGGCCCCCGGGAACCACACGGGGCCAGAACTTTTGTAGTGTTAAAGCTGAATTTAAGTCTACTTTTACTGACATTATTTATTACGAAGCAAAATATAAAATAATATCAGGATTACATTTTTTATTTATTTTTATTTAAGTACAAACATGGTCCATTTTGCCATTGACCAAACATTGTGGAGCCCTTATTTCATTGTCTCATTTACCCATGCCAAACATTATAACAGTAAACATTGTTTGTACCTACTGTACATCATGTGACCGTGAAAACCCATAAGAGGCATATTAAGAAGAAAATCTTCTGACAAACTGCATTTTAACATATTTCTTTTTACATTGATTGCAAAATTAGTTCTTGCAATAAATACTGATAAAGGTGATCCTTTGGGAGCAAAAAACACAATTAAGAGAATAAAGCAGCAGACTCGGTTTTATTGAGTCTGTTCATGAGAAGTAATGAAAGAAGCAACACCTCTCACGCCCCCTAACTTCTATTAATCGCTGTTGATGGTTTCCTGGGTAGAACCAGTACTGTTTGAGCTCTGAACTGATTATAAATATATTCCTGTCATGTCGACGGCACTGTCAAGGGAGCACCACTGTTTGCTGCATTAGGCAGGTTTGTGTTTTGGTTATAGATATAGACTGTCAAGATCATAGTTTTGCATAATTAGAATGTTTTATGGTTGCCATGGAAACATAGAGATGACCATTTATATTTCTGTGTGTTTTTTCTATATTTATCACTAGCTGACCACAGGCAATACATTTTGTGATGTAAGTAATACTGCATGTTGCATGTCGTCTGCTGGAGCTGCGTGATGTCACCTGCCTTCCACCATCTCAATGCAATATGGCTGTGATAATGCTTTATGATTTGTTCTTTGCTTTTTATTATAACTCTGTTTGCTTGCTTGTTTCAGTCTAATTTAATAGTAACCTTTGGAATTGTTGTATTCAATACCTATAAATACCATTTCAGATGTTTGAATTTTCCTGTAACTATTCCAGCCTATTATTCGCATCATTTCGCGCAATTACGATATGTCCAAAATCACATCTCAAATGTATCAAGAAAGAATCCTATTTGTAAAAAATATTTCCATGGTATTATATAATTCAACATTGCTGCCCCTTTAATTTTCACCAAAAATAATTGACTGACAAAAACGCAATATTATATCTTCATCAGAAATACATTGTTGCACCTTGATTTCAATTATAATCTGTCACTGCAACTGACCCTGAAATCTGGGAACCAGTCTTCTAATAAAACTTGGTAACACTCTCCTGCCCATGTCTTATGTTTAGGTTTTTTCAACCTATGAAATATCAGAATAATAATAAAGCAGGAAACCTACACCAAACTACTCAAAGCATGTAGAGCCAGCAGGCATCTTGTTGAGCTTTCAATATTTAACTACATTCTCTGTTTACCTTACAACAATGAACTACTTTCTTAGTTTTCCTAACAGCAATGAACTTCTTCCTTAGTTTACACAACAATGAACTACTTCCTTAGTTTACACAACAATGAACTACTTCTTTAGTTTACACAACAATGAACTACTTCCTTAGTTTACACAACAATGAACTACTTCCTTAGTTTACACAACAATGAACTACTTCCTTAGTTTACCTCACAACAATGAACTACTTTCTTAGTTTACCTCACAACAATGAACTACTTCCTTAGTTTACCTCACAACAATGAACTACTTTCTTAGTTTACACAGCAACAATGAACTACTTCCTTAGTTTACCTCACACCAATGAACTACTTCCTTAGTTTACACAACAACAATGAATTACTTTCTTAGTTTACCTCACAACAATGAACTACTTTCTTAGTTTACACAACAATGAACTACTTCCTTAGTTTACCTCACAACAATGAACTACTTTCTTAGTTTACACAACAATGAACTGTACTTTCTTAGTTTACACAACAATGAACTACTTCCTTAGTTTACCTCACAACAATGAACTACTTTCTTAGTTTACACAACAACAATGAACTACTTTCTTAGTTTACACAACAACAATGAACTACTTTCTTAGTTTACCTCATAACAATGAACTACTTCCTTAGTTTACACAGCAACAATGAACTACTTTCTTAGTTTACACAACAATGTAATGAACTACTTCCTTTGTTTACCTCATAACAAAGAACTACTTCCTTAGTTTACACAACAACAATGAACTACTTTCTTAGTTTACCTCACAACGATGAACTACTTTCTTAGTTTACACAACAACAATGAACTACTTCCTTAGTTTACCTCACAACAATGAACTACTTCCTTAGTTTACCTCACAACAATGAACTACTTTCTTAGTTTACCTCACAACAATGAACTACTTCCTTAGTTTACCTCATAACACTGAACTGTACTTTCTTAGTTTACCTAACATCAATGAACTACTTTCTTCTTTTACGTAACAACTTCTGGTTGCCTTCAAGCATCTTTTAACAGGGAATTTCATAAACTTCATAGATATACATTTGAGGCATGATTTTTGACAAGGTCTAATTGATCTAGATTGCGATATATATAATGCCTTAATTTCTTTTGTAGTTTACCAGTATCTTTACCATCCCAAACTCCATTTGTGTTACTTCTTAAAGATTGATTTCCTAATGTTGCTACATATTAGTACCTACATATATGCATTTAACTAGTGTGAATTGGCCATATTTATACGTAACTGTATATAAATAGTACTTAGTTAGCCACCTTAACCAACTTAGATATTGTGTAGATAGTATAAATAAATGTATGTTAACATCAACATTCCAATAAAATGTAAGCCAACCATCCCATTGGTCGATAGCAGGCAAACATTTCCAAATTTACAGTTACAGTTGCAATTTTCAACAACATATCTAGAGTTTACCATTTCTAAGCAATATTACATTACTGCTTCTATGAAAGGCCAATAGACCATATTTATAAAAAAAAAAAATAGACATTAAACGGACATCTTTCCATTTGTTCGTATCCATGATAGAGGCATTTAATTTGCAAAGCGTCTTGCCGCATTCGTTGTTAATGGAAGTCACATGTGTCTTGCCGCATTCATAGGTTATCAGAATTGTTATTGAAAGTGCACTACTTCTTTGAAATATACTGACCAATTACCTTGAAGCATCACACAGACATTTCTTTGTTATACTTGAATGACCTTAGACAGAGTCATCACTGTCCTCTTCTATTGAAGTATCCAGACGATGTAATTGCCAATTATGGTGTTATAATGGAGCCATTTTGTTCTTTGATTTGTTCAGTTTGTACAAAATAAGCCAATATAATGAAATTAGGGATAATTCACTGTCAAAATCATTACAGTTAATAATAATGATCTAAACACCTTATATGGCAGGTAATTTTACCTTTTGGATGAACAATTATGTGATGGTAAAGAAATAATGTTACTATAACTTAAAGCAAGAATAACCTGGTCAGTGTTTTTAGGTACAGTTTTGGTTTAAGTTTTTCTTAAGCTTTATTGCTCTAAAACCATTCAAGATAAGTCCATATGTTAAAAGACCCTCCCCCACACCTCCTCTACCCCAAACCAACCAATCCACCCTCACATCCACTTCCACTGGCCTTCATCTTGGCCTTATATTGCTAAAAATTTTGGGAATTTTCTGTGGTTAAGGTTTCTTTAGCTCTACTGGCCAAAGACCAGCAGAGCTTATGGAATGGCAAGTTGTCCATCGCCTGTCGTCCGTCTGTCCTTTAACTTTTACCTCGTGAAGACTATAGGGCCTTCATTTTTCATCCGAATTTACCCACCTTTAACAGATTGTTAAAATCAATAAAAGCTCGGACAAGTGCGAAAAACAGCCAGATCAGACCAGTAACAGCAGAGTTATGGCCCTTGATTTAATTAAAAATGCTATATTTTGCCTCGTTAAAACGATAGTGCCTTCATTTTTCGTCTAATCTTTACTAAACTTTACTAGATTGTTAATATCAATGAAAGCTTGAACAAGTTCGAAAACCAGCCAGATCAGATCAGTGGAGTTTAGGACCCTTGATTTAGTTCAAAATGCTATATTTTGCCTCATTAAGACGATAGGGCCTTCATTTTTCATCCAATCTTTACCAATCTTTATCAAATTGTTAATATCAATGAAAGCTTGGGAAAATTCAAAAACCAGCTAGATCGGACCAGTAACTGCGGAGTTATGGCCTTTGATTTAGTTAAAAATACTATATTTTGCCTCATTAAGACGATAGGGCATTCATTTTTCATCCGATCTTTACCAAACTTTACCAGGTTGTTAATATCAATGAAAACTTGGACAAGTTTGAAAACCAACCAAATCGGATAAGAAAAAACACCGGAGTTATGGCCTTTGATTTTGTTAAAAAAATGTTCTATTTTGCCTCGTTAAGATGAAAGGGCCTTCAATTGGCCGGATTTAAATGAAACTTTGCAGGGATGATCAGTACCAAGCCTAGTTGTACATATCTTCACCGTGTTCTGGTTGAATTATTTTGGCGGAGTTATGGCCCTTTAAAGATTTTAATATACAAACTTTGTCTGGACTAGTTCTCCTGAACCCTTTGCTGGATTTAAACAAAGCTTCTTAGGGATGATCAGTTCCAGGTCTTGTTGTGCATATCATCACTTTCTTCCGGTTGAATGATTTTTGGCAGAGTTATGGACCTTTAAGGTTTTTGATACAAAACATTTTCTGGGCCAGTGCTCCTGAACCCTTGGCCAGATTTCAACAAAACTTGACATGGATGATCAGTATCAAGCCTAGTTGTGCATATCGTCGCTGTATTCTGGTTGAATGATTTTTGGCAGAGTTATGGCCCTTTAAAGGTTTTAATACACAACCTTTTTCCAGACTAGTCTCTTCTGAACTCCTGGCCATGTTTCAACGAATCTTGGCAGGGATATTGAGTACCAACCCTAGTTGCGCATTTCATGGCCATGTTTCAATTGAATGAATTTTGACAGAGTTATGGCCCCTTAAAGATTTTAATACACTAACTCAGGGCTCGACGTTAAGGACTGTCCGCTTGCCCCGGGCAGGTAAAACATTGATCCAGGCAAGTAAACGCAAATGCAATTGATTATGATCGATAGACTGTGCTACAGTCTGAATTAACTGTGTTAAACATAATATAATAAAATAAGTGTTTTCTTAGAGGCAGTATTTACCAAAACGCTTGGACGATCAAGATTGTTAAGACTATTGTTTGTTGACACTGAACGAACATTTTGTCATGAATACAAATACGAGAATACGCTTGAATTTGATAAACAATTATTCCTCATTTCTTTTACGTTTTTGTTCTATAACGCAATAGTGATATGATATGTTGTTTGTAACAATAGCGTACAAACAGTATATATCAGTATAAAATAAACACTTTGGGTCTAAATAATTGGGCAACCAACAAACTAGCATGGGCAAGTAAATTTCAGAGTTGACTTGCCCTATGGGCAAGCTGTTCCTAAAGTTAACGTCGAGCCCTGAGTAAGTACTTGTCCGACAGCAACTTTTAGTTGTCACGGGCTATCGGACAGCTGTTGATGTCGAGACAGACTAGTTCTCCTGAATCTCTGGCCAGATTGCAACGAATCTTGGCAGAGATGATCAGTACCAAGCCTAGTTGCCGAGCAAGACTCCCTCTGGTGGTGAATGTTTGGTATTAAAAGCATCTTTCAGAGGCCAGGTTTCAATAGCAATAAATTTAACCAGTATAATCAATCTGCAATGGAAAAAATTCCATTTGTGAGAAAAAATAATATTTATCGCTTTCGATCACTATCTTAATGTGGCTATTACGGCTATTACGGCTATTACGGCTATAACGTTTTTAATGTATAATTAAATGAGAACTATCAAAATAAATTGATGGTCATGTTTCTAAACCTCAGGGTGTGGCCAAATATTAAACTGATTTCATGATAGTGTAAAGATATACAGTATTTTTGAAGTAGACCAAATTTTAAGTAGACCAAAAGTTGGAATGGTTTTTTTATTCTAGAATCCCTTTATATGATAATTTCTGACCAACTTTCTCCCATACATATCACTGATGGGTTAGGTTAGATAGGCGTGCATATGTTACCCTAAATTGAGTAAGATAATAAAAAAAATATTATGCCTGCATGTGTAACTTACGTCCAGCGTATTAGGCAGAAATTCAAGACTTGGGTGTGCAAATTTGCAAACATGGTGTGTAAAATAATTTGCTAACACGCACTAAGAGCCAATTCGTGCCAAATTGTTGTCTCTGGGGCAATTTATTTTTTACAGATAAAGTACATTTTAGATCATCTTTCTTCTATTAATGTATAACAAACATAACAATATTGAGAAAGTAAGAGTTTGGAAGTGTTGTTTAGCAAAAATAAAAATAATTAAATAAAAAAAGGTTTGTTTTTTTACCGCACCCACTCCACCAAATATTGGCCCCGATTTTTCAAAACCAGCCATGCAAAATATGATTGCACGGTTGGCTGGCTAATACACTGCTTATGTTAGATCATAGATGTATATGGGGGTCAGATTTGAAAAAATTCAAACACATAGAGTTTGGAGATTTTAGAATAAAACATTATTCTAACTTCATATGATATACAGTTAAACATCAGTAATCAAATTCTTTTAAAGTATGTATGGTGAATTCTAAAGACAGAACTAATTTAGCAAGTGGCAATTTTTATTTTATCTATAACTGAGATATAATGTTGTTTAAGCAGTCATTAGGAAATGAAGTTTCCCTGAAAATGAAATAGCCCTATCACAAGCATTCTGAATATCTAAGTTTGTTTTATTGAATATATACGGAGCCAAATCAATTTAAAGTTAAAACAATGACAGATTTATATCTCAAGAAAACGAACTGAAGAAATTGATTTAATCACCACTGCAATTTCATTTCCCCAAGTAATAAACATTTAGAATTAGAAATGTATTTTCTCAGATAAACTTTGACATTGAGACCATCTATTTCATCTTCTGTGAGGCATTGTTGAAATTAAAACATGACTAAAATTATTGCTTAGGGCGATGATTAAAGCATAATAGGATTGTGGAGAAATAGTAACTAATTGTTGTTTAAAGGCAATGAGAGAAAGTGATATCCCCATCAGATGGGCAATGAAATGGGAGAAAGTGATATCCCCATCGGATGGCAAAGCAATGGAAGAAAGTGACATCTCCATCAGATGGCCAAAGCAACGAGACAATGTGACATCCCCTTCAGATGGCCAAAACAATGAGAGAAAGTAACATCCCCTCTCAGAGGCATTACGTGGTGCCGCCTTAATTCCATGAAGCGATCGGAAAGCGTATGAGAAGGATTTTGTAACGGATATTTCGACAATAAAACACGTTTAAAAACACTTGTTCATTCTGAAAAAATACGATAACCTGTTTAAAATTACCTATTAAGTGTTATAATTTTACAATATGCATACATGTGATATTTTCAGGAGGGTTACCTGGGAGATTTGACTTTTTTCCTAGGGAGATTTGACAAAAACCAGGGAGGTTTTTATACTCGAATTTTTAACGCGTACCGGTAGATTTTTTTCTGATATAAACCTTAATAAAGGGGATAAATCAGCATAAAGTTGGCAAACATCACTTCCGCATTAGTCACACTGTTGTCTGTATTGGGCTTTTTGAACATTTTTGAAAGTTTGTGGTAGAGCCTGCTTTAGTTCTGTGTTTTTCAGTTTTTGAATGGCTGTTTCCTAAGTGGCCAATATTCTTCTCCAAGAAGAATTATACTTCACAAGATACTTTTGCTTTTTGGGCCTGGAATTTCAGACTCCGGAGATAGATCACGTTTAGGTATTTTGATTTTGCAAGTAATAACCATAATGAAGATGCTTCCCATTTTATACCCAAAACACTTCTCTAATCAAGACAAACTGCAATCAATTAGTTGAAATCGTCATCATTTAATTGTCCTCAATTATATTATAATTTTAATCCAATTAATATCGATGCCAAATTCGCTAATAACCATCCCACTTACAGTCCATATATTTCTATCAATCTCCCATGGACATTACAAATATCACCGCCACGTGTCATAAACAAACAGTCCAATCATTATTTTCACACAATAAACTAATTAGCTGACATGCTAATCCTTTTAATTACCTGCCCAGGGGCAATGTTTTCACAGATATAGATAAGACAGTTGGTGTTTATTTTTTAGATCATTCGGAAAACTCGGTCTTGATCCAATAAATCACAGCAATTACCCAAAAGGATTCGCAAATAGCGAAATTTTGGAACTCGACGGAAAATACCGGGTGAAATTAGCTCCCGGCGGGAGATATCACATGTATGAATATGCAAACTTTTAAAGCCGAAATTAAGGTTTTATTTGATACCCCAGCCAACTCCGT
Organism: Cyrtodaria siliqua; assembly: GCA_037043455.1. Taxonomy (NCBI): domain Eukaryota; kingdom Metazoa; phylum Mollusca; class Bivalvia; order Adapedonta; family Hiatellidae; genus Cyrtodaria; species Cyrtodaria siliqua. The sequence goes on along the minus strand of JAWPHD010000396.1, from coordinate 454,987 downwards.
TTTCTCTTCTCGGAGAAGGGGTTGGATGGGGTATGAATGTTACTCGGACCACGTAATGGGTCAAAGCAATGGGAGAAAGTGATATCCCCATAAGATGGGCAAAGAAATGGGAGAAAGTGATATCCCCATCAGACAGGCAAAGCAATGGGAGAAAGTGATATCCCCATCAGTCAGGCAAAGCAATGGGAGAAAGTGATATCCCCATCAGACAGGCAAAGCAATGGGAGAAAGTGATATCCCCATCAGACAGGCAAAGCAATGGGAGAAAGTAACACCCCCATCAGACAGGAAAAGCAGTGGGAGAAAATGACATCCCCATCAGATGGGCAAAGCAGTGGGAGAAAGCAACATCCCCATCAGAAGGGCAAAGCAATGGGAAAAAGTGATATCCCCATCAGACAGGCAAAGCAATGGGAGAAAGTGGCATCCCTTTCAGATTGGCAAAGCAATGGGAGAAAGTGACTCCCCATCAGACGGGCAAAGCAATGGGAGAAAGTGACACCCCATCAGACGGGCAAAGCAATGGGAGAATGTGACATCAACTTCAGATGGCCAATTCACTGAGAGAAAATGACATCCCTTCAGATGGACAAAGTATTGGGAGAAAGTGACACCCCCATCAGATGACCAAATCAATGGAAGAAAGTGGCATCCCATCAGATGGACAAAGCAATGGGAGAAAATGACACCCCCATCTGATGGGCAAAGCAATGGAAGAAAGTGGCATCCCTTCAGATGGACAAAGCAATGGGAGAAAATGACATTCTTTTCAGACGGGCAAAGCAATGGGAGAAAATGACACCCTCATCAGATGGACAAAGCAATAGAAGAAAGAGGCATCCCTTCAGATGGACAAAGCAATGGGAGAAAGTGACATTCCCTTCAGACAGGCAAAGCAATGGGAGAAAGTGACACCGCCATCAGATGGGCAAAGCAATGGAAGAAAGTGGCATCCCTTCAGATGGACAAAGCAATGGGAGAAAGTGACATTCCCTTCAGACGGGCAAAGCAATGTGAGAAAATGACACCCCCATCAGATGGATAAAGCAATGGAAGAAAGTGGCATCCCTTCAGATGGACAAAGCAATGGGAGAAAGTGACATTCCCTTCAGACAGGCAAAGCAATGGGAGAAAATGACACCACCATCAGACAGGCAAAGCAATGGGATAAAGTGATATCCCCATCAGACAGGCAAAGCAATGGGAGAAAGTAACACCCCCATCAGACAGGAAAAGCAGTGGGAGAAAATGACATCCCCATCAGATGGGCAAAGCAGTGGGAGAAAGCAACATCCCCATCAGAAGGGCAAAGCAATGGGAAAAAGTGATATCCCCATCAGACAGGCAAAGCAATGGGAGAAAGTGGCATCCCTTTCAGATTGGCAAAGCAATGGGAGAAAGTGACTCCCCATCAGACGGGCAAAGCAATGGGAGAAAGTGACACCCCATCAGACGGGCAAAGCAATGGGAGAATGTGACATCAACTTCAGATGGCCAATTCACTGAGAGAAAATGACATCCCTTCAGATGGACAAAGTATTGGGAGAAAGTGACACCCCCATCAGATGACCAAATCAATGGAAGAAAGTGGCATCCCTTCAGATGGACAAAGCAATGGGAGAAAATGACACCCCCATCTGATGGGCAAAGCAATGGAAGAAAGTGGCATCCCTTCAGATGGACAAAGCAATGGGAGAAAGTGACATTCTTTTCAGACGGGCAAAGCAATGGGAGAAAATGACACCCTCATCAGATGGACAAAGCAATAGAAGAAAGAGGCATCCCTTCAGATGGACAAAGCAATGGGAGAAAGTGACATTCCCTTCAGACGGGCAAAGCAATGTGAGAAAATGACACCCCCATCAGATGGATAAAGCAATGGAAGAAAGTGGCATCCCTTCAGACAGGCAAAGCAATGGGAGAAAGTGACACCACCATCAGATGGGCAAAGCAATGGAAGAAAGTGGCATCCCTTCAGATGGACAAAGCAATGGGAGAAAGTGACATTCCCTTCAGACGGGCAAAGCAATGTGAGAAAATGACACCCCCATCAGATGGATAAAGCAATGGAAGAAAGTGGCATCCCTTCAGATGGACAAAGCAATGGGAGAAAGTGACATTCCCTTCAGACGGGCAAAGCAATGTGAGAAAATGACACCCCCATCAGATGGATAAAGCAATGGAAGAAAGTGGCATCCCTTCAGATGGACAAAGCAATGGGAGAAAGTGACATTCCCTTCAGACAGGCAAAGCAATGGGAGAAAGTGACACCACCATCAGATGGGCAAAGCAATGGAAGAAAGTGGCATCCCTTCAGATGGACAAAGCAATGGGAGAAAGTGACATTCCCTTCAGACGGGCAAAGCAATGTGAGAAAATGACACCCCCATCAGATGGATAAAGCAATGGAAGAAAGTGGCATCCCTTCAGATGGACAAAGCAATGGGAGAAAGTGACATTCCCTTCAGACAGGCAAAGCAATGGGAGAAAGTGACATCACCATCAGATGGGCAAAGCAATGGAAGAAAGTGGCATCCCTTCAGATGGACAAAGCAATGGGAGAAAGCGACGTTCCCATCAGGCATGCAAAGCAATGGAAGTAAGTGGCATCCCTTCAGATGGACAAAGCAATGGGAGAAAGCGACATCCCCATCAGGCATGCAAAGCAATGGAAGTAAGTGGCATCCCTTCAGATGGACAAAGCAATGGGAGAAAGCGACATTCCCATCAGATGGGCAAAGCAATGGGAGAAAGTGACATCCCCATCCGACGGGCAAAGCGATGGGAGAACGTGATATCCCCATCAGACAGGCAAAGCAACGGGAGAAAGTGACACCCCCATCAACTGGACAATTAAAACAATGGGAGAAAGTGACATTCCCATCAGATGGGCAAACAGTGGGAGAAAGTGACTTTCTAAAGGCCACAAGCATGACATCCAAACTTGCAACCTTTGAGTTGCAAGGCAAGCAGACTATCACCAGACAACGACACCCAAGTTTATAATATTATGGAGGAACACTACTAACGGGGTCATCAGGAATTCAAAAATTCACCGTCATAACATTCAGGATAGCTTTCTTTTTACTGGGATGGGTTTTTTAATGACAGGGTTTGCAATTAATACACTGCTACTGCCTTTAACTTTAAGGCAGGATGGTAATTCTTAGCTGAACTAAAAACAAAAATGCAAATTTAAAGCTATGAACATTCCCAAAAGACCATTTTGGATGCATTAAATTTTTTAGCTTTGCACTGTCTTTGAATTGAAAATACCATATTCTAACTTGTTGTAAACGTCGATTTCATTTTGTAACATAAATGTATTCCCCTTCCCATACACATTGTGCATTTAATATTTGTTGTGGGAAATCCCTGTAAAAGTAATAAATAGTTTTTTTCTGAATATATTTTATTAATTGTTTATGCTTACATTTCACGTTTGTTTCGATCTTGTCTTCCTTAGCAGCAAATATGTTTTTTACAAATATGATGATTTTTTTCAGGATATTCTATGACTTTTTTCTATTTTTGTAGTCCTCCCTTTTCACAGTTTCCTTTTTGTATCATCTTTTCGAAGAAAAAAAAGAGAAATAGTTTTCTGTCGGCGATGTCGATGTTAAGTTTTTGTGTTTGGCTCTGTTTCTCAGGAACTTGATGCTCCAGAAACTTTAAACTTTGGTTAAATGTTGTACAACTCAACCTGACAAAGAAAATGTGTGTGAGTGTTACCTTGACCCTTCAGGCAAACGGCAGACAAAAAAAAATGCATTCAAGCTTTGCGTTTAGGTCACTTTCTCAGCAACTGTATGCACTAGACACTTCAAACTGGTTATATTTTGTATCTTTGGAAGTACAACTCAGCTCGAAATAGCAAATGCGGGTGAGACCTTGATGCTCCAGGCAAAGGGCAGATAACTTAGTAAATTTTACCTTCAAGTTGTGCATTTAGGTCACTGTTTCAGGAACTTTAATCCACTTGAGACTTCAGACTGGTTATAGTTGCCTCTTAGGTAGTATAACTCGACATGACATAGCAAATGCAGTGTGACCTTGACCATCAAGGCCATAGGCAGATAATAATTATCAAGTTTTGCATTTAGGTTAGATTCAAGTTCTTAGCAACTGTCTAGTTTCTTGGGCAGTTCAACTGAATGTGACATAGCAATCGGGTGTGTGACCTCTGGACAGAGGACAGATAACAATTCAGGACATCTATGCACTAGCGACTTCAAACGATGGTTATATGTTGTATCATGGGTAGTATAACTTAACATGACATAGCAAATGTGGGTGTGACAAAGCATTGATAACTGTTATATTTAAGTTTTTTCCTTTAGGTCACTTCACAGGCATCCGGCACAGGTCTAGGATAGTAAAAGATGGACTTTGATTAAAATATTAATTAATTGATCGCTGGACCAAAAAAAAAAGTTGGATATATAAGTATACCCTAATATGGGTCACTTAGCTGTTACATACAGAAGTTCAATCTTTTCAAAGCACAGTGCAGTTGAGGCTCAAATTATAGTATATGTTCTAAAAATAGATCAAAACAAAATTTCATTGCTTACATGGTATATATACAAAAGTATAGGTGTATTATGTTACCGTAGTCTTGAGAGGTTTACTAATATATGATGTCATTGAGATTTTGCCCAGATTTATCCCTATAATTCCGCAGAATTCATGTTTTCAATTAACTCATGTCCATATAATTATACCCCCGCTTTCACAAAGTGAACTGGGGGCTATATAGGAATCGCGTTGTCCGTAATGTCGCATCGTGTAACACACTTTTGTCCCATCGCGTCCTGACCTGTTGCGTTGGGTAACACGTTTTCATTCCTCAAACAGTTTTGAATGGGTTGTTCCAAAACTTCTTATACACATGACAACTGATGACCTTATGTCCAGTGACATCACCCATTGTTGATTGCCTAATTGATTACAGAATTATGGTCCTTTGTTTGACCTAGAATTTAAGCGGGGGTATTCTTCACCTAGTTATAAAAACAATAAAGTGAGTATGACTAACATGAAGTAATCAGAACAAGCCTAGAAGAGTGATCCTGGTTGTGTGACTCTGAGTCACAATGACTAACATGAAGTAATCAGAACAAGCCTAGAATAGTGATCCTGGTTGTGTGACTCTGAGTGACAATGACTAACATGAAATAATCAGAACAAGCCTAGAATAGTGATCCTGGTTGTGTGACTCTGAGTCACAATGACTAACATGAAATAATCAGAACAAGCCCAGAATAGTGATCCTGGTTGTGTGACTCTGAGTCACAATGACTAACATCAAATAATCAGAACATGCCTAGAATAGTGATCCTGGTTGTGTGACTCTGAGTCACAATGACTAACATCAAATAATCAGAACAAGCCTTGAATAGTGATCCTGGTTGTGTGACTCTGAGTCACAATGACTAACATCAAATAATCAGAACAAGCCTAGAATAGTGATCCTGGTTGTGTGACTCTGAGTGACAATGACTAACATCAAATAATCAGAACAAGCCTAGAATAGTGATCCTGGTTGTGTGACTCTGAGTCACAATGACTAACATCAAATAATCAGAACAAGCCTAGAATAGTGATCCTGGTTGTGTGACTCTGAGTGACAATGACTAACATCAAATAATCAGAACAAGCCTAGAATAGTGATCCTGGTTGTGTGACTCTGAGTCACAATGACTAACATCAAATAATCAGAACAAGCCTAGAATAGTGATCCTGGTTGTGTGACTCTGAGTCACAATGACTAACATGAAGTAATCAGAACAAGCCTAGAATAGTGATCCTGGTTGTGTGACTCTGAGTGACAATGACTAACATGAAGTAATCAGAACAAGCCTAGAATAGTGATCCTGGTTGTGTGACTCTGAGTCACAATGACTAACATGAAGTAATCAGAACAAGCCTTGAATAGTGATCCTGGTTGTGTGACTCTGAGTCACAATGACTAACATGAAGTAATCAGAACAAGCCTAGAATAGTGATCCTGGTTGTGTGACTCTGAGTCACAATGACTAACATGAAGTAATCAGAACAAGCCTAGAATAGTGATCCTGGTTGTGTGACTCTGAGTGACAATGACTAACATGAAGTAATCAGAACAAGCCTAGAATAGTGATCCTGGTTGTGTGACTCTGAGTGACAATGACTAACATGAAGTAATCAGAACAAGCCTAGAATAGTGATCCTGGTTGTGTGACTCTGAGTGACAATGACTAACATGAAATAATCAGAACAAGCCTAGAATAGTGATGCTGGTTGTGTGACTCTGAGTGACAATGACTAACATGAAGTAATCAGAACAAGCCTAGAATAGTGATCCTGGTTGTGTGACTCTGAGTGACAATGACTAACATGAAATAATCAGAACAAGCCTAGAATAGTGATCCTGGTTGTGTGACTCTGAGTCACAATGACTTACATCAAATAATCAGAACAAGCCTAGAATAGTGATCCTGGTTGTGTGACTCTGAGTCACAATGACTAACATCAAATAATCAGAACAAGCCTAGAATAGTGATCCTGGTTGTGTGACTCTGAGTCACAATGACTAACATCAAATAATCAGAACAAGCCTAGAATAGTGATCCTGGTTGTGTGACTTTGAGTCACAATGACTAACATGAAGTAATCAGAACAAGCCTAGAATAGTGAACCTGGTTGTGTGACTCTGAGTGACAATGATTAACATGAAGTAATCAAAATCAGAAGCCTAGAATAGTGATCCTGGTTGGGTGTCTCTGAGTTACAATGACTAACATGAAGTAATCAGAACAAGCCTAGAATAGTGATCCTGGTTGTGTGACTCTGAGTTACAATGACTAACATGAAGTAATCAGAACAAGCCTAGAATAGTGATCCTGGTTGTGTGACTCTGAGTTACAATGACTAACATGAAGTAATCAGAACAAGCCTAGAATAGTGATCCTGGTTGTATGACTCTTAGTGACAATGACTAACATGAAGTAATCAGAACAAGCCTAGAATAGTGATCCCGGTTGTGTGACTCTCAGTGACAATGACTAACATGAAGTAATCAAAATCACAACAAGCCTAGAATAGTGATCCTGGTTGTATGACTCTCAGTGACAATGACTAACATGAAGTAATCAGAACAAGCCTAGAATAGTGATCCTGGTAGTGTGACTCTCAGTGACAATGACTAACATGAAGTAATCAGAACAAGCCTAGAATAGTGATCCTGGTTGTGTGACTCACAGTGACAATGACTAACATAAAGTAATCAAAATCAGAACAAGCCTAGAATAGTGATCCTGGTTGTGTGACTCTGAGTCACAATGACTAACATGAAATAATCAGAACAAGCCCAGAATAGTGAACCTGGTTGTGTGACTCTGAGTCACAATGACTAACATGAAGTAATCAGAACAGGCCTAGAATAGTGATCCTGGTTGTATGACTCTCAGTGACAATGACTAACATGAAGTAATCAGAACAATCCTAGAATAGTGATCCCGGTTGTGTGACTCTCAGTGACAATGACTAACATGAAGTAATCAAAATCAGAACAAGCCTAGAATAGTGATCCTGGTTGTGTGACTCTGAGTGACAATGACTAACATGAAGTAATCAGAACAAGCCTAGAATAGTGATCCTGGCTGTGTGACTTTCAGTGACAATGACTAACATGAAGTAATCAGAACAAGCCTAGAATAGTGATCCTGGTAGTGTGACTCTCAGTGACAATGACTAACATGAAGTAATCAGAACAAGCCTAGAATAGTGATCCTGGTTGTGTGACTCTCAGTGACAATGACTAACATAAAGTAATCAAAATCAGAACAAGCCTAGAATAGTGATCCTGGTTGTGTGACTCTCAGTGACAATGACTAACATGAAGTAATCAATATCAGAGCAAGCCTAGAATAGTGATCCTGGTTGTGTGACTCTGAGTGACAATGACTAACATGAAATAATCAGAACAAGCCTAAAATAGTGACCCTGGTTGTGTGACTATGAGTGACAATGACTAACATGAAGTAATCAAAATCAGAACAAGACTAGAATAGTGATCCTGGTTGTGTGACTCTGAGTGAAAATGACTAACATGAAGTAATCAAAATCAGAAGCCTAGAATAGTGATCCTGGTTGTGTGACTCTGAGTGACAATGACTAACATGAAATAATCAGAACAAGCCTTGAATAATGATCCTGGTTGTGTGACTCTCAGTGACAATGACTAACATGAAGTAATCAGAACAAGCCAAGAATAGTGATCCTGGTTGTGTGACTCTGAGTGACAATGACTAACATGAAGTAATCAGAACAAGCCCATAATAGTGATCCTGGTTGTGTGACTCTGAGTGACAATGACTAACATGAAATAATCAAAATCAGAACAAGCCTAGAATAGTGATCCTGGTTGTGTGACTCTGAGTGACAATGACTGAAGTAATCAGAACAAGCCTTGAATAGTGATCCTGGTTGTGTGACTCTGAGTTACAATGACTAACATGAAATAATCAGAACAAGCCTTGAATAGTGATCCTGGTTGTGTGACTCTCAGTGACAATGACTAACATGAAGTAATCAGAACAAGCCCAGAACAGTGATCCTGGTTGTATGACTCTGAGTGACAATGACTAACTTGAAGTAATCAAAATCAGAACAAGTCTAGAATAGTGATCCTGGTTGTGTGACTCTCAGTGACAATGACTAACATGAAGTAATCAAAATCAGAACAAGCATAGAATAGTGATCCTGGTTGTGTGACTCTGAGTGACAATGACTGAAGTAATCAGAACAAGCCTTGAATAGTGATCCTGGTTGTGTGACTCTGAGTTACAATGACTAACATGAAATAATCAGAACAAGCCTTGAATAGTGATCCTGGTTGTGTGACTCTCAGTGACAATGACTAACATGAAGTAATCAGAACAAGCCCAGAACAGTGATCCTGGTTGTATGACTCTGAGTGACAATGACTAACTTGAAGTAATCAAAATCAGAACAAGTCTAGAATAGTGATCCTTGTTGTGTGACTCTGAGTGACAATGACTAACATGAAGTAATCAAAATCAGAACAAGCCTAGAATAGTGATCCTGGTTGTGTGACTCTGAGTTACATTGACTAACATGAAATAATCAGAACAAGCCTTGAATAGTGATTCTGGTTGTGTGACTCTCAGTGACAATGACTAACTTGAAGTAATCAGAACAAGCCTAGAATAGTGATCCTGGTTGAGTGACTCTGAGTTACAATGACTAACATGAAATAATCAGAACAAGACTAGAATAGTGATCCTGGTTGTGTGACTCTCAGTGACAATGACTAACATGAAGTAATCAGAACAAGCCTAGAATAGTGATCCTGGTTGTGTGACTCTCAGTGACAATGACTAACATGAAGTAATCAGAACAAGCCTAGAATAGTGATCCTGGTTGTGTGACTCTGAGTGACAATGACTAACATGAAGTAATCAGAACAAGCCTAGAATAGTGATCCTGGTTGTGTGACTCTCAGTGACAATGACTAACATGAAGTAATCAGGACAAGCCTAGAATAGTGATCCTGGTTGTGTGACTCTGAGTGACAATGACTAACATGAAGTAATCAGAACAAGCCTTGAATAGTGATCCTGGTTGTGTGACTCTGAGTGACAATGACTAACATGAAGTAATCAGAACAAGCCTAGAATAGTGATCCTGGTTGTGTGACTCTGAGTCACAATGACTAACATGAAGTAATCAGAACAAGCCTAGAATAGTGATCCTGGTTGTGTGACTCTGAGTGACAATGACTAACATGAAGTAATCAGAACAAGCCTAGAATAGTGATCCTGGTTGTGTGACTCTGAGTGACAATGACTAACATGAAGTAATCAGAACAAGCCTAGAATAGTGATCCTGGTTGTGTGACTCTGAGTCACAATGACTAACATGAAATAATCAGAAACAAGCCTAGAATAGTGATCCTGGTTGTGTGACTCTGAGTCACAATGACTAACATCAAATAATCAGAACAAGCCTTGAATAGTGATCCTGGTTGTGTGACTCTGAGTCACAATGACTAACATCAAATAATCAGAACAAGCCTAGAATAGTGATCCGGTTGTGTGACTCTGAGTCACAATGACTAACATGAAATAATCAGAACAAGCCTAGAATAGTGATCCTGGTTGTGTGACTCTGAGTCACAATGACTAACATCAAATAATCAGAACAAGCCTTGAATAGTGATCCTGGTTGTGTGACTCTGAGTCACAATGACTAACATCAAATAATCAGAACAAGCCTAGAATAGTGATCCTGGTTGTGTGACTCTGAGTCACAATGACTAACATCAAATAATCAGAACATGCCTAGAATAGTGATCCTGGTTGTGTGACTCTGAGTCACAATGACTAACATCAAATAATCAGAACAAGCCTTGAATAGTGATCCTGGTTGTGTGACTCTGAGTCACAATGACTAACATCAAATAATCAGAACAAGCCTAGAATAGTGATCCTGGTTGTGTGACTCTGAGTGACAATGACTAACATCAAATAATCAGAACAAGCCTAGAATAGTGATCCTGGTTGTGTGACTCTGAGTGACAATGACTAACATCAAATAATCAGAACAAGCCTAGAATAGTGATCCTGGTTGTGTGACTCTGAGTCACAATGACTAACATCAAATAATCAGAACAAGCCTAGAATAGTGATCCTGGTTGTGTGACTCTGAGTCACAATGACTAACATGAAGTAATCAGAACAAGCCTAGAATAGTGATCCTGGTTGTGTGACTCTGAGTGACAATGACTAACATGAAGTAATCAGAACAAGCCTAGAATAGTGATCCTGGTTGTGTGACTCTGAGTCACAATGACTAACATGAAGTAATCAGAACAAGCCTTGAATAGTGATCCTGGTTGTGTGACTCTGAGTGACAATGACTAACATGAAGTAATCAGAACAAGCCTAGAATAGTGATCCTGGTTGTGTGACTCTGAGTGACAATGACTAACATGAAGTAATCAGAACAAGCCTAGAATAGTGATCCTGGTTGTGTGACTCTGAGTGACAATGACTAACATGAAGTTATCAGAACAAGCCTAGAATAGTGATCCTGGTTGTGTGACTCTGAGTGACAATGACTAACATGAAGTAATCAGAACAAGCCTAGAATAGTGATCCTGGTTGTGTGACTCTGAGTGACAATGACTAACATGAAGTAATCAGAACAAGCCTAGAATAGTGATCCTGGTTGTGTGACTCTGAGTGACAATGACTAACATGAAATAATCAGAACAAGCCTAGAATAGTGATGCTGGTTGTGTGACTCTGAGTGACAATGACTAACATGAAATAATCAGAACAAGCCTAGAATAGTGATCCTGGTTGTGTGACTCTGAGTCACAATGACTAACATGAAATAATCAGAACAAGCCTAGAATAGTGATCCTGGTTGTGTGACTCTGAGTGACAATGACTAACATGAAATAATCAGAACAAGCCTAGAATAGTGATCCTGGTTGTGTGACTCTGAGTCACAATGACTTACATCAAATAATCAGAACAAGCCTAGAATAGTGATCCTGGTTGTGTGACTCTGAGTCACAATGACTAACATCAAATAATCAGAACAAGCCTAGAATAGTGATCCTGGTTGTGTGACTCTGAGTCACAATGACTAACATCAAATAATCAGAACAAGCCTAGAATAGTGATCCTGGTTGTGTGACTCTGAGTCACAATGACTAACATGAAGTAATCAGAACAAGCCTAGAATAGTGAACCTGGTTGTGTGACTCTGAGTGACAATGATTAACATGAAGTAATCAAAATCAGAAGCCTAGAATAGTGATCCTGGTTGGGTGTCTCTGAGTTACAATGACTAACATGAAGTAATCAGAACAAGCCTAGAATAGTGATCCTGGTTGTGTGACTCTGAGTTACAATGACTAACATGAAGTAATCAGAACAAGCCTAGAATAGTGATCCTGGTTGTGTGACTCTGAGTTACAATGACTAACATGAAGTAATCAGAACAAGCCTAGAATAGTGATCCTGGTTGTATGACTCTTAGTGACAGTGACTAACATGAAGTAATCAGAACAAGCCTAGAATAGTGATCCCGGTTGTGTGACTCTCAGTGACAATGACTAACATGAAGTAATCAAAATCACAACAAGCCTAGAATAGTGATCCTGGTTGTATGACTCTCAGTGACAATGACTAACATGAAGTAATCAGAACAAGCCTAGAATAGTGATCCTGGTAGTGTGACTCTCAGTGACAATGACTAACATGAAGTAATCAGAACAAGCCTAGAATAGTGATCCTGGTTGTGTGACTCACAGTGACAATGACTAACATAAATTAATCAAAATCAGAACAAGCCTAGAATAGTGATCCTGGTTGTGTGACTCTGAGTCACAATGACTAACATGAAATAATCAGAACAAGCCCAGAATAGTGAACCTGGTTGTGTGACTCTGAGTCACAATGACTAACATGAAGTAATCAGAACAGGCCTAGAATAGTGATCCTGGTTGTATGACTCTCAGTGACAATGACTAACATGAAGTAATCAGAACAATCCTAGAATAGTGATCCCGGTTGTGTGACTCTCAGTGACAATGACTAACATGAAGTAATCAAAATCAGAACAAGCCTAGAATAGTGATCCTGGTTGTGTGACTCTGAGTGACAATGACTAACATGAAGTAATCAGAACAAGCCTAGAATAGTGATCCTGGCTGTGTGACTTTCAGTGACAATGACTAACATGAAGTAATCAGAACAAGCCTAGAATAGTGATCCTGGTAGTGTGACTCTCAGTGACAATGACTAACATGAAGTAATCAGAACAAGCCTAGAATAGTGATCCTGGTTGTGTGACTCTCAGTGACAATGACTAACATAAAGTAATCAAAATCAGAACAAGCCTAGAATAGTGATCCTGGTTGTGTGACTCTCAGTGACAATGACTAACATGAAGTAATCAATATCAGAGCAAGCCTAGAATAGTGATCCTGGTTGTGTGACTCTGAGTGACAATGACTAACATGAAATAATCAGAACAAGCCTAAAATAGTGACCCTGGTTGTGTGACTCTCAGTGACAATGACTAACATAAAGTAATCAAAATCAGAACAAGCCTAGAATAGTGATCCTGGTTGTGTGACTCTCAGTGACAATGACTAACATGAAGTAATCAATATCAGAGCAAGCCTAGAATAGTGATCCTGGTTGTGTGACTCTGAGTGACAATGACTAACATGAAATAATCAGAACAAGCCTAAAATAGTGACCCTGGTTGTGTGACTATGAGTGACAATGACTAACATGAAGTAATCAAAATCAGAACAAGACTAGAATAGTGATCCTGGTTGTGTGACTCTGAGTGAAAATGACTAACATGAAGTAATCAAAATCAGAAGCCTAGAATAGTGATCCTGGTTGTGTGACTCTGAGTGACAATGACTAACATGAAATAATCAGAACAAGCCTTGAATAATGATCCTGGTTGTGTGACTCTCAGTGACAATGACTAACATGAAGTAATCAGAACAAGCCAAGAATAGTGATCCTGGTTGTGTGACTCTGAGTGACAATGACTAACATGAAGTAATCAGAACAAGCCCATAATAGTGATCCTGGTTGTGTGACTCTGAGTGACAATGACTAACATGAAATAATCAAAATCAGAACAAGCCTAGAATAGTGATCCTGGTTGTGTGACTCTGAGTGACAATGACTGAAGTAATCAGAACAAGCCTTGAATAGTGATCCTGGTTGTGTGACTCTGAGTTACAATGACTAACATGAAATAATCAGAACAAGCCTTGAATAGTGATCCTGGTTGTGTGACTCTCAGTGACAATGACTAACATGAAGTAATCAGAACAAGCCCAGAACAGTGATCCTGGTTGTATGACTCTGAGTGACAATGACTAACTTGAAGTAATCAAAATCAGAACAAGTCTAGAATAGTGATCCTGGTTGTGTGACTCTCAGTGACAATGACTAACATGAAGTAATCAAAATCAGAACAAGCATAGAATAGTGATCCTGGTTGTGTGACTCTGAGTGACAATGACTAACATGAAGTAATCAAAATCAGAACAAGCCTAGAATAGTGATCCTGGTTGTGTGACTCTGAGTTACATTGACTAACATGAAGTAATCAAAATCAGAACAAGCCTAGAATAGTGATCCTGGTTGTGTGACTCTGAGTGACAATGACTAACATGAAGTAATCAAAATCAGAACAAGCCTAGAATAGTGATCCTTGTTGTGTGACTCTGAGTGACAATGACTAACATGAAGTAATCAAAATCAGAACAAGCCTAGAATAGTGATCCTGGTTGTGTGACTCTGAGTGACAATGACTAACATGAAGTAATCAAAATCAGAACAAGCCTAGAATAGTGATCCTGGTTGTGTGACTCTGAGTTACATTGACTAACATGAAATAATCAGAACAAGCCTTGAATAGTGATCCTGGTTGTGTGACTCTGAGTGACAATGACTAACATGAAGTAATCAGAACAAGCCTAGAATAGTGATCCTGGTTGTGTGACTCTGAGTGACAATGACTAACATGAAATAATCAGAACAAGCCTTGAATAGTGATCCTGGTTGTGTGACTCTGAGTGACAATGACTAACATGAAGTAATCAGAACAAGCCTAGAATAGTGATCCTGGTTGTGTGACTCTCAGTGACAATGACTAACATAAAGTAATCAAAATCAGAACAAGCCTAGAATAGTGAGCCTGGTTGTGTGACTCTGAGTCACAATGACTAACATGAAGTAATCAGAATCAGAACAAGCCTAGAATAGTGATCCTGGTTGTGTGACTCTCAGTGACAATGAGTAACATGAAGTAATCAAAATCAGAACAAGCCTAGAATAGTGATCCTGGTTGTGTGACTCTGAGTGACAATGACTAACATGAAGTAATCAAAATCAGAACAAGCCTAGAATAGTGATCTTGGCTGTGTGACTCTGAGTGACAATGAGTATTAGAAAAGGGCATTACTGATATTTCTATTTTCACGGAATCTAATAAAGGCTGGACATGAACAGCTTAAATGGCAGTTCATGTTCCATTATAAAAACAATTGCGCCCAGTATAGCGAAAAATACTTCTTGGTATTGTACATGAAGTGTAATTTTCCACCACAGCGCCTCTGCGATGATTCTTCTCATGTCTAAACACCATCATATTGATTAAAATGAACTCTGATGGTCCCAGAGGAGGGTTTTTTCCCCACATATTTCGTTTCTTTCACATTATTGGTGTACAAAACAAGGGTATGGAGTCGTTCACTTGAGTTACAAATAACATTTTGCTTTCAATGCGTGTTGTGAGCAGCAGTGTTTTGTCAACCACTGGAGAGAAAATTGTCATGAAGAAGAATCAGTTATTGAGAAATCATATAAACATAAAGAACAATAATTGACATGTTTTAAAAATAAAAAAAAAGGCATTTGAATGTGTTAACAAAAAACACAAATAAATACCTGTCAATATTGAATAATAGGTTTTGATATGAGGCAAAGAAGGTCAATTGTTAAGAGTGATTACTTACGGGTAGTGACTTTCAACTTAAAAAAAATGTTCTTGGCAAATATTGTTCATGTTCTCAACACTAAATTGATCTTATGACTTAACATCACAGTTAGTTATTAGCTCTACTGATCAAAAATCAGCAGAACTTATGCTGTGGTGTGGCGTCCGTCTGTCTGTCCATCTGTCCTTCCGTAAACTTTTTTTGTAGCGACTACTTCTCTGAAACTACTAGATGGATTTTCATGAAACTTTACAGAAATTTTGTCCATGATGTCTAGTTGATCCTAGCAAAAATTTATGTTGATGTGAAATCCAAGATGGCCACCAAAGCTAAAAATAGATTTTTAAAAAGCAAGTTTGTAGCGCATAATTCTTGAAAAGTGTAAGTGATATTGATATGGGACTTTTTCTAAAATGATCAGCATGACATGATGTTGGTCCTTGTCGAAAAAATCGTTTTGATTCGATGTTAAACATGGCTGCCAGCGGCCATCTTTGTTTTCATAGAGTTATATAGTAAAAAGTTGTAGCGACTACTCCTCTGAAACAACTTGACGGATTTTCATGAAACTTCAAAGGAATGTTGCTCTTGATGTCTAGTTGATCCTAGCAAAATTTCAGGTTTGCCAAAAATTCAAGATGGCCACCACGGCTAAAAATAGATTTTTAAAAAACAAGTTTGCAGCGACTACTTCTTGAAAACTATAAATTATATTGATATGGGACTTTTTCTAAAAATGATCAGCATAACATGATGTTGATCCTTGTTGAAAATAATTTTGATTCGACATTAAACATGGCCACCAGCTGCCAGCTTTGTTTACATAGAGTTATATAGTCAAAAGTTGTAGCGACTACTCCTCTGAAACTACTTGACGGATTTTCATGAAACTTCACAGGAATGTTGCTCTTGATGTCTAGTTGATCCTTGCGAATTGGGCCAGAAATTCAAGATGGCCACCATGGCTAAAATTAGATTTAAAAAAGCAAATCTGTAGCGACTACTTCCTGAAAAGTATAAGTGATATTGATATGGGACTTTTTCCAAAATGATAAGCATGAAATGATGTTGATCCTTGTTGAAAATTATTTTGATTTGACATTAAACATGGCCACCAGCTGCCAGCTTTGTTTACATAGAGTTATATACCGGTAGTCAAAAGTTGTAGCGACTACTCCTCTGAAACTACTTGACGGATTTTCAGGAAACTTCTCAGGAATGTTGCTCTTGATGTCTAGTTGATTCTAGCAGTATTTCAGGCAGGCCGGAAATTCAAGATAGCCGCCACAATAAAAATATATTTAAAAAAACGAATTTGTAGCGACTTCTTCCTGAAAACTATAAGTGATATTGATATGGGACTTTTTCTTAAATGATCAGGATGACATGTTGTTGGTCCTCATCGAATATTGCTTTGCCGATTCGTCGTTAAACATTTCTGCCAACAGCCATCTTTGTTTACATAGTTATTTAGTAAAATTTGTAGAGACTACTTCTCTGAAACTACTTGACGGATTTTCATGGAACTTCACAGGAATGTTGCTCCTGATGTCTGATTGATCCTAGCAAAATTTCAGCTCGACCAGAAATTTAAGATGGCCACTACAGCTAAAAATAGATCTTTTAAAAAACAAGTTTGTAGTGACTACTTGTTGAAAACTGTAAGTGATCTTTTCTAAAATGATCAGCATGAAATGATGTTGATCCTTGTTGAAAAATATTTTGATTCGAAGTTAAACATGCTGATCTGCTATCAAAAACCTACCAGTAGAGCTTCAAGGTCATTGACCTCTTGTTTTTGTGTTTAGAGTTAGTTATTTTATATTAGGGATAATAATATGAGTTTTCTTTCACTGAAAAATCCTGATCTTTGTTTACTTAGAGTTATACAATAAAAAGTTGTAGCGACTACTCCTCTGAAGCTACATGACGGATTTTCATGAAACTTCACAGGAATGTTGCTCTTGATGTCTAGTTGATCCTAGCAATATTTCAGGCAGGCCGGAAATTCAAGATGGCCACCACGGCTAAAAATAGATTTTTATAAAACAAATTTGTAGCGACTAATTCTTGCAAACTATAAGTGATATTGATACGGGACATATTCTAAAATGATCAGCATGACATGATGAAAATTATTTTGATTCTACATTAAACATGGCTGCCATGACTATCTTTGTTTACATAGAGTTATATAGTAAAAACTTGTAGCGACTACTCCTCTGAAACTACTAGATGGATTTTCATGAAACTTCACAGGAATGCTGATCTGCTATCAAAAACCTACCAGTAGAGCTTCAAGGTCATTGACCTCTTGTTTTTGTGTTTAGAGTTAATTATTTTATATTAGGGATAATAATATGAGTTTTCTTTCACTGAAAAATCCTGATCTTTCACCAATAGAAATGTAAAGTTTTTTTCACCTAAACCACCAAATCTTAATGAAAGATCGCAAGATGCTCAATAAACCTGCCTGATTATCAGGCAGCACCTTCTGAAGTATTTTCTCCCCAATCTGACTAGTCTCACCTACACCTTGTCCCCGAGGGCATACTTAACTAACATCTTGTCATGTACATTACAGATTACCATAGAGATCGATGGCGCTGAGAGAGGAAAGGGGACCACAATGGGAGAGTTCTTGCAGTTATCCAGCAATGTCCTGTACGTGGCTGGCAGCCCAAACACTGCTGAAATCCAGGGATCACAAGTCAGGACCAACTTCAGGGGATGTATGAAGCAGGTATGTGTGTTGGGGGTGGGGTGGGGGGGGGGGGGGGGGGTGGGGGGGGGGAGGGGGCTACACTTCATTAGTCATTACTTTCAAGTGATCTTGAATACCCAGGGGGGTGGGGGGGGGGGGGGGAGGGCCATGCCTAAAAAAAAGACCCTTTGTTTCATGGATGGAAAAATAAATGTCAGACATATGAGTTACATTTTTATTTTATTGACGACAAAGACTGTATGATGGTGCATATATGACGCTTATTTTTGTTTCATGTGTATTGAATTGAAACTAGTCGGCACCTTTATTATGTTTTAACTATATAAAAATGTTCCACACTGTAAAGTTGAACAGTGTTATTTTTAGCTCTTTGACGACGGGACGCTGATTTATCGTGTGATGGTGCTTTGACATGTTATATGCAGACGGAATTATTTTAAACCAGCTCGTTTTCAAACATTAACTAAAATGTCAATGGGAAATCATCAGTTTGGTGTCTGTATGTCTAATGGTTTTGGAGGAGTAGGCTCAACACAAGTTTGGGACGCGTGGACGGATGACTTTTCTTTAACATATAAAGGGCAAGAACTCCTGTAACAATATGCGAAGGTGGGGAATAATAAAATACTGGTATTGTCTAAGATTTTTATGGTGGTTATCTACAATATTGTGTTGGGAGTGCTTACCAAGTTATATTTTTTGCAGACTCCAGGACAAATAACTCACTTTGATACCATCAGATATTACAAAGTTTAAAAAACTTGTCCAAGATATTATTATACACACTCTGCATGTTTGGTAAAGATGCAGTGATTCGATTTTAATGGTGAACGTTCAACCTAAATAGAAATGCATCAACATGGTCATTGGTGAATATGCATGCAATTCTCAAATGGTGTAGAGAGGGCTGGTATAGGCTCTTATGTATATGCTTCTGGGAAATCATGGCGACTGCTTAAATAAACAGATATTGTCACATATATAATGCAGTTGACATTTGACGTTTGCTATTACCATTATGACAGATACCAGCATTTGTTATTGATTGGAATAAAAAAAATTAAGGGAACACCTGGTAATCTTGATATATTTTCATGCCATATTAATTTGCGAAATTTTACGCCTTGCTGTTGTGATAAAAATCAAGACTGGTAGTGGTTATAAAATATCTGACATCAAATCATCCACTTCAATGAACAAAATGTTTATATTTTAAAAGAAACATCTCTTATCAACTAAAACAAGCACGTTTTTTTTGTTTGTTTGTTTTTAGCTCGACTCATCAGAGATCAGCAGAACTTATGCCTTGGTGCGGCGTCTGTAGTCCGTCCATCTGTCCGTCTGTAAACTTTTTTTTTGTGGCGGCTACTCCTCTGAAATTACTAGACGGATTTTCATGAAACTTAACAGGAATGTTGCTCTTGATGTCTGGTTGATCCTAGCAAACATTCAGGTTGGCCGGAAATTCAAGACGGCCGCCACAGCTAAAAATAGATTTTAAAAATGCGATTTTGCGGCAACTACTTCTCAAAGACCATAAGTGGTATTGATTTGAAACCTTTACCAAAATGACTGGCATGACATGTAGTTGATCCTAACCAAAGTTCATTTTGATTGGATGTCAACTGTGACCGTCAGCGGCCATCTGTGTTTACATAGAGTTATATAGGAAAAACTTGTGGCGACTACTCCTCTGAATCTACTAGATGGAATTTCATGAAACTTGAAAGAAATGTTGCTCTTGATGTCTAGTTGATACTAGCAATAAATAAGGTCGGTAGGAACGTCAAGATGGCCACCACTGCTAAAAATAGATTTTAAAAATTTGACTTTGTGGCGACAACTTCTCAAAAACCGTAAGTGATATTGATTTTGAACTTTACCAAAATGACTGGTATGACATGTACTTGGTCCTAACCAAGATTAATTTCGATTCTATGTCAAACATGGCCGCCAGCAGCCATCTTTGTTTACAAAGAGTTAAATAGGAAAAACTTGTGGCGACTTATCCTCTGAAACTGCTTAATGGAATTTCATGAAACTTGACAGGAATGTTGCTCTTGATGTCTAGTTGATCCTAGCAAAAAATCAGGTCGTTAGGAAATTCAGGATGGCTGCCACTTCTAAAAAAAAAGATTTAAAAAATGCGACTTTGTGGCGACTACTTCTCTAAAACCATAAGTGGTATCGGTTTGGTACCTTTACCAAAATGACATTCATAAAACTTTACAGGAATGTTGGTCTTGATGTTTAGTTAGTCCCAAGTAAAAATCAGGTTGGCCGGAAATTCAAGATGGCTGCCACAGCTTAAATACAAGTTTGTGGCAACTACTTCTCAAAACCAGAACTGGTATTAATTTGGAACCTTTACTAAAATGACTGGCATGACATGTAGTTTTTCCTAAACAATTCATTTTGATTCTATTTCAAACATGGCCGCCAGTGGCCATCTTTGTTTGCATAGAGTGATATAGGAAAAATTTGTTGGGACTAACTACTTCTCTGTAAGTGTTGGTCTTTATTCCATAAAACTTCACAGGTTCTCATGGCTGATCTGGCAATCAAAATCTAGCAGTAGAGCTTAAAAGGTCATTGACCTCTTATTTATCAAAATGAGGAAAAAGAAGCAATTTCAGATATTGTTTGTTTTGTATTTTAACATTGCATTTATATGTTTATATTAATAGGTGAAGTACGAGGCTGACAGTATCAAACTTGACCTTGTTGAATTGGCCAATAAAGACCACGACCTCATATCTGTCGTCGGGGAAGTTGTATTCGGACAATGTGAAGACGTTGTGGAATCTCAGCCAATCACATTTACAACACCTGAGTCTTTTATTGCTCTGCCACGCTGGGATGTGAAGAAAAACTCTGGCACCATCGCATTCCAGTTCCGGACGACGGAATCGAACGGCCTACTTATGTACAATAGTGGCTCATATGGTTCAAGTAATCTGGATTTCTTTGCTCTGGAAATTATCGACGGGTATTTTTATTTGATATTAGACCTGGGTACTGGTGCAATAAAAGATAAAGTGTCTCGGACAAGAGTTGATGACGGTAACCCTCACCTCGTTCATTTTGACTACAATGGTAGAAAGGGTTTTGTTCGAATAGACTCACATCAAACTGAATACAATACTCAAGGACCAGGGTCACAGCTGGATTTGGAGGAACTACTTTTTATTGGCGGAATGGATTTTGAGAGACACAATTCTTACCGGCTGCCTAAACAGGTGTGGTCCGGAACTCTTCGCTATGGATTTGTGGGATGTTTGCAAGACTTGAATATAAATAATAATAAAGTTGATATGATGACGGTTGCGCGAAAACAGTTTCAGCGAGACATCGTGAGTGAGTGTCGGAAATCAGAATCACAGTGCCTGAGTCGGCCATGCATGTACAAGGGGACATGTACCGAGGGTTGGAATAGATACATTTGTGACTGCCAGGCTACCGCTTATACGGGAAAGACTTGCGAACAGGGTCAGTTGACACAGCGTAATTGTACTGCCTCTTTTACATTTTTATATAAATGTATTAAAACATTTTGAAGTTGTTATCCCCTTATGTTTGAGTTAAAGTCTATTTATAGATGTTATCCCCTTGCATTAAAGACTATTTGTATGATTTAGTCTTATATTTAAACTTAATCTTTTATAGATGTTGTTCTCTCATATTTGAGTTAAAGTCTATTTATAGATATATCCTCCTGTTTGAGTTACCCTTATGTTTGTGAAAATCTGTTAGAACGAGTATTGGATGCAAAACTATTGTTACTATATATTCATAAACAAAGAAGAAAATAAAACAGTTTCTTCCTATGTTTGAATTTTGAACATATCTAGTAATAGTATTGTCATTAAGTTTTAAGTGTTCATAGATTTCTTATACATGTATAAAAATAGTTCATGTCAAGCAGAAATTTTATTTGACAACTTCAACTCCTTTTTCTGCCTTTTGTTGGTTGGCACAATGATAAATCCATCATCCAAAAATAAACTGATAAATACCCAAAACAATATAACCAAAAAAAACAATATTTGAATGATATACTAGCAGCAGATGAGTGTTTTAATACATGGTGTTATATGTTTAATAGTTATCCGCCCATTGTTTAGACATGCTTATCTCTGAGTTTCAGGTTATTTGAAATTTGATGATCTGAACATATTAGTTTTATTCATACTAGTTTGGTTTCTTCAATATTAATATAAAATATATCAGGCGAACAGACTGCAGATGTCAAGCTTTTATTGTTTAAGGCAGGCAAACGTTGCCATTTGGTATAGTTAGACAAAAAAACACAAAGGTTCCCGCGGTACAATGATCCACCAATCAAATACACAGGTTTCCCATTGTTCCTTTAGTTTTATTTCGCGTAATACCTTGTCTTTGTGCTCGTTCATGCCAACAAGTTTATTTATACAAATGTTATATTATGTTTGTAAATATCTGTTTAATACTAAATACATTTTTTTAGTGGCTGCCACTCTGTCATTCGACGAGGCTCAGTATGTATTTATCACCCTGCCCGAGGAATCCTCAACAGAGGCTGAAGATATCTCTCTACGTTTTCGCACCATCAGGGCTGGCGGGTTACTCTTCATGACAGCATCAACACTGTGTGAGGACTCCATTGAGTTGTATCTAGAGATGGGAGCATGTAAACTCACCATCAGCCTGGGTAGTGGATCTAAGGTATGTGGATTAGTCTGGGTAGTGGATCTGAGGTATGTGGATCAGTCTGGGTGGATCAGTCTGGGTAGTGGATCTGAGGTATGTGGATCTCTCTGGGTAGTGGATCTATGTGGGTGTCTGGGTAGTGGATCTAAGGTATGTGGGTCAGTCGTGAGTAGTGGATCTGAGGTATGTGGGTCAGTCTGAGTAGTGGATCTAAGGTATGTGGGTCAGTCTGGGTAGTGGATCTGACAGGGGCGTAGCCAGCGATACGCACTTATGCACGTGCATAACATCGATTTGAAAAGTGAAAAAATAATTATGGCCAAAAATGGCATAAAAATCGAAGGCTAACTTAACTCCTGACATACGTTTTTTTTCATTTTTAAAGAAATTATTTTACCCTAGAAGGCCGCCAAAATGTGACCCGAGGCTGCCAAAGGATGTCTATATTTTAAAAATTTCTAGGGGGAGGCCCCACTACCCCCCCCACCCCTCCCCCACCCCAGCAGGAGGAGGCGACCACCTCCCGCACCTACCCCTACGCGCCAAGGGTAATGTCTTCGGCATTAAGGGTTTCGTACTTAAAATTTTAGCCTGGCTACGCCTCTGTCTGAGGTATGTGGATCAGTCTGGGTAATGGATCTAAGGTATGTGGGTGAGTCTGGGTACTGGATCTAAGGTATGTGGATCAGTCTGGGTAGTGGATCTAAGGTATGTGGGTCAGTCTGAGTAGCGGATCTAAGGTATGTGGGTCAGTCTGGGTAGTGGATCTAAGGTATGTGGGTCAGTCTGGGTAGCGGATCTAAGCTATGTGGGTCAGTCTGGATAGTGGATCTGAGGTATGTGGGTCAGTCTGGGTAGTGGATCTAAGGTATGTGGATCAGTCTGGGTAGTGGATCTGAGGTATGTGGGACAGTCTTGAGTAGTGGATCTAAGGTATGTGGGTCAGTCTGGGTAGTGGATCTAAGGTATGTTGATCAGTCTGGGTAGTGGATCTGAGGTATGTGGGACAGTCTTGAGTAGTGGATCTAAGGTATGTGGGTCAGTCTGGGTAGTGGATCTAAGGTATGTGGGTCAGTCTGGGTAGTGGATCTAAGGTATGTGGGTCAGTCTGGGAAGTGGATCTATGGTATGTGGATCAGCCTGGGTAGTGAATCTAGGTATATGCATCAGTTTTCAAGTGGATCTATGCTTTCTCTCTTCAAGGTAATTGATTTGAATATTGTCAGCATCACCATTTCCCTTCGATACAAATCTTGGCTGTTAAAGGTGGAAATAACATTACCTCTGTTGAGCTACTTTTGCAGTTAGGTCACTCATGAAAAGTGATGGTTTTCTGGTTTTCCTACCTACCCCTGAAGAAGGGCCTAACAATATTTTATAGCAATTGTTTTATTTGGTGTGCTAGTTTTAGAATATTTTTCTTTTATTTCAAAAAAGATTTCCAAGTTTTCATAAATGTAATTCACTTACTCATTTCTGAAATCCTGAGTGGAAAGACAGCAAACAAATTATTTTTAAAGGATGGTGTTAAAACTTGGAATTACGTCTGCAAAATTTTGTCATAAACCAGAGGCAATGCAGGAGGTTTTCTCCCCAATACTTAGCAAGTTGTTTTTTATCGCAATTTTATCTGAAGCCTTTGCCAATCCAATTTCTATAAAGACCATTATTATGGCTGAAGATTGGATATAAATGAATTGGATGATTCAGAGTAATCAGCTACTGGGCTGGAATCAATAATGGCCTCGAGTGGTGGACATGCTTTCATCGTTTTCTCAACAAACAGAAAACGATATGTTTTTGCTCTAAACTGGTTGACCTTGAAGACTCAATTTGCGATCTTGCGGTCTTGGCATTCACGTTTTTGATGCTGTCTGGTCTAACTGCATATCTAGTTTTTGCTCCAGGCTGTATGTTCTTGGAAGATGTGATCTTCGAGATGGAGTGGTTATGGTTTGTGAGGCTCCATGGAATTGAATTAAACATATTAGTAGGATAGGGAATTGTATGATATTATAAGGCATACCATTATCATTATACTCCAGGCTGCAGTCTGCATGGAATAGTAATACTCCAGGCTGCAGTCTATATGGAATAGTAATACTCCAGGCTGCAGTCTGCATGGAATAGTAATACTCCAGGCTGCAGTCTGCATGGAATAGTAATACTCCAGGCTGCAGTCTGTATGAAAGAGTAATACTCCAGGCTGCAGTCTGTATGGAAGAGTAATACTCCAGGCTGCAGTCTGTATGGAATAGTAGTACTCCAGGCTGCAGTCCATATGGAATAGTAATACTCCAGGCTGCAGTCTATATGGAATAGTAATACTCCAGGCTGCAGTCCATATGGAATAGTAATACTCCAGGCTGCAATCTGTATGGAAGAGTAATACTCAAGGCTGCAGTCTGTATGGAATAGTAATACTCCAGGCAGTCTATGTGGAATAGTAATACTCCAGGCTGCAGTCTATATGGAATAGTTAAACTCCAGGCTGCAGTCTATATGGAATAGTAATACTCCAGGCTGCAGTCCACTAGCGGATCCAGGGGGGGGCGCACCCGGCGCGCGCCCCCCCTAAAAATTCCGGATCATACATGTATGTCCATGTTACTGTAGATAAAATTTCGTTGCACGCCCTCAGTATAATTTTTTTTCTCGCTCGCTTCGCTCGCTCGCTCGACGCATAATGGCTAATGAGTGGTTTAATTAACACATTGTTAAATCATTTTATTTCAAAACGAACTTTTTATTCATACATGTATGTCTATGTTACTGTAGATAAAATATCAAACAATTTCGATGCACACCATCAGTATAACAAATGTTCTCGCTCGCTCGACGCATAATGTAATGAGTGGTTTAATTAACACATTGTTAAATCTTTTTATTTGAAAACGGACTTTTTTTATTCATACATGTATGTCCATGTTATTGTAGATGAAATATCAAACAATTTCGTTGCACGCCCTCAGTATAAAAAAATGTCTTGCTCGCTCGAGCACAATGGCTAATGAGTGGTTTAGTTAACACATTGTTAAATCCTTTTATTTGAAAACAGACTTTTTTTATTCATACATGTATGTCCATGTTACTGTAAATAAAATATCAAACAATTTCGATGCACTCCCTCAGTATAATTTTTTTATCGCTCGCTTCGCTCGCTCGACGCATAATGGCTAATGAGTGGTTTAATTAACACATTGTTAAATCCTTTTATTTGAAAACGGACTTTTTTACCCTGTCAATGCACTACCGCAACCGTTTTATGAGGCTAGAGACGGACCCGAAAATTGACCAAAATCTTACGCCCCCCCTAAGCTGAAATCCTGGATCCGCCCCTGCAGTCTATATGGAATAGTAATACTCCAGGCTGCAGTCTATATGGAATAGTAATACTCCAGGCTGCAGTCTATATGGAACAGTAATACTCCAGTAATACGCCACGAAAGTACGCCACAATACTCCGCGTAGACAAACTCGGAGTTCGCCAAGTCGAAACGGCACAGGTAAAAGGTGCAACTTTTTCTTATTGCAGTCATTTTAATGCATAATTATTCAATAACTTGACTGAACATAACATTCAATTAGTAATTATTATACTGGAAATTATAATTATATTTTTAATTAGTCGTTCTTTGTAACAAATTTTGCTATTCTGCTGTTTATTATTTCATCAATAGGTTCTTTAGTCAGAAATAATCACTCCGATAAAGTACTCCGCGTCATAAACCTGTTATTAGTGCCACCTTGTTTAAGATACATTCATGGCCAAGGATTATGCGTATTTATGTTGGTTGGAAAACTGTGACTTTTGGACAACAAAAACGAACAAAACTTGTGATTAAATGCATTAAAAGTTTGAAATACGTATTTGTTTCGAAATTTATTCATTGTTTTTATCAGTCATGTCAGCTTTACACATAAAAGATGCACTTGGCGTCTCATTGTTTGTACTTTTTCTGGTGATTGATTGCTTTTTCAAGCGCGATATCGGACAAGTTGAAAAGTTGTCGGAAAATTCAGATTTTTTCCCAATAATAAATCACCACAGGTGTGCACTCATGGTTAATTGGATTCTACGTGGAGTAACTCGGAGTTAACTCAGAGTATGAGTTACTCGACAATGGCATACTTTTGCTGCGTGAATTCGCCGAGTACAAACACTGACTCCGCGTCGATACACGCGGAACTCGATACGACCAAACTCGGCGAATCGAGTAAATTTTTAATAGCGTGGGTTTCGCATGAGCTGTACTGTGCAAGCCTATATACTGCATTATTGGACTTCAATATACAAGCCTATATTATGCATTATTAGACTTTAGTATACAAGCCTATATGATGCATTATTAGACTTTAGTATACAAGCCTATATTATGCATTATTGGACTTTAGTATACAAGCCTATATTATGCATTATTGAACTTTAGTATACACGCCTATAATATGCATTATTAGACTTTAGTATACAAGCCTATATGATGCATTATTAGACTTTAGTATACAAGCCTATATTATGCATTATTGGACTTTAGTATACAAGCCTATATTATGCATTATTAGACTTTAGTATACAAGCCTATATGATGCATTATTAGACTTTAGTATACAAGCCTATATTATGCATTATTGAACTTTAGTATACAAGCCTATATTATGCATTATTGAACTTTAGTATACACGCCTATATTATGCATTATTGGACTTTAGTATACAAGCCTATATTATGCATTATTAGACTTTAGTATACAAGCCTATATGATGCATTATTAGACTTTAGTATACAAGCCTATATTATGCATTATTAGACTTTAGTATACAAGCCTATATTATGCATTATTAGACTTTAGTATACAAGCCTATATTATGCATTATTGGACTTTATTATACAAGCCTATATTATGCATTATTGGACTTTAGTATACAAGCCTATATTATGCATTATTAGACTTTAGTATACAAGCCTATATGATGCATTATTGAACTTTAGTATACAAGCCTATATTATGCATTATTAGACTTTAGTATACAAGCCTATATTATGCAGTATTAGACTTTAGTATACAAGCCTATATTATGCATTATTGGACTTTAGTATACAAGCCTATATTATGCATTATTGGACTTTAGTATACAAGCCTATATTATGCATTATTAGACTTTAGTATACAAGCCTATATGATGCATTATTGAACTTTAGTATACAAGCCTATATTATGCATTATTGAACTTTAGTATACAAGCCTATATTATGCATTATTGAACTTTAGTATACACGCCTATATTATGCATTATTAGACTTTAGTATACAAGCCTATATGATGCATTATTGGACTTTAGTATACAAGCCCATATGATGCATTATTAGACTTTAGTATACAAGCCTATATTATGCATTATTGAACTTTAGTATACAAGCCTATATTATGCATTATTAGACTTAAGTATAAAAGCCTATATGATGCATTGTTGGACTTTAGTATAAAAGCCTATATTATGCATTATTAGACTTTAGTATACAAGCCTATATGATGCATTATTGGACTTTAGTATACAAGCCCATATGATGCATTATTAGACTTTAGTATACAAGCCTATATTATGCATTATTGAACTTTAGTATACAAGCCTATATTATGCATTATTAGACTTTAGTATACAAGCCTATATGATGCATTATTGGACTTTAGTATACAAGCCTATATTATGCATTATTAGACTTTAGTATACAAGCCTATATGATGCATTATTGGACTTTAGTATACAAGCCTATATTATGCATTATTAGACTTTAGTATACAAGCCTATATTATGCATTATTAGACTTTAGTATACAAGCCTATATGATGCATTATTGGACTTTAGTATACAAGCCTATATTATGCATTATTAGACTTTAGTATACAAGCCTATATGATGCATTATTGGACTTTAGTATACAAGCCTATATTATGCATTATTAGACTTTAGTATACAAGCCTATATGATGCATTATTGGACTTTAGTATACAAGCCTATATTATGCATTATTAGACTTTAGTATACAATCCTATATGATGCATTATTGGACTTTAGTATACAAGCCCATATGATGCATTATTGGACTTTAGTATACAAGCCTATATGATGCATTATTGGACTTAAGTATACAAGCCCATATGATGCATTATTGGACTTTAGTATACAAGCCTATATAATGCATTATTGAACTTTAGTATACAAGCCCATATGATGCATTATAGGACTTTAGTATACAAGCCTATATTATGCATTATTGAACTTTAGTATACAAGCCCATATGATGCATTATTGGACTTTAGTATACAAGCCTATATAATGCGTTATTGAACTTTAGTATACAAGCCCATATGATGCATTATAGGACTTTAGTATACAAGCCTATATGATGCATTATAGGACTTTAGTATACAAGCCTATATGATGCATTATTGGACTTTAGTATACAAGCCTATATGATGCATTATTGGACTTTAGTATACAAGCCCATATGATGCATTATTGAACTTTAGTATACAAGCCCATATGATGCATTATTGGACTTTAGTATACAAGCCTATATTATGCATTATTGAACTTTAGTATACAAGCCCATATGATGCATTATAGGACTTTAGTATACAAGCCTATATTATGCATTATTGAACTTTAGTATACAAGCCCATATGATGCATTATTGGACTTTAGTATACAAGCCTATATTATGCATTATTGAACTTTAGTATACAAGCCTATATGATGCATTATAGGACTTTAGTATACAAGCCTATATTATGCATAATTGAACTTTAATATACTAACCTATATTATGCATTATTGGACTTTAGTATACAAGCCTATATTATGCATTATTGGATTTAAGTATAATATTTACAGCATAATTTTTCAAGTATATGCAATTTATACTGCTTCTCGAGGGCCGCTCACTTTTGTAAGCAGGGGCATTCATGTCCCATCGCCACATTTTCTAGTTTATCATCTGATTTTGATAACTCTTTTACCCTTTTCAAAGTTTTTCTCAACACAGTAATAAAGCTTTTCTAACCCTTAACCCGCTACATATACTGAAAGGAAAAAGAAATGCAACTAGGGAATTTCCGCTATATACTGTATATACTGCACACTTAAAGATGAATGGCCACCCTTTTTGTAGTATTATCAATTAACAAATTTAACTCTTAAATATCATAGGAACGTTTCTTGATTATGAGTCTCTGAGAGAAACATAATTATATTGAAAACCGCTACTGAGTTGTATGTAAAAATAGATGCAAAATTGTATTTAAATAAATGCAAGCAGGTTAAAAGTTCGAATGATACTGCATGATAAATCGACAGGCTAATGTTAATGCTTGATAAAAGCTTCAAGATTGCCCTGTGTCTCTTTACTACCAAACTTATCCTGTTACATGTTACAATATTCCTGTAGATGGTATTGACATTATTTCTTTGGATGGAATTACCCATGTTTGATGTTTTCAGTTTTACAGGGAGGAATGGATGGTTGAATGGTATTTTACGTCATTTTCAGAACATTTGAGGCTTTATTATTTTGTGGTGGAGGCATTCCACCCCCTTTTTACTAGATAAAACCAGAATTGTATACCTCCCCCCATCTGTAAGAATTGACACTTTCTCACTTGCAGCTTATTCTATACTCAATTGCAAAAGAATCTGGACACTTTGAAAATTTACTTTACACCCTATTCTCTTTATCAAGCGACAGTCCCTTAATGATTCGACCTATTGAAAAATAAATGACAACATGATATTGGCAATGAAATGATAAAAACTTTGGTACTAAGGCCATAAATAATTAATTACCTGGTTCTCAGGCCCGCCCGCATGTCTTTTTTTGGTGCCGCATTGCCGATTTTATCTCAAAAGTAATAAAATAAAAAACTGGAAATGCGCTACCGAAATTTCGAGAAAAAAGTTCCACATCCAAGTTCGTTCCGGTTTATACATGCAACTACCTCAGGGGAATCCCCTTGTGGGTAGACTGGTGCGCGGCCGACTATCTGCCGCTCTGCTTGCTAGCTTGTGAGTTTTGCAGTCGTACGGGTACCAATCTAGGAGAGTCAGACGCTTGAGACGCTTGGAACTAGTAGGTGCTACAGAACAGGCGATTTATTCAAACGTCTAATCGACAAAGTCTCACAACAACATGCAATAATGGCGGTGTCATCGAGTCGATTGAAGTTCATGCGTGATCTAATACAAATATACGGACTTATTGTGATTGAAAGAAGCATAAGTCGGGAAGAAATGATAAGGTAATGATCGACAATAGAGATGAGCTGATCCAACTGGTTATTACACATGTATTTCGAGATATTTTGCATCAATACATGTATTGGAATTAAAGTTTGGATAAAAAAAAATCGCCCGCGTGTCTGTTGACAACTGTAAAATTGTAAAAAAAAATGTGCTTGCCCGCATCTCTTCTCAGAAAAAGTGGCCTGAGAACCAGGTAATTAATTTTTTGTGGCCTAAACATGGCTTATTCATTTTGGAATTTGTCAATTTAATTCTAAAAAAACTTTATAGAAGTAAATCTAAACAAAACTCAGTGTCTACTTTATTTTGCAACTGAGTATATTTCAGGATGTTTGTTCCCTAGTAAATTATTTATGCATTTTGGTATTGACATGTTTGGTATTGACAATTTCTTTGGATAGGGGTACTTGACCATGTTTGATGTTTTCAGTTTTTCGGGGAGAAAGTTTGTCTCAAGTCCCAGTTGTTACACATAGGCATTAACCTTCATCAGAATCGGCGCTTCTAAAGAAAATGTTGTAGTATGGAAAAAATCAATGGTGGAGCTATTTCAATGAATAAATCATTTCTTGGTTATGTTGTTGACTTGGATTGCTTGTGTGCAATCTTGTCAAAATTGGTCTAAGTCAGTTGGATACATGGATACAATATCGGGCAATTTGACCTACTGTTCTGACATTGTATAGATCTTCTATTGCCTTTATTTAACATGTTTAATGGCCAATAGGAGAAACATAACAAATATATTTAAGTGATTTAGAGAGAACTCTGCTGTTCGTGATTGTGAATTGATATGTTTCTGTTCATTATATATCATGATTGCTGGGAACCTAAGTGTTATTATGCAGTTATGGTATATGAGCACAACAGGGTTAGTTGATGCATGACAGGCACTTTTTCATTATGCTATCCTATAACATGTTCAGTGTCCAAATTGTTTATATTTTGTCCACATCTTACAGAAAGTGTTCAGAATCTGGACACAATGTTAAAGTCTCACTAAAATGTTATTTGACTTATCATGGACAATCTTGAAGAGAAAATGGCAGTCTGGTCAGGTTTTACCCTTTCATCTAAATATCAACAAAAGTGGTTTTGCTTGGTATTTTTTGTCCCCAATAAGACAATACTTTTTGACGTTTTATATGACAAACTGGTTGTTTACAAAGTAATAGTTTATTGATACGGTACCATGAAACAAACAAAATAGGTCATGTACAGTGAGGATTTTCAAAAACAAAATGTTTTTCCATCCAGCAGGCTGGTGTGTTTTGAGCTCTACCTATCAATGGTTAGTTGCTTGAATGAATGGTATTTTACGTCATTTTCGGCACACTTTAGGCGATATATATATGATGGTTGATTTTTTCATGGTGGAGGCAGACCACCCACTATTTTCCTGTGTTATTAAGACAAGTACTGTAAACCTCCCGCCATCCGTTAAAATCATATCAATTGTATTTATCCAGGCATGAACTTAGTAAATAGGGCCCCGTTTTATTAAATATCTTACGATAAGTCTCACATTTTAAAACTGTTCAATATTTTGCACCTGAGCATTCAGTGTAGACAATTATGTATGCGTTATGTGCAGAAATATCAAATGTATAAGAAAATGAAATGAAATCGCGTTCATTTGCGAATTGTAAATCAAAGTAAAGAATTTAAGAAATTAACTTACGATCAAAATTATCGTAAGTTGTTTCATAAAACCTGACCCTGCTCTTTCCGTCAAGCTAATCAGGCCAAGTTATAATGCATACTATAGAGTCAAAAGCTTATGTCATAGTGACATTATCAGACATTGGATATTTCTACATTTTACTGAGGTGAGCATTTTGGAATAAACAAATATATATATATATATTTTAGCCGGATTGCATAGCAAATCAAGGCATATTGTTTGGGGAGTTCTGCTGTTTGTCCATCGGACCGTCCATCTGTGTACGTGTTTTGTCGATTTGGTTGGAAGTTTTTGTTTTTCCCCATTTCTCAAACATTAATTGTCAGAAAGCTTTGAAACTTGGCACACATGTTCATTAGCATTACATAATGTTATATGACAAGAACCATAACTCTGTCTTGTATTTCACTTGAATTATACCCCTTTTTTACATTTTTCATTTAAAATGTTGATTTTCCAATCTGGCGTTCGCACAACTGTTGGTGCTTCACTTGTTAATACATTTTTTTGTTTCAAATTTAGGATTTCGTTACCACAGATTTATTTGCATCTATGTTTATATTTTCATGTATATTTCGCTGGAAAATGTTCAGACATGTCTGTTTTTCATTTATGCTAAATATACATCTTGCTTACGGCTAGTGCGCCTTAAATAACATAGGATAATCCATAAAAATAATGTCCAACAGTAACACAATTGATCATGCACATTCCTACTGGTGATAAAATATGAAAAGTGCTGTTTTCACAGTTATGCAATATGCATGGAACATGTCATAGATAGCAGTGAGATATGTAAATGTTGTCAATGATGAAGTGGCTTTCACAAATACAGAGTCCCTGAAGGAATGAAGGCAATAAATATCATAGTTAAGCTGATTATGAAAAAAATCACAGGGATTGCTGATGTAAGCATTCTGTTTCTGAGTACAGTTTAAACACTTGATCCAATTGCATGGCATTATTGTCTCAGGGTACAAGCATTGCTGATGTAAGTGTCTTTTCCCAGTGTTCAAGAATTACTGATGTAAGTGTACAAGAGTGCCTTATCCCAGTGTTCAGGAATTGCTGATGTAAGTGCCTTATCCCAGTGTTCAAGAATTACTGATGTAAGTGTACAAGAGTGCCTTATCCCAGTGTACTAGAATTACTAACATAGTAATTACTAACATAGTATAGCTGAAGTGTCTTATCTCAGTGTACAAGAATTATTAATGTAAGTGTACAAGAGTGCCTTATCCCAGTGTACTAGAGTTACTAACATAGTAATTACTAACCTAGTATAGCTGATGTAAATGTCTTATCTCATTGTACAATAATTACTGATGTAAGTGTTTTATCCCAGTGTACAAAAATTGCTGATGTAAGTTTCTTATCCCAGTGTACAAGAATTGCTGATGTAAGTGCCATATCTCAGTGTACAAGAATTACAGATGTAAGTGCCTTATCCCAGTGTACAAGAATTACAGACGTAAGTGTCTTATCTCAGTGTACAAGAATTTCTGATGTAAGTGTCTTATCTCAGTGTACAAGAATAGCTGATGTAAGTGTCTTATCCCAGTGTACAAGAATTACTGATGTAAGTGTCTTATCTCAGTGTACAAGAATTACTGATGTTAATGTCTTATCCCAGTGTACAAGAATTGCAGATGTAAGTGTCTTATCCCAGTGTACAAGAATTGCTGATGTAAGTGTCTTATCTCAGTGTACAAGAATTACAGATGTAAGTGTCTTATCCCAGTGTACAAGAATTACTGATGTAAGTGTCTTATCTCAGTATACAAGAATTACTGATGTAAGTGCCATATCTCAGTGTACAATAATTGCTGATGTAAGTGTCTTATCTCAGTGTACAATAATTACTGATGTAAGTGTCTTATCTCAGTGTACAAGAATTACTAATGTAAGTGCCATATCTCAGTGTACAATAATTACTGATGTGTGTGTCTTATCTCAGTGTACAAGAATTACTGATGTAAGTGCCCTATCTCAGTGTACAAGAATTACTGATGTAAGTGTCTTATCTCAGTGTACAAGAATTACTGATGTAAGTGTTTTATCCCAGTGTACAAGAATTGCTGATGTAAGTGTCTTATCTCAGTGTACAAGAATTACTGATGTAAGTGTCTTATCCCAATGTACAAGAATTGCAGATGTAAGTGTTTTATCCCAGTGTACAAGAATTGCTGATGTAAGTGTCTAATCTCAGTGTACAGATTTACAGATGTAAGTGTCTTATCCCAGTGTACAAGAATTACTGATGTAAGTGTCTTATCTCAGTATACAAGAATTACTGATGTACGTGTCTTATCTCAGTATACAAGAATTACTGATGTAAGTGCCATATCTCAGTGTACAAGAATTGCTGATGTAAGTGTCTTATCTCAGTGTACAAGAATTACTGATGTTAGTGTCTTATCTCAGTGTACAAGGATTACTGATGTAAGTGCCATATCTCAGTGTACAAGAATTACTGATGTGTGTGTCTTATCTCAGTGTACAAGAATTACTGATGTTAGTGCCCTATCTCAGTGTACAAAAAATACTGATAATTGTGTCTTATCTCAGTGTACAAGAATTACTGATGTAAGTGCCATTTCTCAGTGTACAAGCATTGCTGATGTAAGTGCCTTATCTCAGGGTACAAGAGTGCCTTATCCCAGTGTACAAGAATTACTGATGTAAGTGCCTTATCTCAGTGTACAAGAATTACTGATGTAAGTGTCTTATCTCAGTGTACAAGAATTACTGATGTAAGTGCCATATCTCAGTGTACAAGAATTACTGATGTGTGTGTCTTATCTCAGTGTACAAGAATTACTGATGTAAGTGCCCTATCTCAGTGTACAAAAATTACTGATAATTGTGTCTTATCTCAGTGTACAAGAATTACTGATGTAAGTGCCATATCTCAGTGTACAAGCATTGCTGATGTAAGTGCCTTATCTCAGGGTACAAGAGTGCCTTATCCCAGTGTACAAGAATTACTGATGTGAGTGCCTTATCTCAGTGTACAAGAATTACTGATGTAAGTGCCATATCTCGGTGTACAAGAATTACTGATGTATGTGTCTTATCTCAGTGTACAAGAATTACTGATGTAAGTGCCATATCTCAGTGTACAAGCATTGCTGATGTAAGTGCCTTATCGCAGGGCACAAGAGTGCCTTATCCTAGTGTACAAGAATTACAGATGTAAGTGCCATATCTCAGTGTACAAGAATTACTGATGTGTCTTATCCCAGTGTACAAGAATTACTGATGTAAGTGCCATATCTCAGTGTACAAGAATTACTGATGTAAGTGCCTTATCCCAGTGTACAAGAATTACAGATGTAAGTGTCTTATCTCAGTGTACAAGAATTGCTGATGTAAGTGTCTTATCTCAGTGTACAGGAATTACTTATGTAAGTGCCAAATTTCAGTGTACAAGAATTACTGATGTAAGTGCCATATCTCATTTTACAAGAATTGTTGATGTAAGTGCCATGTCTCAGTGTAGAAGAATTCCTCATGTAAGTGTGTTATCTGAGGATACAATATTTGCTGATGTAAGTGTCTTATCTCAGTATATAAGAATTGCTGATGTGAGTGTCTTATCTCAGTGTACAATAATTGCTGATGTAAGTGCCATATTTCAGTGTATAAGAATTGCTGATGTAGGTGTTTTATCTCAGTGTACAAGAATTGCTGATGTAAGTGTCTTATCTCAGTGTACAACAATTGCTGATGTAAGTGCTTTATCTCTGTACAATAATTGCTGATGCAAGTGTCTTATCTCAGTGTACAATAATTGCTGAAGTAAGTGCCATATCTCAGTGTATACAAATTGCTGATGTAGGTGTTTTATCTCTGTACAAGAATTGCTGATGTAAGTGCTTTATCTCTGTACAATAATTGCTGATGCAAGTGTCTAATCTCAGTGTACAATAATTGCTGAAGTAAGTGCCATATCTCAGTGTACAAGAATTGCTGATATAAGTGTCTTATCTCAGTGTACAAGAATTGCTGATGCAAGTGCCATATCTCGGTGTACAATAATTGCTGAAGTAAGTGCCATATCTCAGTGTATACGAATTGCTGATGTAGGTGTTTTATCTCTGTACAAGAATTGCTGATGCGAGTGTCTTATCTCAGTGTACAATAATTGCTGATGTAAGTGCTTTATCTCTGTACAAGAATTGCTGATGCAGGTGTCTTATCTCAGTGTACAATAATTGCTGAAGTAAGTGCCATATCTCAGTGTACAAGAATTGCTGATGTAAGTGTCTTATCTCAGTGTACAAGAATTGCTGATGTAAGTGCTTTATCTCTGTACAAGAATTGCTGATGCAGGTGTCTTATCTCAGTGTACAAGAATTGCTGAAGTAAGTGCCATATCTCAGTGTACAAGAATTGCTGATGTAAGTGTCTTATCTCAGTGTACAAGAATTGCTAATGTAAGTGCTTAATCTCTGTACAAGAATTGCTGATGCAAGTATCTTATCTCACTGTACAATAATTGCTGATGTAAGTGCCATATCTCAGTGTACAATAATTGCTGATGTAGGTGTTTTATCTCAGTGTACAAGAATTGCTGATGTAAGTGTCTTATCTCAGTGTACAATAATTGCTGAAGTAAGTGCCATATCTCAGTGTATACGAATTGCTGATGTAGGTGTTTTATCTCTGTACAAGAATTGCTGATGCGAGTGTCTTATCTCAGTGTACAATAATTGCTGATGTAAGTGCTTTATCTCTGTACAAGAATTGCTGATGCAAGTGTCTTATCTCAGTGTACAATAATTGCTGAAGTAAGTGCCATATCTCAGTGTACAAGAATTGCTGATGTAAGTGTCTTATCTCAGTGTACAATAATTGCTGAAGTAAGTGCCATATCTCAGTGTACAAGAATTGCTGATGTAAGTGCCATATCTCAGTGTACAATAATTGCTGATGCAAGTGTCTTATCTCAGTGTACAATAATTGCTGAAGTAAGTGCCATATCTCAGTGTACAAGAATTGCTGATGTAAGTGTCTTATCTCAGTGTACAATAATTGCTGATGCAAGTGTCTTATCTCAGTGTACAATAATTGCTGAAATAAGTGCCATATCTCAGTGTACAAGAATTGCTGATGTAAGTGTCTTAT
The DNA here is from genome assembly GCA_037043455.1 of Cyrtodaria siliqua. NCBI lineage: Eukaryota > Metazoa > Mollusca > Bivalvia > Adapedonta > Hiatellidae > Cyrtodaria > Cyrtodaria siliqua. The sequence goes on along the minus strand of JAWPHD010000396.1, from coordinate 416,908 downwards.
CTAAGTGTACAATAATTGCTGATGTAAGTGCTTAATCTCTGTACAAGAATTGCTGATGCAAGTATCTTATCTCACTGTACAAGAATTGCTGATGTAAGTGCCATATCTCAGTGTATAAGAATTGCTGATGTAGGTGTTTTATCTCAGTGTACAAGAATTGCTGATGTAAGTGTCTTATCTCAGTGTACAATAATTGCTGATGTAAGTGCTTTATCTCTGTACAATATTTACTGATGCAAGTGTCTTATCTCAGTGTACAGTAATTGCTGAAGTAAGTGCCATATCTCAGTGTATACAAATTGCTGATGTAGGTGTTTTATCTCTGTACAAGAATTGCTGATGCAAGTGTCTTATCTCAGTGTACAATAATTGCTGATGTACTAAGTGCTTTATCTCTGTACAAGAATTGCTGATGCAAGTGTCTTATCTCAGTGTACAATAATTGCTGATGTAAGTGCCATATCTCAGTGTACAAGTATTGCTGATATAAGTGTCTTATCTCAGTGTATACGAATTGCTGATGTAGGTGTTTTATCTCTGTACAAGAATTGCTGATGCAAGTGTCTTATCTCAGTGTACAATAATTGCTGATGTACTAAGTGCTTTATCTCTGTACAAGAATTGCTGATGCAAGTGTCTTATCTCAGTGTACAAGAATTGCTGATGTAAGTTCAGTGTACAGTGTATTTTAGTACCTAATCTCAGGTCACTAGAATTGCTGATGTAAGCCATTCAGCCCATTGCACGTGAATTTGCATGAATTGATGATCACAACTGACAAGAAATGTGCTTTGTTTAAAGTGTTATCTTGAAAGAAAAGTATCATGTTAAGTGACTGTATTAATAATTAAAAAGATGGCCAATGACATAAACATTTCTTGACTTCATGCTGTTAGGTGTTTGGTCTTGACACAGATCTAACAACAAAGTTTGAAGGAAAGTTTTTTGGGTAAAACGGTGTGTTATTTTTAAAGAAAGTAAATAAAAACATTAAAATAATCACAAGATTGAGAGAATAATGGACAAAAAGAAATTATCAAAATGGTCTGAAACCGCTATAATACCTTTAAGAAGTCATTTCTCCTCACAAAGCAAAAGATTTCAGTGAATTCTGTGAAAAAATGAATGAGGAGTTTGAAGTAAAGTTTTCTGGGTAAAAGGGTGTGTTATTTTTAAAGAAAGTAAATAAAAACATTAAAATGATCACAAGATTGAGGGACTAATGGACAAAAAGAAATTATCAAAATGGCCTGAAACCGCTAAAATACCTTTAAGAAATCATTTCTCCTCACAAAGCAAAAGATTTCAGTGAAATTTATGAACAAATGAAGGAGGAGTTTGAAGGAAAGTTTCGTTTATGCCGAACCATCCGAAATACGGAATACCCGAATATAATGCAACTTACAACATATGCATAAAATACATCGTACAGTGCTTTTACACACTAAAGGAAGGTCCGCAAACAGTTTTTAATCGTAAATGTATACTTACATTGAAGTTATATCCAAAACATGTCACAATATACGTATGTATGGTCGAATTGTATGTCGTTCACATTTCACTATTGGCGGTACTTCACAAAATGGCCGCTCACGACCCGATCTCGTTGGTGTCACGAGAAATGGTGAGACCATTAATGCAAATAGGTGCAAGAGACCATTCTGTTTGGTAATATTTCTGTGGTCTTGAAGAGTTAATTTATGTTGTCTGAATATTCCAGTTTTCTGCATTATGTTTTGTGTTAACACTCAGATCATGTTGAAGCCCCCAACAGAGGTTGGGTTGAGGCCTGGGTAAACACAGATTGAATGTTGATTAACTGTTGTTGAACAGTTCATTTACACATTAAAGGTTATTTAGAGCCGCCCCAGTGAGAGGAGAATGATACAAAGGAGTCCGAGCACCTGCCCTCCTGTCCTACTCTTACTAATGAATAGATGGTTCTTAACATGCTAGGAGGTCCAGTTTATATCAAGATGGTTGTGTTGAGACCTGGTTAAACAGAGATGTTACGATTAGACCTGGTTAAACACAGATGTTACGTTGAGACCTGGTTAAACACAGATATTGTGTTGAGACCTGATTAAATATAGAGGTTGTTTATAGATCTGGTTAAACACAGAGGTTGTGTTGAGACCTTGTTAAAGACGGGTGTTGTGTTGAGATTTGATTAAACACACTGGTTGAGTTGACTTGGTTAAGGACAGAGGTTGTGTTGAGATTTGATTAATGACAGAGGTTGTGTTGAGACCTTGTTAAACAGAGATGTTATGTTGAGACCTGGTTAAACACACTGGTTGAGTTGACTTGGTTAAACACAGAGGTTGTGTTGAGACCTTGTTAAACAGAGATGTTATGTTGAGACCTAGTTAAACACATATGTTGTGTTGAGAGCTGGTTAAAGAAAGATGTTGTGTTGAGACCTGAGTAAAGACAAATGTGGTGTTGATATCTAGTTAAACACAGAGGTTGTGTTGAGACCTGATGAGGGTTAGACATTAACTTTTTACGACTACTAGCCTACAGGGCTTAGTGCCTTCTTATTTTTACTAGCCCTTCTTAAAACCAACTAGTCCTCCTTTTACTCTTTTGCGGCAAAATAAAAAAATACCAAAATATCATGCCTTGGTAGCTCCATGGATAAGGACTTGGCTTTGGAGTTATAGACAGACATCTGACCAGCGTGGGTCTGAGGGGAAATTTCATAATCCATCTCATCTATAACTGAGGTTGCATTTCCTATATGACTGTACTGCTTGTAAATATTGCAAGACAACAGCTTTGTGACTAGGTCATAGTCAGTCCATTTATAGGCCCCGGCCATTATACGGCCTGTATAAGGCCCTTTCCCCACCCAAATTTCTTTTAAAGTCATGCAGACTTACATTGGAAATTTCATTTTATGGATTTTTTTCCCCAATCAAAGGCAAAAGGCCCCTTCCCAAAAACTGGTATAAAGGCTCTATAGGCACAGATGTTACACGATGGCTAAAATACACGCTTTTCCTTTGCCAATCCGTTTTTCATTTGTTTCGATGGAGACAGTTCCGTTTTTAAATATCGCCACTTTTTTGTTTACAATCTGAAGGTCACAATCATCATGTTAATAAAATGCTTAGAAAGTAATATGGTGATAAGAATGCTAGCGTCTCTATGAAATCGGTGTGGGGACATGTATAAAACGCAAGTTATTTTTCAGCATTTGTGCGCCATCAAAGAAAAAATGGCCAATCAGTGTTCAGTAATCTGACTCACCTACTCATTCGCACATTCGCAGGTGCTTGTCTTGATCTATATTGTACCCTACATTACATTACGATATTGAAGAGTTTGAATAGAGAAAAATTGAAATGATTTAGCAATTTTCGACATCAGGATCATACAAGATCATTTAAAATTGACATTTAAATAATAAAAACAACTAGCCCGTCGGGCTTGTCTACTGTGATTTTTTCTAGTCCTTCTCGAAAGTGAATAGCCTCGGGCTAGAGGGCTAGCATTAGTGTCGAACCCTGCTGCTTAAATACATATGTTATGTTGAGACCTGGTTAAACACAGATGTTGTGTTGAGACCTTGTTAAACAGAAATTTTATGTTGAGACCTGGTTAAACACATATGTTGTGTTGAGACCTGGTTAAACACAGATGTTGTGTTGAGACCTGGTTAAAGACAGATGTTGTGTTGAGACCTGATTAAAGACAGATGTTGTGTTGGAACCTGTTTAAACACAGAGGTTGTGTTGAGACCTTGTTAAAGACAGATGTTGTGTTGAGACCTGGTTAAACATAGAGGTTGTGTTGAGACCCTGGTTAAACACAGATGTTGTGTTGGAACCTGGTGTTGGAACACAGAATGATGTTGTGTTGGGACCTGGTTAAACAGAGAGGTTGTGTTGAGACCTGGTTAAACACAGGGGTTGTGTTGAGACCTGGTTAAACACAGAGGTTGTGTTGAGACCCTGGTTAAACACAGATGTTGTGTTGGAACCTGGTGTTGGAACACAGAATGATGTTGTGTTGAGACCTGGTTATATGCAGAGGTTTTTGAGACCTGGTTAAACACAGAGAATGTGTTGAGACCTGGTTAAGCACAGATGTTGTGTTGAGACCTAGTTAAACACAGATGTTATGTTAAGACCTGGTTAAACACATATGTTGAGACCTGGTTAAACACAGAGGTTGTGTTGAGACCTGGTTAAACATAGAGGTTGTGTTGAGACCTGGTTAAACACAGAGGTTGTGTTGAGACCTGGTTAAACATAGAGGTTGTGTTGAGACCTGGTTAAACACAGAGGTTGTGTTGAGACCTGATTAAACATAGAGGTTGTGTTGAGACCTGGTTAAACACAGAGGTTGTGTTGAGACCTGGTTAAACATAGAGGTTGTGTTGAGACCTGGTTAAACACAGAGGTTGTGTTGAGACCTGGTTAAACATAGAGGTTGTGTTGAGACCTGGTTAAACACAGAGGTTGTGTTGAGACTTAAAGGATGGATGAGCTCGTTGAAATAACCATCCAGACTTTTTTTCTCTCAATGGAGGTTCTTGTGAACTAATTTTATTCGACTGAAATATATCATAAATTAATTCACTGTTTCTGAAATGAATTGTATGTGTACTTTACTGGTAGTCGTCTACAGTGGGTGGCATAATTTCTGTGACAGCAGATTTCTGCCATAGTTTACTCCTCAGAATACTGGCCAGATCCTGGCAACATATGCAAATTGCGCAATCATTCTTATTTTCATAGCATGATTATAATAATCAGACTGAATGGCATATTGTTGTCAGGAAAAAGCATTGAGTCTTCAAATTGTTTCTAACCAAACCCCTAATTGATGTTGGTTTAAATAATGGAGGCAATGAGTATTCTTGACCCATTGTTGTATGTGATATCATACCATAATGGAGGCAGTGCATATTTATATCGCAATGCTGTATGTGACATTATACCATGAGGGAGGCAATGGATATTCATGACACAGTGCTGTATGTGACATCATACCATAAGGGAGGCAATAAATATTCATGACACAGTGCTGTATGTGACATCATACCATAGGGGAGGCAATGGATATTCATGAACCAGTGCTGTATGTGACATCATACCACATTAAGGGAGGCAATCAATATTCATGAACCAGTGCTGTACGTGACATCGTACAATAAGGGAGGCAATCATTATTCATGACGCAGTGCTGTATGTGACATCATACCATAAGGGAGGCAATGAAAATTCATAGGTACTGAATATGCATGACCCAATGCTATATATGTCATCATACCATAAGGGAGGCAATGGATATTCATGACCCAGTGCTGTGTGTGACATCATACCATATTAAGGGAAGCAGTGAATAGTCATGACCCAGTGCTGTATATGACATTGTACAATAAGGGAGGCAATGGATATTCATGAACCAGTGCTGTATGTGACATCATACCACATTAAGGGAGGCAATCAATATTCATGAACCAGTGCTGTACGTGACATCGTACAATAAGGGAGGCAATCATTATTCATGACGCAGTGCTGTATGTGACATCATACCATAAGGGAGGCAATGAAAATTCATAGGTACTGAATATGCATGACCCAATGCTATATATGTCATCATACCATAAGGGAGGCAATGGATATTCATGACCCAGTGCTGTGTGTGACATCATACCATATTAAGGGAAGCAGTGAATAGTCATGACCCAGTGCTGTATGTGACATCATACCATAGGGGAGGCAATGGATATTCATGAACCAGTGCTGTATGTGACATCATACCACATTAAGGGAGGCAATCAATATTCATGAACCAGTGCTGTACGTGACATCGTACAATAAGGGAGGCAATCATTATTCATGACGCAGTGCTGTATGTGACATCATACCATAAGGGAGGCAATGAAAATTCATAGGTACTGAATATGCATGACCCAATGCTATATATGTCATCATACCATAAGGGAGGCAATGGATATTCATGACCCAGTGCTGTGTGTGACATCATACCATATTAAGGGAAGCAGTGAATAGTCATGACCCAGTGCTGTATATGACATTGTACAATAAGGGAGGCAATAAATATTCATGACCCATTGCTGTACGTGACATCATACCAGAAGGGAGGCAATGAATAGTCATGTTTCAATGCTGTATGTGACATACCATAAGGGAGGTAAAGAATATTCATGACCCAGTTCTGTGTGTGACATCATACCATAAGGGAGGCAACTGATATTCATGACCCAGTGCTGTATATGACATTGTACAATAAGGGAGGCAATGAATATTCATGACCCATTGCTGTATGTGACATCATACCAGAAGGGAGGCAATGAATAATCATGACCCATTGATGTATGTGCCATCATACCATAAGGGAGGCAATGAATATTCATGACCCAGTGCTGTGTGTGACATCCCTGCTCTGCTCTATTGACATTTAGCATTGTTAATTATTTACTGTCTGTTATCATCCAATTCAATTTACTGTTATTCTGTTATGAGACACCCCCTTGTCCATCACCAATCTTTGTCAGACCTGATCACTCTTATTTTTCATGTTGAACAACTTCTACAATGGCTGCTAGATCTGTAAGATCCATCTCTTTTGAAGCCAATGATACAATATATCAACAAACAACAATAGAAACTAATCCTAAATACTTTACATTTTGCTTATGTAATAGATGCATCACTAGTGTCCTCTTACAGACATGAAAATTGCTAGGGTCTGTCATACAAAAAACAAGATCAAACTTTCTTTGATAGAATTCAGAGAAATGTTCCCTTTTGTGTACCAAATACAAGTATTATGTACAAATAACACCAGTGTCTTCTGCTCCATTTGAAAGTAGATCTTTATGGTTAAAATGACATAATTTACTTAGTTAACCTTATTCTAAAATATGGACATTCATTTTGTAAAACTGCAGACAAGGCATCCGATCACCAAAACCAATATTAAACATGGCTGCCTTAGAATTTAAGTGATAGTTTTAGTTTTTAGCTCTACTGATCAAAGATCAGCAGAGCTTATGCCGTGGTGCAGTGTCTGTCGTCCGTCTGTCCGTAAACTTTTTTTGCGGCGACTACTCCTCTGAAACTACTGGATGGATTTTCCATGAAACTTTACAGGAATGTTACCCATGAAGTCTAGTTGATCCTAGCAAAAATTCATGTTGATGTGAAATCCAAGATGGCCGCTACGGCTAAAAATAGATTTTTTAAAAAACAAGTTTGTAGCGTCTACTTCTTGAAAACTATTAGTGATATTGATATGGGACTTTTTCTAAAATGATCAGCATGACATGATGTTGGTCCTTGTCGCAAATGGTTTTGATTTGACGTTAAAAATGACTGCCAGCGACCATCTTTGTTTACATAGAGTTATATAGTAAAAACTTGTAGCGACTACTTCTCTGAAACTACCTGATGGATTTTCATGAAACTTCACAGGAATGTTGCCCTTGATATCTAGTTGGTCCTAGCAAAGTTTCAGGTCCGCCGAAAATTCAAAATGGCCACCACAGCTAAAAATAGATTTTTAAAAAAACAAGTTTGTAGCGATTACTTTTTGAAAATTGTAAGTGATATTGATATGGGACTTTTTCTAAAATTATCAGCATGGCATGATGTTGGTCCTTGTCGAAAATCATTTTGATTTGACATTAAACATGGCTGCCAGTGGCCATCTTTGTTTACATAAAGTTATGTAGTAAAAACTTGTAGCGACTACTCCTCTGAAACTACTTGACGGATTTTCATGAAACTTCACTGGAATATTGCTCTTGATATCTAGTTGATCCTAGCTTAATTTCAGGTTGGCCGGAAATTCAAGATGGCCACCACAGCTTAAAATAGATTTTTAAAAAACAAGTTTGTAGCGATTACTTTTTGAAAACTGTAAGTGATATTGATATGGGACTTTTTATAAAATGATCAGCATGGCATAATGTTGGTCCTTGTCGAAAATATTTTGATTCTATATTAAACATGACTGCCAGCGGCCATCTTTGTTTACATAAAGTTATGTAGTAAAAACTTGTAGCAACTACTCCTCTGAAACTACTTGACAGATTTTCATGAAACTTCACTGGAATATTGCTCTTGATATCTAGTTGATACTAGCATAATTTCAGGTCGGCCGGAAATTCAAGATGGCAACCACAGCTAAAAATAGGTTTTAAAAGACAAGTTTTTAGCGACTACTTTTTGAAAACTATAAGTGATATTGATATGGGACTTCTTCTAAAATGATCAGCATGACATGCTGTTGATCCTTGTCCAAAATCATTTTGATTTGACATTAAACATGGCTGGCAGCAGCCATCTTTGTTTACATAAAGTTATATAGTAAATACTTGTTGCGACTACTCCTCTGAAACTACTTGAAGGATTTTCATGAAACTTCACAGAAATGTTTCTCTTGATGTATAGTTGATCCTAACTAAATTTCAGGTCACCCCGAAATTCAAGATGACCACCACGGCTAAAAATAGATTTAAAAAAAAAAGTTGTAGTGACTACTTCTTGAAAACTATAAGTGATATTGATATATATAGGACTTTTTCTAAAATGATCAGTTTGACATGATGTTGGTCCTTGTTGAAAATTATTTTGATTCAACATTAAACATGGTTGCCAGTGGCCATCTTTGTTTACATAGAGTAATATATGAAAACTTCTAACGACTACTCTGAAATTACTTGACTGATTTCCATAAAACTTCACAGGAATGCTGATCTAGCTTTCAGAACCTGCCAGTAGAGCTTCAAGGTCATTGACCTCTTGTTTATAAACTAAACGCACTTATGTAAGCATTTTTAAAGCTCCCCTGTAATTACAAGAATTGATATTTCGAGGGGTGAATGTGAAACTGTTGTAACTGTATGTAAATAAAGAAACAAGATACGGTAGTTTGCCATTGAGCCTTTGATTTAAAGTAGATCTTTATGGAAAACAATCACTGGACATGTTCTGTTGCTAAGTATACCAACAATCTCATCTTGTAAAACAGAAGATAAGACATGGAAACTGTCAGACTTGATTATAGTGACAGACATTAGACATAGCAGCCGTAAACACCCATTCTGCAGTAGGATATGCCATCTTTATGGCCGACATGGAACTATGTCCTTCCGTTTTATTGCAAATTTGGGTATATGGAGTTTTATGGGCGATGGTATAGATGGTATAGATGGTATAGATGAGAATGTCTTGATCTTGTTGTTGATAAGACTGATGCATCTGTCATGGAAAGTGATGGTAAAATCCCAAGAAATATTATGACAATGACGTATTTTATACGAAAGGATAACAACTATTTTTGTTGAGCCACTTGGTTTAAAGAAAGTAAACCGCCAAATAATGGTAACATTACATTACAAAACTGTTTATCAAAACTCTATCTAGGCTTTCAGGTCATATAATAATGTAAATGTTCCAATTAAAACTATATGTTTATTCACAGGTTCTATACCCATGATTGAATGTGTAAATGAATTATGAGTTGGTAACTTTTAATTCGACGGTCCAGTTTTGGGGTTTTGTCTGGCTGGTTAAAGCCATTTATATTGTTTCTGTAGAGTTTGGATTTGCAAAATATGCAAGTTATTTATATACCTCAACGTCAGTAGGTTTAGAAACGGTGTGCATCTGTTGTAAATGTGCCTGTTGATGGCAGGGTATGGGTTTTAACAATTGCAGATGGGCATTTTAATATAATAACATTTGTGTTTAACTCAGTTTCTAAGGTGCCCTAAAGTCTTGATGATTACCATTTTCACATTTCTATTAAAAGTAGGTCACATATACCAACCTTGACCCTTTGACTGGTTGCATAGTAAAGCTATGATATGTACTAATAAGGCAACACAAGTGAAAGCATAAAACTTGAATTGAATTCTCTAAATTGGGTTGCTATGGTAAAAACTCAAGGCTCTCTGTGGTTGGAAATCTGTGTAATCATCACTTGGTCGTCAAATGCATGTGCATTAAAGGGACATAAGCCGTAACTTTTAGCTTATAAAACACAAATAATTACATTGATAAACATTACACAACCACCATTGTTGAATATTTACTTAAGAGAAACAAGATGTTTTGATGGAATTAAATAATGGTACAAAGGTACCCCTCTGTGGGGTTTGATTTTATTCTTTATTACCTTCTATATGGAGAGCATATGAACATTCGCCAGTACATGTACCAACAAACTGTAAATGAGCTTTTATTTGTTCTCGTTAATAACCAACTGTGCTAAACGGGGACAATTATGTGGGACATGACATAATATGATCAAAACCTAATGTGTCAGCAACAGAAATGTAAATATTGCTGTCTCTGCAATGTTTACAAACAATAAATAAAACATTTTTCTTAATTCACGAATTTATTACTACATGTAAAGACTTATTTCGGTCTATGCGCATATTTTCATGTATATATACATTTCACTAATTAAAAATCAGACAGCTGTTTGCTTATTTCAATATATGGTTTACTTAAGGACAGTGTCTCTTTAATTTTGTCTTGTTCAAAACATCAAATGTGGTCACTTTCGCGTTTTTAATTTGTGTCCATATCATTTAAAGCCAGTCGTAATGCTAATGTTAGCCATAACCGAGATGAGGCAGACTTAATGTTGCGTGTAAGTGTATAATATGACTGCCAAATTCATATTTTTCCCTATGCGTTAATTGAAGCAGTTGATATGGAAATCGTTTTTGTCTCGTGCTTTCGAAGAAAAATGGATAGACATAAATATGTGTTACTTTGCCATCATCTAATATGAAGGTAGCTGTGGCGATGTTAAACATGAATGGCCACCCTTTTTGTAGTATTATCAATTAACAAATTTAAATCTTAAACATCATATGAACATTTCTTGATAGTCCCTGAGAGAAACATATATTTAAATCCGCACTAAGTTGTATGTAAAAATGAGTATTATTTGCATGCCTTAGATTCTACTTTTTCCACTGCGTGACTGCACGGTAAAATGAGGTAATTCTGAATTGTATAGCTGCACAACTAATGCCAGATAATTGATAAATACATTTTCCATTGGATTAATTTACCTGTTCAAAGTTTTCTACATCATCAAATCATTATTATAATTTTTAATTTTTTTTGGCCCACCTTCTCAAGCCCTTTTATCTGCTCCTTTCTTTCGCTTTCTCTCGCTCCAACTTCCGCCAGCTCTGCTTTTGTCGCTCCTACTGGATGGTGCTCTGTTTTGACCTACTTTCTGCTGGAGCCTCGCTGTATATTCCGTTTCTACGACGACTCTCGCTGTTCACTCGCAGTTCACCTAATGTTTCTCTTCTTTCCTTTGGATTGCACTGTTTCTGGGACATTGCTGATATGTCGTGTTATTGTCTATTGGTGTGAAACAGCCTCCCCATAGTACTCTATTTTACTCCATTCAAGCTTCAATGTCACTACTAGGCTACTGGCCATTGCATACTTTAGACGCGCCATACGAATAACCAACAAATTTCTGTCTACAGCTTCCCTATCCCTATTCGGTGAACGTCGGCCTAACATCGTCACAAGACAGCAGTGAGCTACTAACTACTCATGAAGCAAATTTGAGGGCTGAGAAGGTGGATTTTTACCGAAATGGTGATGAATGATAAGCAATGAATTAATGAAACATGAAATGGAGAGACCGGTATCTGGCGGGGTTTGAACCCACAACCTTCCGCTTGTGGGCCCAGCGCTCTACCACTGGGCTATAGAGGTCTCACATTGAGTTAATTTACCTGTTTAAAGTTTTCTACATCATCAAATAAAATCGTAATCTCGCTATTCACATATATTGCGATGTGTGAATTGTAAATATCTATTGTTGTGTATTGATTTCGATTTAAATAAACATGTTCATGAAACAAAACTTGGCCGGAGAACTTTAAAGATTTTGCATTTAACTATGTTTATCAGAAACTGTATGCACTAGATAAATCAAATGTAAGGGTTATGTCCCCTTTTGTGGAATCCCATTGAAAGTGCATTAACAAAAGAAAAAAAAACTAGAACTCAAATAATCCTAAATATTTTTACCCCTAACTTGCAGTTTTAATATGTTTACACTTTTATCTAGACTGTGCTATACTTGAATAATGAATACAAACTTGATAACAGTGTTTATTGATCCATACTCAGCTTATGTCATACTCGAGGTCATGTATGTATCGACTAATTGACTTATTTATCAAATATGTATTTATAATTCAAGGGTAGCACTGCCTAGATAAATGTGTAAACATACTAAACTGGAAGTTTCATGTAAAACTATTCAACATTATTTGAGTTCTAATTTTTATCTTTTTCAAATGCAATCTCAATGGGATTACACAAAAGGGGACATAATCCTTAATACAAATATGATAAATAGTTTGAGCCTCTTGTATTTGGGGGTATGGGTGGGGGTGGGTTGGGAGAAGAATTTGTATAGATAATTGTAAATCACAGTTTATAGACATACAATTTCATGAGAAAATGGTGTTATTTTAATTTTGTATCAGATGATTAGGCCCTCTCAATAAAGATTTTGAATTAAGTCAGTATATAACAACATAAAAGCATGCAGGTTTTCCGTTAGTTGTATTTTTTTGGTTGGTAATGTTTCGAAATAGTTCCTTAAAATGGCTGATTAAAGATAACATTATGACCATCAGTCTTGTCTACACCTTTAAATGGTTACATTGGTTAATTTATGTTCTTACAATCATACATAAATAAATTAAGGAATTTCAGCCTGGGTCAGATTTTTCAGGAGCATCAGTCTTTTCCAATGGTAATTTTACTCAGTCTTGCTGTCAAACTGTCTCATCAAATGTTCATTTTATGTCTGTCTCGCAGTCCGACTGTCTTGGTACAAGTGTTTTACTGTTAGATTCACTTATGCTGGGCAGCATTTATGTAATTGCAGGATATGCTGCAGTAGCCTGCAGCATGTACTGGTGTGACATGTAAATGGTTATATGCTGCAATAGCCTGCAGCATGTATGCTAACAAAAATTAAGTGTGTGACATATTGACAATTATGCTGCAATAACCTGCAGCATGTGTAAAGATTAACAATTATGCTGCAATAACCTGCAGCATTTGTAAAGAATTGTAAGTGTGTGACATATTAACAATTATGCTGCAATAACCTGCAGCATGTGTAAAGAATTGTGTGTGACATATTAACAAATATGTTTCAATAACCTATGTGTAAAGAATTGTGTGTGACATATTAACAATAATGCTGAAATTTTACCTGCATCATGTGTAAAGAATAGTAAGTGTATGACATATACGATGCTGTGTTAAGAGAATTGTAAGCTTGTGACATATTAACAATACTATGTAGAAAGAATTGGAAGCGTGTGAAATATTAACGATATTATGTAGAAATAATTGTAAGCATGTGACATACGCGATACTCTGAGGATACTAAGAATTGTAAGCATATGACATATAAGCGAGACCGTATGGATGCTAGAAATTGCAAGCATGTGACATATAAGCAATAATGTGTGGATGTTAAGAATTGTAAGCATGTGACATATTAACTATACTGAGCATGTGACATATTAGCGATACCATGTGGAGGTTGTAAGCGTGTGACATATTAACGATACCATGTGGAGGTTGTAAGCATGTGACATATTAACAATACCGTATGTAAGTTGTAAGCATGTGACATATTAATGATACCATATGTAGGTTGTAAGCATGTGACATATTAACAATACCGTATGTAAGTTGTAAGCATGTGACATATTAATGATACCGTATGTAGGTTGTAAGCATGTGGCATATTAACGATACCATATGTAGGTTGTAAGCATGTGATATATTAACGATACCATATGGAGGTTGTTAGCATGTGATATAATAACAATACCGTATGGATGTTGTAAGCATGTGGCGTATTAACGATATCGTATGGAGGTTGTGAGCTTGTGACATATTAACGATACCGTATGGAGGTTGTAAGCATGTGGCATATTAACGATACCATATGTAGGTTGTAAGCATGTGATATATTAACGATACCATATGGAGGTTGTAAGCATGTGATATAATAACAATACCGTATGGATGTTGTAAGCATGTGGCATATTAACGATATCGTATGGAGGTTGTGAGCTTGTGACATATTAACGATACCGTATGGAGGTTGTAAGCATGTGGCATATTAACGATACCATATGTAGGTTGTAAGCATGTGATATATTAACGATACCATATGGAGGTTGTAAGCATGTGATATAATAACAATACCGTATGGATGTTGTAAGCATGTGGCATATTAACGATACCCTATGGAGGTTGTGAGCTTGTGACATATTAACGATACCATGTGGAGATTGTGAGCGTATGACATATTAACGATACCATGTGGAGCGGACATTGTGCTGTTAACTTCCTTTCCAGACAAATATTTTACATCAATTATGTCACTCAGTGGACATATAAAATATGCAATTATTCATATTTGATTTGTTTGTTGGTTTTGTGCAGCATCCATTGATTTTAACTGTTATGTACATGCAACATGTCGATATTATCAGACCAGTGGTAGTATTATACAAGAAAACAGTGATACAAAGTATCGCAAGTCGGTCAAAACAGTTACATAAGAAAACAAACATTAAGAGGAATGAATATGATAAAAATAAACGAACAGTGTGTAGATGTTAGATTTTTTTTTTATAATTGTCAACAATCAAAACACATTTATCATGAACTATTTGAGAACTAGATAAAGTCATCATCATGCGATAAAATGAACATATTTTTAATTTTGGCATCTGTGTTGTATAATGTTGTAATAGGAATATGATAGACATCTGAAATAGTATATGTAATGGATCACTAAATAGAATGTTGTTTCATGATTAGAATGTGAAGAATAGGGAAAATATCCATGGTTAGAATATGAAAAATTGGTAAATTATCACAAAAAGACAACTTAATGATAATATAGTAGCAGTTGGACATCTGTGAAGGTAATCTCAGTTTTTAGCAATGTAAATTTACATTAGAAGAAAGGGTTTAATGTTAGATGTTTGTTATTATTGAAATCTGATTAGTAGTTCATGAGAATAAACTTGCAATGGAACAGACCTATTAAACTCCTTAGAAGATGCTTCAGTTAAAGTTTCATCAACTCTGTTTAATGATTGAGTTGCTTATTTTAAAATCAGACAGCACCAGAAAGAGATACATATATAACTTTATACACAAACAGTTAGTAATATTCAAACACAATTTCGTTTTATATTATTCTTATAATTAATATTAATTAATGAACAAATGCAAGTTATATAGAAAAACTAATGGGCGCCGCAAGCTTTTAAAAATCAAGATTGCCGTTTGTCCCTTTAATAAAGTGTAACATCAAACAATAATCAGTGAATATAACGATTTGGAACCAGCTGTATTCTAGGAACCAGCTGTATTCGTATGCTGAGAAGGATGTATAGACTGTATCCCAGAAATTGATACCTAATTCAAGTAGTAGAAGACCATAAAATGCCTGTATACCAATTTGACTGTGACCCAATATTCTTACTAGAATACGGTTGTTTTATGAACAGTAAAATGACGTTGATACACAGTCCAACACCCATAGCAGCTTTCTGAGTCTGGGATAAATATATCCGGAGCCTTGAGGCATTGGCAATAAACTGAAGAGTAATGAAATCCAATTTGATTGCAAAACGTACATTCAAACTGGCATTTTGTGCACACAACATTTCATGGTTTATTGTAAGAGACAATTTGTGGGCTCAACATTCCATGTTTTTTGCGGAAAAAAAAAGACATAATTATACTCCTGTTTGGTTCAACACGACAATGCTATATAAACTGTTCTACATTGCAGACCATGTCAATTGGTCATGCTCTCAACGATGACCAGTGGCATACAGTGTTTGTGAAGAGGCGAGGCCAGAACATGGAACTGAGGGTCGACTCCAGCAGACCAGTCACAGGTAAACACATAATGCATTATGGGTAGGAGACTTTTAGATATGATAAGTTTTGGTGTCTGCAGATCTCTTATCTATGTACGATTAGAATTGAGTGTTCTTGCATATGTATCGAGTACAGGAATATGGCAAAAAGTCGATTACCAACCATGTGTCCTCGATAGTTCAGAGGTTATAGAGCACTGGCATGGTAAGCCAATTTAGTCCCTGGTTGTAGTCCCGTCTGCGGCCCAATTTATTTCACCACCCGTCAGAGCTTTTTTCTAGAACATTTCAGGAAGGCCTCGGCCTGCTGATTTTGGGAAAAAGAAGCCCGAAATTGTCAAAGCTTGATTTTCGCTATTTAGTGGAATGGTTTTAGCTCACCTGAGCCGAACGGCATTAACTTTTGCTTCAAACAACTTCTTCTCAGAAACTGATTGGCCAATTTTGACCAAACTTCCCATGGATGATCCTTAGACGAATGCTTTTCAAATTTGTTAAAATTGGGTCCGCACGACATCCAAGATGGCCGCCATTACTTAAAAGGTTGAAACCTTACAATATCTTTAAAATGAATGCCTAGACTATCAAGTTTTGTTTAAATGATTTCACCGGGATCAAAAATGGCTGTGCCCCGGGAGTTCAAAATTTGTATATGAACATTTTTCATGTTTTGCATAGACTTTTATAGGAAAAAACTATTCTCTGAAACCACAAGGCACACATATCTCATATATTACATGTAGCATCAGCTTATGATCCTCTATCTTGCAAGTTTGTTCAAATGGTGACTCTAGGGGCAAATTTGGCCCCGCTCCGGGGGTCACAGTTTTACATAGACTTATATAGGGAAAAACTTAAAAAATCTTCTTCACTGAAACCAAAAGAGCCAGAGGTTTAATATTCTGCATTTACTATAAGACTGTGGTCCTCTATCAAGTTTGTTCAAATGATGACCCTGGGGTCACATTTTGCCCAACCCAGGGGTCACATATTTTACATAGATTTATACAGGGAAAAACTTAAAAAATCTTCTTCTCTGAAACTGCAAGAGCTAGAGGTTTAATATTTTGCATTTACTGTAAGCTTATGGTCTTCTACCAAGTTTGTTCAAATGATGAACCTGATGTCAAATTTAGCCCTACCCCAGGGGTCACACGTTTTTCATAGAATTACATAAGGAAAAACATATAATCTTCTTCTCTAAAACCACAAGGCACAGAGCTCTCATATATATTACATGTAGCATCAGCTTATGGTCCTCTGCCAAGTTTATTCAGATGATGACCCTGGGGTCAAATCTGGCCCCACCTTTGGGTCACAGGTTTTACACAGACTTTATATAAGAAGTTTTTTAAAAACTTTCTCCTCTGAGACCACAAGGTGTAGAGCCCCCATATATTGTATATAGCATAAGATTATGGTTCTTTACCAGTTTTGCTTAAATGGTGACCCTGGGGTAAAATCTGGCCCCATTCTTGGTGTCGTAGATTTATATAAGAGTTATATAGGATTTTTTTAACAAATCTTCTCTGAAACTACATGAGCTAGAGGTCTAATATTTTGCATATATACCATAATCTTATGGTCCTTTATCAAGTTTGTTCAAATCGAGACCATGGGGTCAAATTTGGTCCCAGCTTTTTCATAGAATTGTATCTAGGTAAAAGCCTTAAAGATTTTCTTCACTGAAACTTCTGTTATACACTTGCAGAGCATGAATAAATGGATACAACTATCCAACCAGCATCGGTCTATTCCCATCACTAGGGACATAACCCTTGAGTCATAACTTGGAAACTGTTGAGATCCCCACCCTAAGACCATATATACACTTACTTGGCATGAACTGGTGAATACAATATGGGGTCCATCCCCACCCCTTGGGACATAGCCCAGGGTCATAACTTCAAAACCATTGAGATCCAGTCCCTATAATCATATATACACTTAATGGGCATGAACAGAAGGATACAACCTCCAACCAGCTTCAGCCCTGGGGTCCATCCCCAACCATGGGGACAATTAGCTTCTTGGTCATGGCTTGGAAACGGTCGAGATCCCCATCCTATAACTAAATATACACTTGCTTGTCTTGAAGGTAGGTGAGGGAATTTGCGATGGTGCACAGTTGCATAACGTCATTTTGTAAGTAAAGGTACAGAAAGAAGTCAATTAATTTAAAGCTTGATGCAGAAATAGTGTTGAAATAACCAATTCTCTTCCTAAAATTCTTTTATATTTGGTCAAGGATGATGAAAAATAGATCCGGTTTGTGTTCAATGAGTTAATTAGAACTTCTTCGTATTTGGTCAAGGATGATATAAAATAGATGCAGTTTGTGTTCAATGAGGTAATTAAAACTTCTTCGTATTTGGTCAAGAATGAGTAAAAATAGTTCCAATGAGTCTGCCATGTGTACTTCATCACACCTTGTTTAATGGATGTAAACATTATACAGGCGTATTAATCTATTCTACCATAGTCCCCTGCACTCGTTGGGGAAATGGTTTTATTGATGTACTTGGATCTTGAAATATTCACTCACTGCCTGTCTGCCAATTGTTCTACACATAAAACTCACATACGTGTCATAAAATTGATGCCTTTTCTGCCGTTCTAATCACATGGTTTAAGGAAGGAAGCAATTAAGGTAACAACTCGTAGAGAGCCCGACTTACCAGCACACCAGTACAGTACATTATTAGATCAATGAATTTTAAATACAACAGGGGAAGTAACTGTAGATTGAAATGCGTGTTGGTTTTAAATTTCATGTATGATTTATAGGACGTTGTGGCATGATGGGGTTATTGTGTAGTCATGACGATGTGTTGTCATGGTGATTTTTTTTTGTCATGGAGATTTTGTGTTGTCACCTGGATATGGTGTTTTCAGTCAGTCATCATTATTTTTAGAACATATAACCTTATGAGTGTTTTTAATTGTATGAAAACTTTGTTGAAATAATGCCCTATTCATTTAATTTTTAAGAAAATTATCTGTATTCTGTGTGAAAGGGTTAGGTGTCCATAAACTCATTTATATCTAAAAAATAGTAAATGCACTTTAAACAGTCATCTGTCATAGAATATACATGTAACTACATCAGATGTGGATGCCAATTAGGCAGCCCCATTTACTAGAGTCTTTTAGCAAGACATCAAAAAGATCCAAAAATTTTAACTTGATAATATTAGTAAACATAGGGTGATCTTAAATTCCTCTTCATCCTCTCCCCTTTTTTGGGGAGCTGCCTAAATAATGTATTAATAAGTTGTAGATTTGTCGTTGTGTACTCATAATAAAAACATTTTATTTCAGTTCTAACACAATATTCTATATTTGTTCATCCACAGATATTATCCCACAAACTGCCACCACAATCAGGATAACACAAATTGTCCTAGGATCCGTTGGACCAATGCTCTCTGGTAAATGTTGTAATATGTTATTTCAAATGTTTAATTATTATGCATATCCTCTCAGCAAATGTCACTTTAATCTCTCTGCTAATGTCACTTGAACCTCTCATCTAATGTCACATTCACATCTCAGCTTATGTCACTTTAATCTCTCAGCTTATGCCACTTTAACCTCTCAGTTAATGTCACTTTAACCTCTCAGTTAATGTCACTTTAACCTCTCAGTTAATGTCACTTTAACCTCTCAGCTAATGTCACTAACATCTCAGCTAATGTCACTTTAACCTCTCAGCTAATGCCACTTTAACGTCTCCGCTAATGACACTAACATATCAGCTAATGCCACTTTAACCTCTCAGCTAATGTTACTTTAACCTCTCAGCTAATGCCACTTTACCAGCTAGTATCACTTTAACCTCTCAGCTAAGGACTCTAACCTCTCAGCTAATGTCACTTTAACCTCTCAGCTAATGCCACTAACCTTTCAGCTAATATCACTTTAACCTCTCAGCTTATTGTCACTTTAATCTCTCAGCTGATGTCATTTTAACCTCTCAGCTAATGTCACTTTAACCTCTTAGCTAATGTCACTTTAACCTCTCAGTTAATGCCACTTTAACCTCTCAGATAATGTTACTTTAACCTCTCAGCTAATGTCCATTTAACCTCCCAGGTCATGTCACTTTAACCTCTCAGATTATGTCACTTTAACCTCTCAGCTAATCTCACTTTAACATCTCAGGTTTTGTCACTTTAACCTCTCGGCTAATGTCATTTTAACCTCTCGGCTAATGTCACTTTAACCTCTCAGCTAATGCCACTTTAACGTCTCCGCTAATGACACTAACATATCAGCTAATGCCACTTTAACCTCTCATCTAATGTCACATTCACATCTCAGCTTATGTCACTTTAATCTCTCAGCTTATGCCACTTGAATCTCTCAGTTAATGTCACTTTAACCTCTCAGTTAATGTCACTTTAACCTCTCAGTTAATGTCACTTTAACCTCTCAGTTAATGTCACTTTAACCTCTCAGCTAATGTCTCTAACATCTCAGCTAATGTCACTTTAACCTCTCAGCTAATGCCACTTTAACGTCTCCGCTAATGACACTAACATATCAGCTAATGCCACTTTAACCTCTCAGCTAATGTTACTTTAACCTCTCAGCTAATGCCACTTTACCAGCTAGAATCACTTTAACCTCTCAGCTAATGCCACTTTACCAGCTAGTATCACTTTAACCTCTCAGCTAAGGACTCTAACCTCTCAGCTAATGTCACTTTAACCTCTCAGCTAATGCCACTAACCTTTCAGCTAATATCACTTTAACCTCTCAGCTTATTGTCACTTTAATCTCTCAGCTGATGTCATTTTAACCTCTCAGCTAATGTCACTTTAACCTCTCAGCTAATGTCACTTTAACCTCTCAGTTAATGCCACTTTAACCTCTCAGATAATGTTACTTTAACCTCTCAGCTAATGTCACTTTAACCTCCCAGGTCATGTCACTTTAACCTCTCAGATTATGTCACTTTAACCTCTAAGCTAATCTCACTTTAACATCTCAGGTTTTGTCACTTTAACCTCTCGGCTAATGTCATTTTAACCTCTCGGCTAATGTTACTTTAACATCTCAGCTAATACCACTTTAACATCTCAGCTAATGTCACTTTAACCTCTCAGCTAATGTCTCTTCAACCTCTCACCTAATACCACTTTAACATCTCAGCTAATGTTACTTTAACCTCTCAACTGATGTTATTTTAACCTCTCAGCTAATGTCACTTTAACCTCTCAACAAATGTCACTTTAACATCTCAGCTAATGTAACTTTAACCTCTCAGCTAATGTCACGTTAACATCTCAGCTAATGTTATTTTAACTTCTCAGCTAATGTTATATTAACCTCTCGGCTAATGTTACTTTAACCTCTCAGCTAATGTCACTTTAACTTCTCAGTTGATGTCATTTGTACCTCTCAACTGATGTTATTTTAACATCTCAGCTAATGTCACTTTAACCTCCCAGGTCATGTCACTTTAACCTCACAGCTAATGTGACTTTAACCTCTCAGCTAATGCCACTTTAACCTCCCAGCTAATGTCACTTTAACCTTCCAGGTCATGTCACTTTAACCTCTCAGCTAATGTCACTTTAACCTCCCAGCTAATGTCACTTTAACCTCTCAGCTAATGCCACTTTAACCTCTCAGCTAATGCCACTTTAACCTCCCAGCTAAGGTCACTTTAACCTCTCAGCTAATGTCACGTTAACATCTCAGCTAATGTTATATTAACCTCTCGGCTAATGTTACTTTAACCGCTCAGCTAATGTCACTTTAACTTCTCAGCTGATGTCATTTTTACACCTCTCAACTGATGTTATTTTAACATCTCAGCTAATGTCACTTTAACCTCCAAGCTAATGTCACTTTAACCTCCCAGGTCATGCCACTTTAACCTCCCAGCTAATGTCACTTTAACCTCTCAGCTAATGCCACTTTAACCTCTCAGCTAATGCCACTTTAACCTCCCAGCTAATGTCACTTTAACCTCCCAGGTCATGTCACTTTAACCTTCCAGGTCATGTCACTTTAACCTCCCAGCTAATGTCACTTTAACCCCTCAGCTAATGCCACTTTAACCTCTCAGCTAATGTCACTTTAACCTCCCAGGTCATGTCACTTTAACCTCCCAGCTAATGTCACTTTAACCTCTCAGCTAATGCCACTTTAACCTCCCAGCTAATGTCACTTTAACCTCTCAGCTAATGCCACTTTAACCTCCCAGCTAATATCACTTTAACCTCTCAGCTAATGCCACTTTAGCCTCTCAGCTTATGTCACTTTAACCTCCCAGCTAATGTCACTTTAACCTCTCAGCTAATGTCACTTTAACCTCCCAGGTCATGTCACTTTAACCTCCCAGCTAATGTCACTTTAACCTCTCAGCTAATGCCACTTTAACCTCTCAGCTAATGCCACTTTAACCTCCCAGCTAAGGTCACTTTAACCTCTCAGCTAATGTCACGTTAACATCTCAGCTAATGTTATATTAACCTCTCGGCTAATGTTACTTTAACCGCTCAACTAATGTCACTTTAACTTCTCAGCTGATGTCACTTTAACCTCCCAGCTAATGTCACTTTAACCCCTCAGCTAATGCCACTTTAACCTCTCAGCTAATGTCACTTTAACCTCCCAGGTCATGTCACTTTAACCTCCCAGCTAATGTCACTTTAACCTCTCAGCTAATGCAACTTTAGCCTCTCAGCTTATGTCACTTTAACTTCTCAGCTGATGTCATTTTTACCTCTCAACTGATGTTATTTTAACATCTCAGCTAATGTCACTTTAACCTCCAAGCTAATGTCACTTTAACCTCCCAGGTCATGCCACTTTAACCTCCCAGCTAATGTCACTTTAACCTCTCAGCTAATGCCACTTTAACCCCCCAGCTAATGCCACTTTAACCTCTCAGCTAATGTCACTTTAACCTCCCAGCTAATGTCACTTTAACCTCCCAGCTAATGCCACTTTAACCTCTCGTTTATTGTCACTTTAACCTCTCAGCTAATGTCTTTCAAACCTCCCGGATAACATCTTTCAAACCATCAAGCTCATTTCTTTTATTCCTATTCTAGATGTGATATCAGCCTCTAATGCTGCCCTGATATATGATGATGGCATGAAGTCTAATATGGACATGCAGAACGATGGCAGTGTACAACAGCATACGGGATTCAAGGGTACCATGCAGCAGTTTATATTCAACGGAAACCATTATTTTGATATGGCGCAGAAGGAAAATATTGAAAATATAGAAGTCACAGCAAGGTAGACATACATTGTTTCTATAAAAAGAAGTCTGAAACTGGTCATACATGAATTAATTTCAAGTTTGTAATAATATTTTAATGGCATATGATCAGTCCAGCTCACCAGTTCTGTCAGCCATACATATGTATTTAAGGTGGTGGAGGCAATTTTGATGTTATTTTATGACCATTCTTATTTATCAACCAATAATTTTTAATTGTAAGATACTGTGGTTAAATCGGCATTGTTCCCAGATAACTGCTGCGTAAATTGTATATTTGTTCATAAATCGATTCAGTATTGAGTTATCCCACTGGATTATCTAGTATGTTTTGAAATAATAAAAATATCACTTGAGTTATTCAGTTTTATTAACAGTTCATTAAAATAACTGGATAAAAAATGTACTTTTATAAAAAGAAAGCAAATATTTCTCAAAACCCTAAAGCCCCTTATAAATTAATACTTACAATTCATATGTAAATCACCTCATGTCATCATTCCTTTTGAAATCATATTTTGGAAATTCAGGATCCCATTTATACCTACACAATTACAATTGCCTGCTCCTAACTAGTTACCATCATATAGTAGAAAGACTGTTATTCTTATGCAGGTTTGACAGCGGTGAGTCTGTAACGAGGGACGCTGTAACGTTTGAGTCACGTGACGCCTTTGTCATCCTACCACAGCTGCACGCCAATAAGCACTTTGCTATCTACTTTAAATTCAAGACATCCGAGAACACGGGGCTTATTCTATTTAACGGCCGTGTTGGTCATGACTTCCTGTGTCTGGAGATCTACCAGGGCTACCTGTTCTACATCTATGACATGGGCGGCGGCTCTCAGAGGATCCGCGTCAACACGCCGGAACCCCTAAACGATAACAAGTGGCACGACGTGTCCTTGTTACGACCTCAGACTGAGCAACAACTAATACGCGTCGACAACAACCCGCCTACCGTGGAAAACATGAAGGATCATACTGCTCGGCGTTTTGATTTAATGGGGCCGTTATATTTGGGTGGAGTTGTTAAAACCCTATACAACTCGCTGCCCGTTCAAGTGTTGGCCAAATACGGATATTTGGGATGCATAGCTTCACTGGATGTTAATGGATATCAGATGAATATCCTGCAAGCGGCTACTCTGGTAGAACATTCCATTGTCAATGGATGCTCAAGTAAGTAGCACAGCTAGGATTGAGGTTAAGGCTTGCCATTTCTTAGAAGAGGCATTAATAATGATTTAGATGAAGCCATTTCTCACTGCAGGCATTTTTTTAAGACTTTCTTGTATGAATATGTAGGGTCAAATACAGTTGACAACAACGTCCTGTTCAATATATTTTTAAATCTGTTCCCTTTAAGATCTTTACATCTGTTACAACAGATACAACCAATTTATCTAGATTTTTTTAAAATTTAAACGATTGAGTTTGGAATATTTCGGCTGCAAGAGGACAACTTTCGAAGGTTGGAAGCTCGTATTTTATTTTGTTTACCGTTTTTACTTTATTTAGCATAGCCCTTGATTTTTCTTTCTGATAGTATGTAAACCATGGGCAGCGAGCAGCATGTTCCTGCCCGCTCATTAGTTCCATTGCCTTCCCGTCGATGCTTCGCGTTACGGCTCTGTAGGTAACCGTTAAACATATATCATAGTACTTTTTTCATATCACAGTCCATACCAGACAGGCCTTAGGACTTTTTCATATCATAGTCCATACCAGACAGGACAAACATTTTCATATCATACATTTTCATAACATTGTCCATTCCAAACAGGACAAACTTGTTCATATCACAGTCCATACCAGACAGGACATACCAGACAGTCCATACCAGACAGTCCATACCAGACAGGACATACCAGACAGTCCATACCAGACAGGACATACCAGACAGTCCATACCAGACAGTCCATACCAGATAGGACATACCAGACAGTCCATACCAGACAGGACATACCAGACAGTCCATACCAGACAGGACATACCAGACAGTCCATACCAGACAGTCCATACCAGACAGTCCATACCAGACAGGACATACCAGACAGTCCATACCAGACAGTCCATACCAGACAGGACATACCAGACAGGACATACCAGACAGTCCATACCAGACAGTCCATACCAGACAGGACATACCAGACAGGACATACCAGACAGGACATACCTTTCCAAAACATAGTCCACATCATTCAGGACTGTTTACCTGTCTGGGCTGTTTCATCATATTTTCCAAAAGTTAGGGGTCCTAAGTGAGCTACGCACTAGATTTTCTTTTGAAATAGTATTTTGGGAAGAACCCTGAGCCCTATTTAAATAACCATATAATTATGTTGATGAAACCTAATTAATTTTATAAATTTCTTTTTATATATTTCTGAAATTTGTCCTACCTCATTTATTTTATACACTTCAAAGTATATCACCAACCTCTTTTACCCCTGTTAAATAACATCCCTAACCATAACTTTCCCAATATACTCTGTCGATCTTCATAAAACTGTACCTCATTCAATTATTTCGTTTGATGTTTTGATCAATCTTTCAATCATGCTAACTTTATTCAGAAAAGATGAACCCACAGTTTTTTGCGAGTGCTGAAAATTTCAACTGCATTTGCTTCACAGTATATCACCAACCACCATTATGCCATAAAACTTTACCTCGTAGTCACTGTTCCAATACCGACTCCATATATCATAAATAAATTCTTTGCCGGCCTGACGCCGCCACTTCATATATCATGAATAAATTCTTTGTCGGCCCGACACCGGCTGCATTTAATAAACCTTCATGCGTTCTATGTCGGCCCGACACCAGCTGCACATAATAAACCTACATGCGTTCTATGTAGGCTTGACACATTCGGAATGAGCTTCATCCTCACTTTTTCGGGGTAGGTATAAAATGCGGATTAACACGCGCGGACTAGCGGACTGCAGATCAGTATGGTATAAAATGCGGACTGGTATTTTCCGGAATTCCAGCTTAAGTCAAATTTTTGTCACGGTCCCAATTTTATTCCTTTTGTTTTCATGCAATTTGACTTCTTTTAAGTCAAATATCGACATATTTTACTCTATCAACTATGTTTTCCCCAAATAATAAAATATTGAATAAAAAACAAGTTGTGATCTTCTACGTCCATTATATGGACTGGATTCTTATATAGTCCAGCGTTTACTTTTCATTCCCGGGCAAACACAGCAGTCAAGATTATGTACAGGTTTATTTATTTATTTTAATTTAAAGTGTTACAATCATATCAGCAAACACCCGCGAATTCGGTAATCACACATTATTTTTAAATTTTCCGACCCACCTCTATTCGCACTTAGTTTGAGTCGCCCTTAAAACAATCACCGTAGGAAAACGGTGTTCTAGGAATCATGTCAAAAAACTAAAATAATTGTGGGATATTGAATATGCAATATCCTTTATTAATAAGGATTTATTACATTTCTGTGGGTGAAAGATTGGGATTTCCCAGTGAAAGAATATTCATAATTGCTAAATATTGATAACTAACTCCGAAAACTAAAATAACTAATTCTGACGTTGATTCATGACGTCAGTAAACTCTTGCTGACATCAACTCATCTGCCAATAAAGTTCTATAATGCAAATAATTTCAGTTAAAATTATTCATAAACTGAATTAAAATGTAATAAATAGATTATATAACTGCTTGGTTCGATACTCACTCGCATACGCTCTTTTGTGAAAAGAACCACACGTCTACCATCTCATGAAGGATTTCCCTATAATCGACCCCAACAGTTAAATAATCTCTATATTTAGACTGACCATTTTGCGCTGGATGTAGATTAAGCTAGAGAGGCAATAATAATGATTTAGATCTGGATGCATAACATGCGTAATTAGGATTTAGATGATTAAGGCTGGCCATTTCCTACTGGTGGCGTGGTTAGGATTTAGATGATTAAGGTGGCGTGGTTAGGATTTAGATGATAAAGGCTGACCATTTCCTACTGGTGGCATGGTTAGGATTTAGATGATTAAGGCTGGCCATTTCCTACTGGTGGCATGGTTAGGATTTAGATGATTAAGGCTGGCCACTTCCTACTGGTGGCGTGGTTAGGATTTATATGATTAAGGCTGGCCATTTCCTACTGGTGGCGTGGTTAGGATTTAGATGATTAAGGCTGGCCATTTCCTACTGGTGGCATGGTTAGAATTTAGATGATTAAGGCTGGCCGTTTTCTACTGGTGGCATGGTTAGGATTTAGATGATTAAGGCCAGCCATTTCCTACTGGTGGCGTGGTTAGGATTTAGATGATTAAGGCTGGCCATTTCCTACTGGTGGCATGGTTAGGATTTAGGTTACGGCTTGTCGAACTGGTTTATTGTCGTTATAAAAGTACATCAGCAGTTGCAAGGTCATGATACAGAGCTTGGTGATGCTGCATATAAACCTGACTAACACATCATACAACATGTTGCACATCTGTTTGTATCCACTATAAATATTGTCACAAACAAATAACAAATGTTGCAAGCAAAAAATCCAAAATTTAAATCCCGGAATATAAAAGGGTAATGCTATCATCTTCAGCGTGTACAAGTGCGTACTTGTCAACCCACGTCTACGTTTTAGCTGTATCATTATCGACAACTTTTCTTCTGCCTTTATTTCTGGCACTATAATCTTTACTCTATAACCACTCTTATTTCAAATGGCATACGAAAATTATTTCAAATTGTTAAGAAGAGATCGTTATAATCTTGAAATAATGATAACAATAATTGACGTTAATCGCTTCGAAAATTATTATTCCTTGAGAACCTTCAGCTCATTAGTTGATGATTGATCATTCTGGGGAAAATGATTTTCTGCCCCGTTGTCACCATCTTCATTACGAGAACATATTTTCATAGTTTCAACAGTACATTTACATGATTTTCAGTGAATAAAACTGTTGTTTAAGGGCTCATGAACCCTTTTTTTCATCCTGGATAAGGTTATCAGTGTTTTACATGGGCGATGGAAAGCCTAATCTTACATATGGGGGGAGGTAAAAGTCATGCACATCAACAATGACTTTAACAGCGTCATTGTGTAAAATAAAAAATTATGCAAAAGTTAGTAATTGGTGATGTCAATACAAAAAATGTCAATGATATGCAAGAAAAAGAATCAATCATGGGTATCCGGTTCAGATAGGGAATTCCAACCCTCGGTATAACTGTTTTAATCGGAACCTCAGCAGGGCCTTGGTTCAGATAAAAATAATTATACCTCGTTGAAATTCCTGATCTTTACCGGATACCAAAGAAAGATTCTTATAATCTTTATTTCAAGCTGCACTAGAGTAAGAGGGAAAGATACAAAGGAACCCAGTAACCATGCCTAACTCTTACTGTTGAAGATACCTAGGATTCTTAAACATGCTCGTGTACATATTGAACACCAGATTCTTAACAAGTTTGTGGTTGAACTGTAATATTTACAATTCAAGCTGTGAAATAAAATGTCTCGTTTTGCTACAGTATGGTCCCCCAGAGGGCATTGTTTACCACAGTCATCCTTTGTACTTGTGTCATAAACAGCTGTGTGACTGCATCATGTGAACAGCTGGGTGACTGCGTCATGTGAATAGCTGTGCAACTGCATCATGTGAACAGCTGTGTGACTGCATCATGTGAACAGCTGTGCGACTGCATCATGTGAACAGCTGGGTGACTGCATCAGGTGAACAGCTGTGTGACTGCATCATGTGAACAGCTGTGCAACTGCATCTTGTGAACAGCTGGGTGACTGCATCATGTGAACAGCTGTGCGACTGTGTCATAAACAGCTGTGCGACTGCATCATGTGAACAGCTGGGTGACTGCATCATGTGAACAGCTGGGTGACTGCGTCATGTGAACAGCTGGGTGACTGCGTCATGTAAACAGTTGTATATTTTATAATTCAGACTCTGAGATGATATGTAATGAATTATTGTTCTACAGTGTGGTGCCGTAGTGGGCGCTGTTTACAACAGTCGACCTTGTACCTACACGATTGGCTCCCATAAAAAACTGTATATTTTACAATTCAGGCTCTGAGATGACCTGCCATGCCTCGTCATGTTACAATGGTGGACGCTGTGAGCAGAAATGGAATTCGTACTCGTGTGATTGCGACATGACCTCCTTTACTGGACCTGCATGTTCTGATGGTATGGATTAGCTTGAGTAATGTATAACATTTCGAGGTTTCAACACGATACTGTTGTAACTACATATAAATAATGAAGAAGATACAGCGGTATTGCTTTAAAAACACTTGATTTAACAATGTAGTAGCCTGTCGTCTACAGTGTTTAATTATTCAGCTTACGTGAAATTAGTCTTGTCCAGTATGTTAACAAATTGACTGTTTTACATGAATAATCAAACATTTGACCTACAAGTCAGGCACGTAGCCAGGCAGAATCTCAGAAGCTGGAGCTTCCACATAATTTTTCCTGATATAGTGTTCAGAAGCCTGAGTATGCTTCCGGACCCAGCTTTGCCACTTTAATCAGATTTTAGCCTTTCAATGTGTTGACGGTATGCCTGCAAGATGAGAGGGTTTGATTTCCAACAAATTGTGGAAAAAGATGCATAGAGTAGAAGAGAATATTATTAGGCTGGTGAATGAGGTGCAGTGAAGCATGTGTTGAATAAGATTTCACATTATCGCCTTGCATTCATCACCAGTTAAATAATTTACCCCACCAGCCGATATTTTATATTGCTTATTGTTATGTTGTTTACTTAGAGACACAGCTGCCTCCCAATATTGTGATTCAAAAAAGCTTTGTTGGAAACTGGGCTGCTCAATAATGTTTAGGGATGAGTTTCCAAATGTGCATGTAAAACAACCATGAAGATATATCCGATACCTGCACACTTTTAGTTATCTCACAGTAACAGTTGACTATAATTTGAACTCTGCCCTCCGATATTATTTTTATGTTAATATATCTCAAACACAATGGAAAATGCTACAAGCTCTGGTACAACTATTATTGCATTTTACTTGTAGAGAGTGTGACGTATGAGTTTGGAATGAATCGTGGTATGATTGTTTTTGAGCACTTGGAAGACGCCCGTCCCAGCACCAACAGCGA
Organism: Cyrtodaria siliqua; assembly: GCA_037043455.1. NCBI lineage: Eukaryota > Metazoa > Mollusca > Bivalvia > Adapedonta > Hiatellidae > Cyrtodaria > Cyrtodaria siliqua. The sequence goes on along the minus strand of JAWPHD010000396.1, from coordinate 386,553 downwards.
CTATCTGACCCTCGGCTTCAAGACCATCCAGGATTACGCGGCGTTGGTCAGGGTGGACAGTGCCGACACGGATGACTTTATAGAAATGGAACTGGTAAGTGCAGGGATGGAACAGGTAAATGCATGGATGGAACTGGTAAGTGCAGTGATGGAACAGGTATAAGCAGTGATGGAATGGGTAAGTGCAGGGATGGAACTGGTAAATGCAAGGATGGAATGGGTAAGTGCAGGGATGGAATGTGTTAAGTGCATAGATTGAACTGGTAAGTGCAGGGATGGAACTGGTAAATGGAGGGATGGAACTGGTAAGTGCAGTGATGGAACAGGTAAGCAGTGATGGAATGGGTAAGTGCAGGGATGGAACTGGTAAATGCAAGGATGGAATGGGTAAGTGCAGGGATGGAATGTGTTAAGTGCATAGATGGAACTGGTAAGTGCAGGGATGGAATGGTAAGTGAAGGGGTGGAACTGGTAAGTGCAGGAATGGAACTGCTAAGTGTAGGGATGAAACTGTCAAGTGCAATGATGGAAATAGTAAGTGAAAGGTTGGAACTGGTAAGTGCGGGGATGGAAATGGTAAGTGAAGGGATGGAACAATAAGTGCATGGATGGAACTGGTAAGTGCGGGGATGAAACTGGTAAGTGCATGGATGGAATGGTAATTGCAGCAATGGAATGGAACTGGTAAGTGCAGGGATGGAACTTTTAAGTGCAGGGATTGAACAATTCAGTGCAGCAGCCAATTTGAGTGTGATCTTGACACTACGGGCAAAAGGCAGATAAGGTTGACATTGATTTTGTCGAGCCCATTTAAGCAGTCATCTGTATGTCAGTTCGTCCGTTTCTTTGGTCGTTAGTCTGTCCGTGCATCCAACTTTATATTTTCTTCATTAGTTGCAGGATTTTAACCAAACTCCACCTAAATGTTTCTTATTATGCCCCTGAAGGGTGGCATATAGTAATCGCACTGTCTGTCCGTTCGTCTATACACTCGTGTCCGCTTCATAACTCTTACAATAATGGATGGATTTTCAAATGACTTCGCACAATTGCTCACCACAACAAGGCAACTTGTCGCGCACAAAATCCAGGTCCGTGGCTCCAAGGTCAAGGTCACACTTAGAGATCAAAGTTCAAAATCCGTTCGTCTATACACTCGTGTCCGCTTCATAACTCTGACAATAATGGATGGATTTTCAAATAACTTCGCACAATTGCTCACAGCAACAAGGGAACGTGTCGCGAAAAAAAAAAAAAAAAAAAATTTAAATTTTATTTTATTTTATTTTTATTGTTTGTTTTGATTTATTTATTTATTTATTTATTTTTTTAAATATATCTGTTGGTTTCATATTGCTCCAAGGTCAAGGTCACACTTACAGGTCTGTCACTTACTGTGACATTTGTTGTTTATTTATTTTTTGGTGTTAACGCCTTGTTAGCAGGAAGCATTGCTGTGCCTATTGCATTTTTTTGCGGTTCGTTGATTTTTGATGGAGTTACGGCCCCTTGACATTTTTTTTATTAATTTCTTGTCGGCGCTACTCCTCCTAAATGCCTTGCTGGATTGAAAAAAAAAGAGAAAAAAAAAAAGAAAAAGATTTTTATTTTTTATTTTTTTTTATTTTTTTTTAAATTTTATTTGATTTTTATTGTTTGATTTATTTTTTTATTTTTTTAAATATATCCGTTGGTTTCATATTGCTCCAAGGTCAAGGTCACACTTACAGGTCACTTCGGGGGCATTTGTCACTTACTGTGACATTTCTTGTATACATCTAAAATCATGTAGAAAATTTCAGGTCGCATTGACCTACTTAGACGAAATGGTCTCTCGAAAGATCAGCAGAGCTTATGCCGTGGTGCGGTATCCATGGTCCGTCCTTCCGTAAACATTTTTTGTAGCGACTACTCCTCTGAAACTACTTGACAGATTTTTTATGAAACTTCACAGGAATGCTGATCTAGCTTTCAGAACCTGCCAGTAGAGCTTCAAGGTCCTTGAACTCTTGTTTCTTGGTGATTTTGACCAAACTTCACCACAATGTTCCTTATATGCATCAAAAAATTATGTGCAAAATTTCGGGTTGCTGTAACCTACTTCCAATGAAATATCGGTCACATTCAGTATCCGCTTTGACATTCGTATCTTGCTCCTTTCATGCAGGATTTACAGTACTTACATCAAACTCCACTAGAATGTTCCTGACATGCATCTTACGATTCACCTGCAAAACTGTGGATCGCTGTGCCATGTATTTGACGTCCACTCTCCACCACAACATGCATATCTTGCTCCTTTCTTGCAGGATTTTCAACATCTCCACCAGATTGTCCCTTATATGCATCTAACATTGTGTGCAAAATTTCTCTATGACATGCATCCCCCACTGTTATTATGACATTAATTAAATTAAATATTTAGTATGTAAGGAATGAATATCTCATCTGATTGACATTGGTGTCAAATCAGAAATCTGGACTACATCACCACAAGGCTCGACATACAGGCTGTGTGGCCTTCTAGTTTTGCATTTAGTTCTGTTTCCCCACAAATTGCAGAAGATCAGCCCAGTGTTGGTGATGTAACTCACCATGAGTTGCACCTATTTAGACATCTTTCATGCAGAAGATCAACCAAATATGTTAATAACTCAGATGAACTACACCAATACATGTTCAGAGTAGGTGTGACTTTTAATTTCGGAGAATTATCGTATTTACAATATCAAATTACATACTTGCCTTGCCATGACTTCAGATTGAGGGTAACATATTCGTGGTGTACAACATGGGACAGGAGGACCTGCCGATCGGAGAGGCTTACCACAAAGTGAATGATGGGAAATATCATGTGATTAAGTTTATTCGGTCGGGCGCCAATGCTACGCTTCAGTTGGACAACTGGGACCAGGCTTACAAGTACCCCATCGGTAAGTCTGCTGTTTGGGATAATTAATTAAAATTAATTTAACATTTAACCCTTTCGTTGCCACAGTCAAAAACATTGATTATACAACCAGTGTAGGTTCAGATTAACATGCACACTACATGTATTTGCAGGCTGATCAGGGTTTACACTGTTTGCCACTCAGTAAGAATGTTTTATTTAACATTATATATATATACAATATTACAGGAAGGTTTGAATTCGAATTTGAGCAGACGACATTTGAAATTTGGCCGCGAAAGGGTTAACCTTTATGAGAAAAATAGAACATTTTAATTTTGTAAATTAACAGAATTTTAAAAATGTTTCTATTGTTTTGGCACATTGTATATTGTTTATCTTTGAAAACATGAAATCAGGTGAGGATCTAAATTATAGTAGGAGACCCTGGATATTATGATTAATCAGTCTGGACCCTGGATATTATGATTAATCGAGGAGCATTTGGAGATAGATGTGCTTGACCAAGGTCTCATACAGAACACGGACGTTGAGGCTACCTACCATAGTCATGAGTATTTGTATGTCCCCCGAAGACGAATTGCCCCAGACTTATACAGGGTTGTTCTTGCTAGTTTGTACTTAAGAAGGCACATCACAAAATCATTGTCATCAAATCATTGTAACAAGGCTTTCGTTTCTTGAACTATTGTCTTGAAACTTGGTACATCTATTTTTTTTTATATTATTGTGCTCATGATTGATTGATTTTGTGGTGTTTTTAACGTATTAATGGAAGTTTGTGTACATCTTGCAAGCACAGTTTGTTTGATAGTTTTGGACCTCTCTCTATGAAACTTGGTAGCCTTTTTTCGTAAACTGAAACATTATTACTCCTGTTTTTAAGCCATTAAGTCAGACAATACTCTGACCTATGGTCCTTTTCAACAAGAGCTTTTTTTTGAATTGCAATATTGAGAGGCATCTGTGTCATATAGATGACACAGTTATTATAACGAATGAATTCTTCATCCTGAATTGAGGACACGTTTCATGTCCTCTGTATATATTTAATTAGGAATTCCATCTTTCACACAAGTGCCACATTTGTGGAATTCCTTCTTCTAACCTTGCAATACCTCAAACTAATATCATTGTTTTCTTTCTTTTTTTCTCTTGCAATCATATACTGAGGAAAAGTTTCATTGCGGATCATTCACATTGTGTAGGATTTAGTTGAAACTGTTTGTACCTACTTGTATGTTTATTATAGATCATGTACGTAATATAGAGCAGATTCAGTTCTATTCCGTAGTATGGCCTGTATTTTCTGTTATGCTCCTTGTGAGTGGCTACACTTTTTAGCTGCGCGGTATTATCGGTTTATCAGTGTATTGTGATACGGACCTCAAAATAATATGTGCAGTGATATTTTTTTAGCATACCAGTTCATACCGGTTTTTTCTAAACATGTGTTTTGATTATGAAAGTAAATCATAATCTGCATTTTTAACTTGGTATGGTACCCGTATTTGTAATACAATCTTAAATACACATATTGGGAAGTGGGCACCATCATAGTTAAAAATTGACGCACTTCCAATGTTGCATTTTGTAATTGCTGCAGCAGCATAACACATTTGTTACTAATAGTAACACATTAAAGGCCACAGTATGTTATTGCTTTCGATCTTTGTCTAAGAAAATCACTCCTATCATATAGAGTAACACACTTTGTCTAAGAAAATCACTCCTATCATATAATAACACACTTTGTCTAAGAAAATCACTCCTATCATATAATAACACACTTTGTCTAAGAAAATCACTCCTATCATATAATAACACACGGATCTACATATGTTTATTATTGTTGTGCATTTTGCCATAAACTTTATGTCCAGAGATACACCTTGATCTCTTGTGCATGTTCCCACACAGATACGCCTTAATTCACACCAGAAATCTCTTAGATCTCTTAAGACATCTCTGTTGTCACTAAGCATCTATTTGGAGAGTATCCATCGGTTTTAACAATTTTCTTCGTTTCCTTTTTGTTCTTTTATGCAAACTCTGTATTTTCTGCTGCAGTTGTACTGCACTGTTTCTATATTTTTGCAAATGTTATCATTTTTAATGGCATATTTCCTCAATAACTACAATGCTATAACATCATGAAGTCTGATTTATGATGGACCATGTTTTTTTTTTGGCTTCGTCAAGGTGATTATATAATTATAAGAAACTGTATTACAAATTACTGTCAGGATTACATGTGTATGGGTAGTTAAATATCACATTTGTAGCTTTGGTTTTTACCTTTAAAATAATGAGGTTTTAATTTCATGTTTTTAGAATAAAAATGCACCTCTGCCCGTAATTTGAAACAAATGCATTTAAATCTAGCATCAAAATTTGTGTGAAATTCTATGCATACAAAATATTTATATGTTTTAATTGTGTACTCTCCGTGTGGTTACCAAGCAAGAATAGGACCACTGCTTATCCAGGCATAGATGTAAAATCTCCCCGAATTCATGTTCATTTTGTCATTTTTGTCATGTTCATTGAAGGACTTCATCATCATCCCTGTATTGTTTCTGGTTCTAGACCTGATCTGCATATTTTATCTAGATGTAAATGGAGAGTGGGCCTGGAATGTTCATACCTGTTGGCGCCATATAACCTTTTTGTGTTGGGGCGCCGTAAAACCCCAATTCATTTCAGTTAATTGTGTATATTTAAGCTTTTTAATATTGTACATTTAGATAGTGATCATGAGAGATGATGCAAATTATATTACCTCTGATAATCAGACTGGATAAAACTGAGTGTGTGCAAATCAGTAGTGTTACTACTTAGGCCCAATCTTTGAGTAGTGTTACTACTTAGGCCCAGTCTTTGTGGCTTTAAAGTAGAATACCGTTGAAGCCAGTGCTAGGGAGCATAAGAGGTATTGCACCTTAATTACCTCTCATGAACAGACTCGATAAAACTGAGGCACTTCTCTCTTGTTTGTGTTCGTTGCTTCCAGGGGATCCCTTTTTAGTATTTATTAAAAATTGTATTTTACTGTAAAAGACAATTGCAGTAAACCTTTAGCTTCGTGTTTTTAATTTTAAGGTGTTTTAGTGTGATAGAAAGTCAGCCAAGGTTATAAGAAAGCTTTAATTTATATGCATATAAAATTGTTTTTAAATTCTGTTTTTTTGTGCATCTGAAATTTTTAAATGATGTAATTTTATGCATTGGAAAGTGTTTGAGAGCTGTAATTTGTGTGTACTGAGGTGTTTTAAAGCTGTTATTTTGTGCATTTTTTTGAGTGTTTCAAAAATAGGGTATATTGAACATTTTGAATGATGTTATTTTGTGCATAATTATGAAGAAAGTGTTTTTGAAAGCTGTATTCTGTGCTGAAAGAAGTGTAGTTGAAAACTGTAAAATATACCATATGTGAAAGAGTATTTTTCAATCCGTAATGTAAAAAAACTGTCATTTTGTGCAAACAGATTTGTCTTTGGAGGCGTTTTAAATATGAGATAAAATTTACTGAATTATTTGTTTCATGTGTAACATTCCATGTTCTATGTTTGAGTGATAAAGCCAAAGCAGAATTGCAAATATGTAAATATACAAGCTTCCACATGGTTGAATGAATGGAAAGTGATGTCTCTCTTGAAAATAAAATGCAAAGAAATACAAAATGTACCACAACCTCTCAGTAATGTTATATTTTAAAAGTACGTTAAATCTACAATGCCTGTCTAAATAATATAAACATTTACAGAACAACTTCGTGATAATTATTTTTCCTTGATTATGACACCAACTTTCGATGTTTTTATGGTTGCTGGGGACAGGGTATTGTGGGTTATTCTGGTAGTAAATCGTTAAGCAAACTATTAGTAATTTGTTGTTTCAGTTGTCCATGGATCTAAAAAGATCACTATTTAAAAGAAACTATACTTTCCAAATAATGAAATCCTTTCTGCCATATCCCAATCATGTGGAAGCTTTATATTCCATTAAATAAACCATATTATGCATTTATCCAAGTCATGTGAAAGCTTTATATTTCTTTAAACTAACCATATTTATGCATTCAGAAACATTGATGAAGCTTTTCCCTGACCTAGATGATGTGACAGGTAATTCCCCTGTTCTCAGAATGATAATTTCTGTAACACAGCACTGACTGACCACTGACCTGTGTGCCTGTGTGCTTTCACATTTCTCACATATACATGTACCTTAGCCTCAGTCACCCAGCCTGCTTCTGATTCCTGCACTATGATGCAGATTTAGAACCAAGGCCTGGGGAAAATTGAATGGTTGAAATTGCCCGTCATGTTGGGGATGATTTTGGCGAGACGTCGAGAGGTTCTATGAGACGTTAAAAAAATGTGTTCTCAAATTAATTAAATGTTAATTTCCTACTTTTAACATGTGTGAAGCAGCAAATAACAAATGTGACTGGCGCATCAACAGTTTATTAACAACATGACGTCATGCAAACATCAATTTTATATGCGTGAAAAAATGCACAAATACGATATGTTAATCGCAAGTGGACAATTCATTGTGCATCCCAGCATAGCATGGAAGACACTTAGGGATCACTTTGTTTGTCGGCTGTTGTCGTCCGTCATCGCCCGTCTGTCACACTTTAACCTGCAACCTGACCTTGGCCATAACTTGAAAAGTATATAACCTACGTACATCTTCATCTAATCCCAAAAAATGTTGTTACATAATTATGACCAATAACTCTGACTTACATTTTGACAGAGTTATGCCCCTTTTCATAAAACCCTTACCTAGCTCATAACTTTAAATAAGCACATGGCAGGCGACACACGTGTTCCGAGTAACACCGTTTTAGTTTGGTCTAATCTGACAAGATCAATAACTTCAAAAAAGACATAGGCATGATACGATCTGTCATGCCGAGACTTACTTGTACTGGTACATCCAAAACAGTTGCCATCATCATTCAACTTTTATAGTCAGAATTGTACTGTAAAAAAAGTACATTAAAAGTATAGTTGATTCAAAATGTAAAAGTATGAAATAATAATAGAGGAAAAAATAATAATTGCTTCAAGATTTCACTTTGTTTTTAACTAGATGAACCCAATTAATCAGGCAGTTTTAATTTCCTGATATAAGAACTCCTTGTGATTGTGTATTTCCAGGGAAGCAGATGTCAGTGTTTAATAAACAGACGAGAGTGTGGATTGGAGGAAGGAAAGACAGTGCCGGCAAAATAAACAACGCCTTCCATGGCACCATGTCTGGTATGTCTGCTGCCAGATCTCCCTGTGATTGGAAAAAAATCATTTTGTGGGGTTTTAATATTACAAGTTTACTCAGTGCATAGTAAGCATTCTTTCTAAAGTATATACGAAGGCTGGCATGGTCCAGTGGATAGCATGGTGGACTTAAGTCTGTAGGTAGCAGGTTAAAGTCTCACTGGCACCACTGAGTCTCATCGGTGTGTTCTTGGGCAAGACATGTTTCTTAGTCTCGTCTGTCTGATGGGAATGTAAACCTAGCGATTCTATGTATTGGAGTCTATCCTTCGAGTATGTTAAAGAACCAGGTATATATTCATTAGTAAGAGCTGGACAGGTACCCATATTCCTGTCAACCTTTACCCTCTGGGACAGCTTGAAATAACCAAACAGTGTGTTGATGAGCCTTCAAACAATGTGTTGATGAGCCTTTAAACAATGTGCTGATGCGCCTTTAAATAGTGTGTTAATGAGCATTTAAACAGTGATTGGATGAGCCTTTAAACAGTGTGTTGATGAGCCTTTAAACAATGCATTGATGCGTCTTTAAAAAGTGTGTTGATGAGCATTTAAAGAGTGTGTTGATGAGCCTTTAAAGAGTGTGTTGGTGAGCCTTTAAAGAGTGTGTTGATGAGCATTTAAACAGTGTGTTGATGAGCCTTTAAACTGTGTTGTTGAGCCTTTAAACAGTGTTGGTGAGCCTTTAAACAGTGTGTTGGTGAGCCTTTAAACAGTGAGTTGGTGAGAGTTTAAACAGTGTGTTGGTGAGCCTTTAAACAGTTTGTTGGTGAGCCTTTAAAGAGTGTGTTGATGAGCCTTTAAAAAGTGTGTTTGTGAGCCTTTAAACAATGTGTTGGTGAGCCTTTAAACAGTGTGTTGGTGAATCCTTAAACTATGTGTTGGTGAGCCTTTAAAAAGTGTGTTTGTGAGCCTTTAAACAATGTGTTGGTGAGCCTTTAAACAATGTGTTGATGAGCATTTAAACTGTATGTCGATGAGCATTTAACCAGTGTGCTGATGAGCCTTTAAACAGTGTGTTGGTGAGCCTTTAAACAGTGTGTTGATGAGCCTTTAAACAATGTGTTGGTGAGTCTTTAAACAGTGTGTTGATGAGCCTTCAAACAATGTGTTGAGCCTTTAAATGGTGTGTTGGTGAGCTTTTAAACAGTGTGTTGGTGAGCCGTTAAACAAGGTGTGGATGCGCCTTTAAACAATTTGTTGAGCCTTTAAACAGTGTGTTGGTGAGCCTTTAAACAGTGTGTTGCTGAGCCTTTAAACAGTGTGTTGGTGAGCCTTTAAACAGTGTGTTGATGCGCCTTTAAACAGTGTGTTGGTGAGCCTTTAAACAATGTGTTAGTGAGCCTTTAAAAAGTGTGTTTGTGAGCCTTTAAACAATGTGTTGGTGAGCCTTTAAACAATGTGTTGATGAGCATTTAAACCGTGTGTTGATGAGCATTTAAACAGTGTTTTGATGAGCCTTTAAACAATGTGTTGGTGAGCCTTTAAACAGTGGGTTGATGAGCCTTTAAACAATGTGTTGGTGAGCCTTTAAACGGTGTGTTGATGAGCCTTCAAACAATGTGTTGAGCCTTTAAATGGTGTGTTGGTGAGCTTTTAAACAGTGTGTTGGTGAGCCGTTAAACAAGGCGTGGATGCGCATTTAAACAATGTGTTGAGCCTTTAAACAGTGTGTTGGTGAGCCTTTAAACAGTGTGTTGATGAGCCTTTAAACAGTGTGTTGGTGAGCCTTTAAACAGTGTGTTGATGCGCCTTTAAACAGTGTGATAGATGAGCATTTAAACAGTGTATTGATGAGCCTTTAAACATTGTATTGGTGAGCCTTTAAACAGTGTGTTTATGAACCTTTAAACAAGGTGTTTATGAGCATTTAAACAATGTGTTGATGAGCCTTTAAACAATGTGTTGGTGAATCTTTAAACAGTGTCTTGGTGAGCCTTTAAATAAGGTGTTGAAGAGCCTTTAAACAATGTGTTGATGATTCTTTAAACAGTATGTTGAGCCTTTAAACAGTGTGTTGGTGAGCCTTTAAACAGTGTGTTGGTGAGCCTTTAAACAGTGTGTTGGTGAGCCTTTAAACAGTGTGTTGGTGAGCCTTTAAACAAGGTGTTGATGAGCCTTAAAACAATGTGTTGATGAGCCTTTAAACAATGTGTTGAGCATTTAAACAGTGTGTTTGTGAGCCTTTAAACAGTGTGTTGATGAGCCTTTAAACAAGGTGTTGATGAACCTTTAAACAATGCGTTGATGAGCTTTTAAACAGTATGTTGGTGAGCCTTTAAACAAGGTGTTGGTGAGAAGTTAAACAATGTGTTGATGAGCCTTAAACAGTGTGTTGGTGAGCCTTTAAACAGTGTGTTGGTGAGTCTTTAAACAGTGTGTTGGTGAGCTTTTAAACAGTGTGTTGATGTGCCTTTAAACAGTGTGTTGATGAGCCTTTAAACAATGTGTTGATGAGCCTTTAAACAGTGTATTGATGAGCCTTTAAACAGTGTGTTGATGAGTTTTTAAACAGTGTGTTGATGAGCTTTCAAACAATGTGTTGATGAGCCTTTAAACAAGGTGTTGGTGAGCCTTTAAACAGTGTGTTGATGAGTCTTTAAACAGTGTATTGATGAGCCTTTAAACAATGTGTTGGTGAGCCTTTAAACACTGTGTTGATGAGCCTTTAAACAGTGTGTTGGTGAGCCTTTAAACAATGTGTTGATGAGCTTTAAACTGTGTTGATGAGCCTTTAAACAGTGTATTGATGCACATTTAAAGAATGTGTTGATGCGCCTTTAAACAATGTGTTGATGAGCCTTTAAACAGTGTGTTGGTGAGCCTTTAAACAAGGTGTTGATGAACCTTTAAACAATGTGTTGATGAGCTTTTAAACAATGTGTTGAGCCCTTAAACAGTGTGTTGGTGAGTCTTTAAACAGTGTGTTGGTGAGCCTTTAAACAAGGTGTTGGTGAGAAGTTAAACAATGTGTTGATGAGCCTTAAACAGTGTGTTGGTGAGCCTTTAAACAGTGTGTTGGTGAGTCTTTATACAGTGTGTTGGTGTGCCTTTAAACAGTGTGTTGATGAGCCTTTAAACAAGGTGTTGATGAGCCTTTAAACATTGTGTTGATGAGCCTTTAAACAATGTGTTGATGAGCCTTTAAACAATGTGTTGGTTAGCCTTTACACAGTGTGTTGGTGAGCCTTTAAACAGTGTGTTGGTGAGCCTGTAAACAGTATGTTGGTGAGCCTTTAAACAACATGTTGATGAGCTTTTAAACAATGTGTTGATGAGCCTTTAAACAGTGTGTTGATGCACCTTTAAAGAATGTGTTTATGAGCCTTTAAACAATGTGTTGATGCGCCTTTAACCAGTGTGTTGGTAAGCCTTTAAACAGTGTGTTGATGAGCCTTTAAACAATGTGTTGGTTAGCCTTTAAACAATGTGTTGATGTGCATTTAAACAGTGTGTTGGTTAGCCTTTAAACAGTGTGTTGGTGAGCCTTTAAACAATGTGTTGATGAGCCTTTGAACAATGTGTTGATGAGCCTTTAAACAATGTGTTGGTGAGCCTTTAAACAATGTGTTGGTGGGCCTTTAAACAATGTGTTGATGAGCATTTAAACAATGTGTTGATGAGCTTTTAAACAATGTGTTGATGAGCCTTTAAACAGTGTGTTGATGCACCTTTAAAGAATGTGTTTATGAGCCTTTAAACAATGTGTTGATGCGCCTTTAACCAGTGTGTTGGTGAGCCTTTAAACAGTGTGTTGATGAGCCTTTAAACAATGTGTTGGTGAGCCTTTAAACAATGTGTTGATGAGCATTTAAACAGTGTGTTGGTTAGCCTTTAAACAGTGTGTTGGTGAGCCTTTAAACAATGTGTTGATGAGCCTTTAAACAATGTGTTGATGAGCCTTTAAACACTGTGTTGGTGAGCCTTTAAACAATGTGTTGGTGAGCCTTTAAACAATGTGTTGGTGGGCCTTTAAACAATGTGTTGATGAGCATTTAAAGAATGTGTTGATGAGCATTTAAACAATGTATTGATGAAGTTTAAACAATGTGTTGGTGAGAATTTAAACAATGTCCAAATATATAAAAATGATCTTAGAGTTACTTATAGATACTCAAAATATTAGTAAAAACAATTTATACACACAAAATGTTCCTTTAAATCATTTAATATAGGCCTGAATTAGTATTTCCCCAGCTTGCAGTGCTTTTCCTCTGTGTGTGACAATACTCTTCTTTTGTTCACAAATATTGAACTACAGCTCAGATATATGTCATTATTTTAATCCAGATGGTTTTGGTTAAACTGTACTGCTCCTGTTTCATATTTGCAATTAAAACAATTGTCTTAAAGAGTTTGAATTTGTACCTTGATACATGTATACAGTATAAGGATCGCTCATTGTCACCGTCTGGAGACACACTTTAACCTACAATGTTACCCGAGTCGTAACTTTAGAAGTATTCGGTCTTTTTGTGATAAAACTTTATACAGTTGTTCATTATTACTTAAACACTGAAGTCCCTAAGGTTTTTTAACCCATTTTTTTTGTCGCCTGCGTAGCATGGCAGACACTTTAGGATCCCTTTTCTGTCATCCATCGTTCGTCTTACCATAAGGAATGTCCTAACACATGTCCGATAACTCTGACTTTCATATTCATATTTTTTTTATGCCCCTACTGCCGAATAGTTTGTATGTCTAAGTATCTCCCCCCCACACTTTTCAACCAATTTCTTCGAAACTTTACAAGATGCTTACCTATGATGTCAAGATGTGCATGTCGTTTCGGCCTCAAAATCGACTCAGTATTACCGGAGATATGGCCCCTTTTTCGTCAAATTTTACATGAAAATATCTTAAGTGTCTATCTCCTCCCACACATTTCAACCGATTGTTCTAAATTTTACAGAATGCTTACCTATGATGTCAAGATGTGCATATCATTTTGGCATCAATTTGGACCCAGTATTACTTGAGTTATGGCCTCTTTTTCGTCAAATTTTGCGTTTTACACTGATTATTTTCAGTGGGGGCATGCATGTCCCATGGACACATTTCTAGTTTTATAAAACTTTAACCTGCAACCTGACCTAGCTCAAATCAGCATTGGCAGGTGACAAAAGTGTTCCATGGAACACCCCTCTAGTTACAGAGTTATGCCCTCTTCTGCAAAACTAACCTGCAACCTAGCCACAGTATTTGACCTACAGTCATGCAACTTTATGCTGTTGTTCTTTATTACTTTAACAGTCCTGTTTCTATGACTGAGTTTTAAATGTTTACAGGGTTATTTCCCTTTCCACAAAACTTTAACTTACCATAATCTAGGTCATAACTTGCAAACTAATTAATCTATATTCATTAAACTTTACAGATTTATTCCTTCACTTTCACAGGTTTTATAACAGTTTTTTAATTGACAAGAGTTATGCCCCTTTACAGAAATCTCAATTTTGGTCAACTTGCTACGTGTTTGGCCTGTGATCATGGGACTTTAAACAGTGGTTCCTTATTCTTTATACAAAATACAATTTAGTGACAACTTTTCCGTAATACATTTTTCAATATTTTTACAGAATTCACGACATCCCGTTAGTTTTTCTGCATAACTTGCATATGCGCAATCTTTAATAATAATTATAACAATAGTTCAAGGCAAAATGTTTCTACATTTATTTCTAATTATTGATTATTGCACCAATAACATATTACAAATTGGTAGAAAAATGAAGAGAATTGAAATCAAGTGAAAATGATACAGGATTAATAAATCGCTGTGGTAATTTTAATACGCGATATAAAACACAAGATTGCCATGCGTCCCTTTAATATATTTGTTTGGTCCTCTTTTGCCTGTATGTTCATTATGTCTTTTAAACACTTTGTAGGTTTGGTGTTCAATGAGATGCGCATTCTGGATTATTTGAAAGACGGCGATCCTAGAACAAGTTCCGAGGGAGATATCAGGCTTGTTTCATCGTCAGGGTGAGTATGGTAGTCATAGCAACCCAGCATGAGACAGCACATGTAAATATGTTACTGGCATGGGTACTGATGATACTCTGAGATTTTATTTTTAGCAATAATAAAACTAAAGACCAAAGTCAGCATCCATGCAGTATGAAAATGATTTTCAAATTACCGGTAATATTCAATGGTCACAAAATGTGGAATAGGAAGTTGTGATGAAATACAATCTAATTTTATTCCTACAAATTTAATAAAAAATTTGAAGTTTTCTGGATTCGATTTACTTATGACACAATATTGTTTTATTATTCCCTGAGTATTGTCAAAAAACTGTACAAATACAAATTGAGCAAACTACTTATTTCATACTACGCACATTGCAATTAAGTCATGTACTTATCTAAGAAGTTCATTTTATGTATTTCAGAGGTGCGATTTCTCCACCCAATAAGGTTAAGATAGAAACTGTAATGGAAGACAAGAATGTACAGTCAACACAAGGACTCAAGGTATGTCACAGTAACCTCCCCTGTCACAGTATATCCTCTTGCAGTTGTCTCCCATATCACAGTATATCCTCTTACAGTTGTCTCCCCTTTCACAGTATATGATGTTACAGTTGTCTCCCCTGTCACAGTATATCCTCTTACAGTTGTCTCCTTGTCATAGTATATTTTCTTACAGTTGTCTTCCCTTTCACAGTATATCATCTTACAGTTGTCTCCCCTGTCACAATTTATCATTTTACAGTCGTCTCCCATGTCACAGTATAATTTATCTTCATACAGTTGTCTCCCCTGTCACAGTATATCTTCTTACAGTTGTCTCCCATGCCACAGTATATCCTCTTACAGTTGTCTCCCATGTCACAGTATATTTTCTTACAGTTGTCTCCCCTGTCACAGTATATCCTCTTACAGTTGTCTCTCCTATCACAGTATATCCTCTTACAGTTGCCTCCCCTATCACAGTATATCCGCTTACAGTTGTCTCCTCTTTCACAGTATATCTATCCTCTTACAGTTGTCTCCACTGTCACAGAATAACCACTTACAATTGTCTCCCCTGTCAGAGTATATCCTCTTACATACATACCTCTTTTATGCACTTAAACAATTACACACCCTCTAACAACAACACTGATGGTACTTTGTTCGAGTAAGACCACTTTCAACTTCTGATCTCTCTGGTTACCGGTCCAAGGCCTATAATTGTCTCCCATGTCACAGTAACATGCAATTGGAGAATTTCTGTTGATCTGCAATGGACACCAGCGGGGTGTTTTATTTTTCTAGAACATGGTGTGTCTTAGTAGTTGAGACATGTTCATACAATAGAGCAGATGGGAGTATGTGACATCTTTTTGTGTTTTGTGTTTAAAAAAGTTGCAACCCTGCAAAACAGTTTTTTGAGAGAAAGAGAGAAATAAAACTTGACAGAATGTGTTATAGTTAGTGTAACATTATTGTTTAGAGCTTTGCATTGTAATTTAATTTGTGTCTTTACCCCAAAAGGGAGGGGGCATATAGTAATCCCACCGTCCATCTGTCTGTCTATCAGTCTGGGTGTTCATTGCCCGTCCGAAACAATCATATCCCAGCCATTGCTTTGAAAGTACTGAATTTTATGAAACTTCATTTGGATGTCAATCACAATGGTAAGGTGTATCAGACAAGATTTAGGTCCTTACCTCAAAGGTCAAGGTCACACTTGGAGGTCAAAGGTCAAATGAACTTCGGGGGAATTTGCCTCTTACAGGTGTCATTTCTTGTTATTTCTCTATGAGTCATAAGACTTCTGCTTTGATATTTATGTTGCACTATTTATTTATTGATCTTGTTTTGTCTTTCAATTTTGTAAAAATAGCGCTTAAAAAGAAAAAGAAAACGCTCTGTGTTACCCGAGAATTCTACAAGAAAAAAAACAGAGACAGCACAGAAAAGGAGGCCTTCAAAATTCTTTCTTCAACACAAAAATCTGATCACCCAAGATTTTAAAAAGGAGGATTTGAGTCATGAAAATGCTATAGACAAGAAAAAAAAGAAAAAAGTTCATAAATTTCAAGAGATACAAAAAAATAGTGCTCAGGACCCTTTTGATCATTCCAAATATGTAACAGAGCCAGCCATTGGCTCAAATACTGTAATGTATGATACCATTGGTGAAAATGAAATGGACCATTTGATAGGTGGAAATGTGGAATCTTTATTCAGTTCAGGCCATGGTGGATTATCATACGAAAATGATGAAACCGATGTGGAATTTTCAGGATATTCTATATTTGGCAGTGGAGAAAATGTAGGTGACGATGAAGATGGTCTTGAAATAGAGAGATACAAAACAAAGTTAAAAACAATTTCACAATTATCTTCTCTAACAGACTATCAAAATATGGATAAAACTGGTCCAAATCAAATAAATGTAAAATTGAGAACATTAGATCAAGCTCCATTTGCGATAGACCACATATTTTCGAAGAATTCATACCCAAAAGACCGAGGAAAGGCCGGAAAGAGATCAAGAAAAATACATATGAACACAGCGCCTCACTATTCCAACTCCCGTAAACATTCCAGAGTAAGTGGTGGCATGATGGTACGAGATGTTCTGCTGTAGCTTGGTGATGAACATTTGAATGTGAATCTCTTTGAAAATAAAACAACTAACGATGCATAAATTGTTTTATCGTATAACAACTTACAATGGAAAGCATATGACTGTCTTTGAAAAAGCTTAAATAAAAAGCATAGCACAGAGCAACAAATAATACAAAGTGCATGGCAACTAGCAATGTATAGTACATGACAACCAACAATGTGTAGTGCATGGCATATACGGAGCAACTAACAATACATAGTACATGGTAACTAACAATACATAGTAATGGCAACTGACAATGCATAGTACATGACAACACAATGCATAGTATATGGCAACTAACAATACATAGTACATGTACATGGCAACTAACAATACATAGTACATGGTAACTAACAATACATAGTAATGGCAACTGATAATGCATAGTACATGACAACACAATGAATAATACATAGCAAGTAACATTGCATAGTACATGGCACCTAACAGTACATGACAACACAATGCATAAGACAGAGCAACTTACAATGCATAATACATGGCACCTAACAATACATGACAACACAATGCATAAGACAGAGCAACTTACAATACATAGTACATGGCAACTAACAATATTTGACAACACAATGCATAATACAGAGCAACAAAAAATACATAGTGCATGTCAACTAACAACACATTGCACATGGCTATTCTAAACACAACAATATGCGATACGTGACTTGCAGCTAACCCTTAATGCATGGTGATGAAACGGACACGTGAAAATGCTTGATTATGGAACATAGCAATATGTAATATGAGATATAAAAAGAAGCTAACCCAACTCTCAGAGCATGATAACCTACATGGAAGTTCACAAAAGATGGATACCACTTAATTAGCAGTGCTTTTGTGGCATTTATACAGGGGCATGACAGTACTTATATACACGGACAGTACTAATATACTCTGGGTTGTATGTGTGTGTATTTGGTGTGTTGTGCGGAACAGTAGCAATGTAGCTAGCTATATAACAGCAACTGAGAGATCCAATATTTAATTTCTAACTCCACCCTCCCTCTATTGCCCATGGGTATAGTTCTCACAAACATTGGCCATGTGCTGTATTGTATTTTAGAGTTGTTTGTGGGACTATATGTGCTTCTCCTACAGGTGTAAATACCTATTGTTTGTTTAATTAGCTCTTATCTGTGGTGGATATAAGCTTGATTGTCTGATTGAAACTTTGCAATGTATGAATGCAATTTGTATTAACCCTTAACCCGCTAAGCATGACTATAATAGCCTTTGCGTCCATTGTAAACACAGATCAGCCTGCGAGTATCTCGTAACTCGAAGGCTGATCAGGTACAAAGTATGGCTGCTGATCAGTCATTTCCCGCAAAAGACCCCTTTGTCACATAAATGGAATGGTCTTAATTCAAAGAAAGAACAGTCCATTATATATATGTAGCAGGTTAAGGGTTAAACTTATGTTTTCTGTAATTTGTAGAAGTGTAAGCACATCATGTGACAATAGAAATAAAGGACTTTACATTAAAAATGTGTAAATAATTCCATCCAGAAATCGTAAATTTTACTCTTAAAAGTACATATTCACTTAAATGTTTGTTAAAAATGTCTTTTCAAAAACAAAGAAAATAAATAATTCTCTTCTGTCGTTTTACAGGAAAAACAAGTTGGTTAAAAGCTTTAATAAGCTTCCTTTTTCTGTTATTTATCATGCTGACTCGAAATAAAACCTTTATATCTGGTATCTGTGCTTTTTTCCATAAGATAAACTAGGATTGTATGCACAAACATTGATCCCATGATGCAGTTTAGCCAATGAACAGCAGTGTTAGGTATAATTACATTAGAATTACTACCAATTTACAACTAGGTAGTAGTTCACAGGGAAACTGTTGCTATGTTTTTGGATGTAACTGTATTTCATTATAAAATAACACATATATTTAGTAAAATAATATTTTTATTTATTTATGTTGAATGAGCAATTAATATTTGATGAAAAGATGGAAAAATACAATTAGTTATGTGTATCTTAAGCAACTCTAAATGGTTAATAAGAAAATCATTTTGTAGGTGTTTTCATATTAAAATTTAACAGATTTCTTGCTTAATAGTTAACCCTTAACCCGTTAAAGATGACCATAATAGCCTTTGCATCCATTGTAAACCCAGATCAGCCTGCGAGTAACGCGCAGGCTGATCTTACTCGCAGGCTGATCAGGGTTTACAATGTCCAGCTGCTGATCAGTCATTTTCCCCAAAACACCCCTTTTTCACATAAATGGAATGGTCTTAATTCAAAGAAAGAACGGTCCATTATATATATATATATAGTGGGTTAAGGGTTAACATCTTGTTCCGTCTATATTTGTAGGGTACTACGCCCAAACAGAAGGTTACAGATGACATCATATTTTCTGGGGTGGGACCAGACTGCTACAATGATGACGAGGATGCGTGTATCCCGAATGGTTCCGGAACGGACGATGACATCATCACTCCGACAATCAAAATCACCAAAATGCCCACTCCCAGTCCAGACCCAAGGTATGTGGCACAACTTAAAAGTTCATAACTTAACAGAACGCTAAATTTTCTAGCCCTTAATCTCAGTCTTACAAAATTTGTCAGACAAAATCGTATTAGAGATCATACACTTTTCGTGTCTGGTTCAGGGACCATAATTTTGATAGTTAAAGGTGAAGCAATTTTAACATCAAGGGAAATGGAATAGAATAAACTCTTCTTCTCTGATACTTCTGCTTTGCAGATGGTTATTTTGTGTCTATCTGACAGAATTAAATTATGACATACCAACACGAAAAGGGTATATGGCGCCAACAGAAATGAACATTCCAGGTCCACTATCCATTTCGACTAGATAAAAATATGCAAAATAGGCCTAAAACCTCACCTTCAGAACTGCGGAGTTGCTGCAAATATTATTGTAAGCACTCCATGTTTCACTGGAGCCAAGCTCATTGTTTTCTGCCACCACTCATGTAGCACCTGAAGCAATACAGGGATCATGATGAAGACCTTTAATGAACATGGCAAAAATAACAACATGAACATGAATTTGGGGGGATTTTACCTCTCTGCCTAGATGAGCAGAGGCCCTATTCTTGCCCGGAAACCTGACAGAATGCAGATATAACTTCCTCTCAGTTGCTTTGCAAGTCATGTAAATCATGTAAGTCATGTACATCATGTAAATCATGCAAGTCATGTAAATCAGTGGTGCATCCTCATGCTGTCTTGTAGTCTCACACGTTTTCTGTGTGTATTTCAGTGAGCGGCGGAACAACACCGATTGTAAAGACTGCGACACCAATCCCATAATACTATCACCCAATGACAACTCTACGACCAACACATACAACCCAAACAACCCAACCGACAATACGTATGCTACAGTGGATCCTCGGGAGTCTAAAAACAATAAGAAAGATAATGAGCATTTAAATATATTTCTTATTGTCGGCACCATAGCTGGGGTGTTAGTAGCTTTGATTATTTTAGTGGTAGCTTTGTATAAATGTCGTACTCGGGATGAGGGATCGTACCGAGTAGACGAAAGTCAGAACTTCGCTTATTTAGAAGCGAAGAAAAATCAGACAAATGGATCGGCCGTAAATAATGTAGGAAACGGAAAAACTCTAGGGAAGAAAAAAGATGTAAAGGAGTGGTACGTATGATATGAAGCCATTGACTCGTGTGTAGCGAATGACTGAGTCAACAGTACAAGTGACTCAGTTATGATTTGCTTGTACAGGATGACTTAGTCAGCGATGTCCGATGTCTGTGAGTCACATTGATTATTGGCTTAGAAGTCGATTACTATTGACTCGTGCGGGGTAAAGGACTGAGTCAAAGGTAGAAGTGACTCAATAATGATTTGCTTGTATGGATGACTGAGTCGGCCACGTCTGAGAGTTGCATTGATTTTTAGCTAATAATTCGATGATTATTGACTCGTGTGTATTATGTGTACGCGAGTCAATGAGAATTTCTAGAAACAGTTACATTGATATGTATTATAAATGTGGCATTGGTTTACGGAACACACTCTCACTGCCATACTGTGTTATACAAATCCATTGTATGTATTATGCAATACATAGTAATTTGTTTAGAGATATTAATAGGCCATGTTTAAGGTTTTGTTTTTCCAAGCATGGCTGACACAGAATGAAATAAAGTTATTGCCAAAATTTCACTCACAAAAAAAAGCGTGGAATGGGGTTTGGGTGTTGGGGTGCGGGGAATGGCCATGTCAAACCTTATAACATATAGGTAAATACGTTACATTTTTAAGACAAAGGAAATTACGAGTTACAGACCCAGTTGTGTTCAAGTACTCAAAATAAATGCAGAAGGAACGAAGAATGAAGGCACAATAAACGCAGAATGAATGCAGAATAAATGATGCATGATCTACAACTGAATGCAAAATGAACGCTGATTGCATTTTTATAAACGCAAAATGAATGATAAATGCATTTTTTTTAAACGCTGAATGCTGAAAATGCAAATCGTTTGCATTTGCGTTTTTAAAAATGCAAATCGTTCGCATTTGTAATATAAAAAATGAAAACCAATTAAAAATGCAAATCATTTGCACTGGCTTTTTTAAAAATGCAAAAGTTTGCATGTTTTGAAAAGCACACAAATGCATCTCGTTTCTTCAGACAACTTTTACTGTTGTCCATTTGAACACGGTTGAATCGATAATTACCACAATCCACACGGTTGAATCGATAATTACCACAATCCACTCGCTGTTAATTCCGAAATTACATTTTGTTGCAGAGACAGTATTTCTCTTACCGTCTTTCTCCACCACTTTATTGAAGAGCTGCATAAACTTTAAGAATTATATAATTTGGGCAAAAACATACAAGTATTAATCTTGGGAGATGTTGCGATTGTTAAATGCTGCACAGACGAACGCAAATGCATTTTCTCAGTTATGTTGCGTTCAGGAACGGGTTTCATGCATTTAAATGAACGCAGAGTTTGTGTTTATAAATGGCTGAATGCATTCAAGAATGCAATAAATGCTATTTAAAAAAGCATTTATGAAAATGAAATGCAAATAAAATGCAAATGGAGTGAAAACGAAACGCAAACGGAGTGCAAACGAAGCACAAACGGAATGCAAACTTGCGTTTTTGGGATACTTGAACGCAACTTTTAACCAATTATGTCTAAGAAGTAAGTTATTGTTAAATTGTACAATTTGTTTTTTGTTTTGGGTCACCAATGTTAAGCTATGTTACGTGATATTCACCTATCTTTTATATTGCAGGCTTAGGGAAACATAATATATTTTAAATTTTGCCTTAAAGAAAAATTAACTTAAACTTTATGAACTTATCTGAAATTTCAGTCAAACATTATGTCATATTTTGTCTTTGCTCTTTTCAATGCCGTGGCCTGAATGAATGACATACATTTCTGATTGAGCCATTGGACAGGCTGTTTACCCGTATTTCATTTTGAAAAACTTCGGATCTGAAAAAAATAACAGTGTGATATGTTTTCAAAAAAAAAAATATCCAGGAAATGGTGTATACTAAAATTTTCATTTTTCTTAGTTTTTAAGTAAAACTTGTAATTTTAATGAATTAGCTGATATTAAGGTGAAATACTTTTGAAACAATACCACATATAACAAAGATATATAAGAATAACATAATGAATATCTTTTGTTTTGCACGTGCTAATGAGCTTCTTTTTTTTTAGAGATGGTCATAATTTGAAACAGATCATGGCACTCTTATTGCCTAGCAACTGTTGACAACTTTTCAGCGTTTGAACTTCAAAAAATATAAAAAAAGAATATACTAGTATGTGAAAATGACTTAATTCGTCATGGTGCTGGGGCAACCTTTTGTGTTTTTTTTAAATTATAAATGCGATGTAATGTTACATATATTAATGTTTGTATTAAAGGAGTGTAAACACAAATCTAATGTTACGATGAACTAGCATGCGCAACTTGGGGCAAACAAAGCATAAATCTAACTACTGATGGACAAGCACGTGTTATTTAACTTGGGGCAAACACAAAGCATAAACCTAATTTACGGATGTAAAGGCACGTGACTTGGGGCAGTATATGGCCTGTAACTTGGGGACAGCAAGTAAACTGCAACTTGGGGCAGCACGTGGCCTTTAACTTGGGGCAGTACGTGGCTGTAACTTGGGGCAGCACGTGGCCTGTAACTTGGGACAGTACGTGGCTGCAATTTGGGACAAGCACGTGTTATTTAACTTTTGGCAAACACAAAGCATAAACCTAATTTACGGATGTAAAGGCACGTGGCTTGTAACTTGGGGCAGTATATGGCCTGTAACTTGGGGACAGCACGTAAACTGCAACTTGGGGCAGTACGTGGCCTTTAACTTGGGGCAGCACGTGACCTGTAACTTGGGACAAACTGACTTTACTGTTGTAAATCATCAGACTCTCTAGCCTTTGCTTTTGTTTCGGGAGGTGGCACAGTTCCATTTTTTGGGAACACCCATACAATTTCATGGTATTTTTCTGGTTATGTCCCTATTAAATATATATATATATATATATAACATAGTATGTGAAGCTGAAAATGCTTGAAATGTGAGGATTATCAGCGAAGCATAAATGTCAAATTATTCTATGAATGTTACAATTGATGAATAGTGGTTATTTAATTATTATTGTTGTTCTTCAAAGGCACATGATCTGTAATTCTGGGATAATAAATGTCATTAATTCTGTCATTAATGACTAATGACCAAATGTTCATGTTGACCCAAAGTTGCAGATGTTGTGCCTATAACTGTAAATATTACTGTTTTGTCAAACCAGATATGCTTCATTCCATGGTAGGGATTGTATATTTCAGTTATGAAGTACATAGCTCTCATTGGCAATGCATGTTATATTCTCTAATTAGCAATGAGTGATATACTCTCTAATTGGCAATGAGTTGTATATTCTCTAATTGACAATGAGTGGTATAATCCCTAATTGGCAATGATTGTTATATTCACTAATGGACAATGAGTGTTGTACATATTCTCTCATTGGCAGTGAATGTTATATTCTCACATTGACAATGTGCATTATATTCTCTAATTGGCAGTGAGTGGTATATTCTCTAATTGGCAAGGAGTGGTACATTCTCTAATTGGCAATGAGTGTTGTATTCTCTCATTGGCAATGAATGTTGTATTCTCTAATTGACAATGAGTGGTATATTCTCTAACTGGCAGTGAGTGGTATATTCTCTAATTGGCAAGGAGTGGTATATTCTCTAATTGGCAGTGAGTGTTATATTCTCTCATTGGCAATGAATGTTATATTCTCTAATTGACAATGAGTGGTATATTCTCAAATTGGCAATGTGTGTTGTATTCTCTCATTGGCAGTGAATGCTATATTCTCTCATTAACAATGTGCGTTATATTCTGTAATTGGCAGTGAGTGGTATATTCTCTAATTGGCAATGAGTGGTATATTCTCTAATTGGCAATGAGTGGTATATTCTCTAATTGGCAATGTGTGTTATATTCTCTAATTGGCAATGAATGTTATATTCTCTAATTGGCAATGAGTTATATTCTCTTATTGGCAATGATAGTTATATTCCCTGATTGGCAATGTGTGATATATTCTCTAATTGGCAATGAGTGTTATATTCTTTAATAGGCAATGAATGGTATATTCTTTAATTGGCAATGAGTGGTATATTCTCTAATTGGCAATGTGTGGTATATTCTCTAATTGGCAATGTGTGGTATATTCTCTAATTGGCAATGTGTGGTATATTCCCTGATTGGCAATGTGTGGTATATTCTCTAATTGGCAATGTGTGGTATATTCTCTAATTGGCAATAAGTGTTATATTCTTTAATCAGCAATGAGTGGTATATTCTGGCAATGAAAATTATATGCTCCCATTGGCAATGAATGGTATCCTCTATAATTGGCAATGAGTGTTATATTCTCTAATTGACAATGAGTGTTACATTCACTAATTGGCAATTAGTATATCTCTTGCTGCACCTGATGCTTCTGTTGTGTGCAATAATTGTGGGAAAAAACAGTATTTTTCAACAGTTTTGCTGTCAGAACATAAAATGTTACTGTAATTATTTATTGTTTTGTGTTCATTTCTTTCATGTCCTCATTTGTGTAACTTTTAGTTTGATCAAATATCTGATATTAATATTCAAGCTACATTTTTATTTAACAGTTCATAAAATCTATGGTATGTATATACAGGGTAAAATACACTTGTTTTACCCAGTAATCCATGAAAAACATGTGTTGTCTTTACCTGTTTACATAGATACTAGATATTTCATGAAATATTTATATATTCTGTGCACCTGTATAAAAATAAATATTCATGAAATACAATGTTTGCACCTGATGAAATACACAAAAGTTCTGTAATATGAATTAATACATGCTTTTAAAGTAACTTTCTGTACTCAATGAAATAGTAATGTATTACTTGATTATTCGAAATGTTGAAATACACATGCATGACCTTCAGTCAAAGGCAGTGTGTATAAATGTAAATGCATGTGTTTGTATTTGTTTGTATGTGACTTGTTGTGTAGTCTATTTAACCAGTGTATATTATACTGTGCACCGAGGAATATAAACCTGTTTATTATAAATTTTGAACGAGTGTATATACTGTGCACTGTGGAATAAAAACCTGTTTATTATAAATATTGAACGAGTGTATACTGTGCACTGTGGAATATAAACCTGTTTATTATAAGTATTGAACCCGCTTATATACTGTGCACTGCGGAAAATAAACTTTATTATTCTAATGAACCAGTGTAAATACTGTGCACTGTGGAATATGAACATGTTTAGCCTATTGAACCAGTGTATATACTCTGGGGGGATAATTGAAAGGGATCGGTCAGAAGTGTTCCAAACACTTGTCGTCCACTCATTCGGAACACTTCGGTCATTAACGTTCACTTTAGCGGCTATATAGAATGTAGAATGTGATTTCGCTCCATGATTTATCGCGTTTTATGCAAACAACATGGTTAGTTGCTGCAAAACGTAATTGTAAGTAACCTTTTCACCATTTGCATGGGTTGTTCGTGTTTTTATCAAGTTTTTAATTACATTTTTTAGTGTTTTGTTTTCAAACCAGGAAGCATGAAATTGTGATGAAAAAATGATGGCCGACGTTCATGCTGTCTTTTGTTTGTTTGTTTTATACGCCTTTCACATATTGTTTATTATACAAAACATATGCACTTTGTGTTTGGTGTAGTTTTGAAGTGGGTTATGACTTTGATTTCAACCTGGATAAGAATGTATATTTTATGGAAGGGTAAACTTTTTTTCCTCAATTAAACTGTACCTGTAGATGATTGCAAGTAATAACATACATATTGAAATTGTGTTTAGGGTAGTTTTTAAGTGGGTTATGATTTTGATTTTAGCAAAAAAAATATTTCAAATTCGACATTTTTAAAAAAAAAAAGTCTCTTCAATCAACATGTATATTTTATGGAGGGGTAAACTTTTAAGTACCTGTTGATGATTGCAAGTAATAACAGACATATTGAAATTGTGTTTAGGGTAGTTTTTAAGTGGTTTATGACTTTGATTTTAACAAAAAAAAAAAAAAAATTGGGCATTTTGAAAAAAATAAAAAAATGGATCAACATGTATAAGAATGTATATTTTATGGAAGGGTAAACTTTTTTTTCTCACTTACACAGTACCTGTTGATGATTGCAAGTAATAACATACATATTGAAATTGTATTTAGGGCAGTTTTTAAGCACTAACATCAGTCATCTTTTTTCATCGCAATTTCACACTTCTTGGTTTGAGAACAAAACACTAAAAAAAGCAATTAAAATTCGCTAAAAACACGGAAAAAACACGAAAGGGTGAAAAAGGTACTTACAATTACGTTTTGCAGCAACTAACTTGGAAATGAGAGCATTTTACAATGATTGCATTTCGAATTTGTCAACAATTTTACTGGTTAAAAGACTAAATCAGCCGACCTTAAAACCGAGAAGAAAATGAACAAACACTAATAATGTGTTGTTCGAATTAGCATTACCACGTTTGCCGAGGTTATTATTTTTTTTATTGATACATGTGTGTTAATTACTCAATCGATTGTTATGCCAAAAGAATACATTAATCACACGATTCTCAATTGTTCACACAATGCAGTCAAGGTTTTACCAGTTGTTGTTAACAAACATCTATAGAAAAGTTAAAAAGATAATTTAATTTTGCTCACTTAATAAACCATTTAAATGTACTGTGTTGTTATTCTCACAAACATTATCTGGACTGAAAAAAATGAACCGCTTGTTAATTGCGGCAGCGCTTTTATTTTGTTTCTCCTCGTTCATTTAACTTTGAAGAAATTGTTCGAAATAACATCAGTCAATAGAAAGGTTATTTATTTGGCTTTCTAACCATGCATCTTTTGTAAATATTCATTAAACAATACATGTATATGTTTGATGACCAAAACAATAAACACACGGTGATGCGCATAAACGCTTTAAGAAAAGAAAAAATTGCGTTATATTTCCTTTCCAACTGGAGTTTTTACCTATATGTTTAACCGTCATTTGTAACAAAATTACACCATTAGAAAGGTTATTTATTTTGCTTTCTAACCATGCATCTTATTTAAATATTTATTAAACAATAAATGTTTGATGACCAAAACAATAAACTCATGGTGATGCATGTAAACGCATTTTTTTTTTTTTAAAAATTTGATACATTACCGTTCCAACTTGAGATTTTGCATATTTATTTAACCGTTATTTGGAATAAAATTACACCATTAGAAAGGTTATTTATTTGGCTTTCTGGTGATGCAAAATATGTAAAAAAAAATCAATAAAACAAGGATATATAATGTCTGTTTGCAATGTAGATGGGTGTGTCGTATGTCGAGGCCTCTCACATACCGCCTCGATAAGCGCAGTAAAAATCAATGGACCTGGACGACAAGACTTAGTGTTTTCATTTGAATACAGTGTTTGTACTGCCGTGTCATATCCCCATCATATAAAGCCCTGATATACTGTGCACTGTGGAATATACACCTGTTTATTCTATGTACTGTACACTGTGGAATATAAACCTGTTTATACTATTAAAACAGTGTATATACTGTGCACTGTGGAATATAAACCTGTTTATTCTATTTAACAGTGTATATACTGTGCACTGTGGAATATAAACCTGTTTATTCTATTGTAACAGTGTATATACTGTGCACTGTAGAATATAAACCCATTCAGTCTATTCAACCAGTGTATATACTGTGGAATATAAACCTGTTTATTCTATTGTAACAGTGTATATACTGTGCACTGTGGAATATAAACCCATTTAGTCTATTCAACCAGTGTACATACTGTGGAATATAAACCTGTTTATTCTATTGTAACAGTGTATATACTGTGCACTGTGGAATATAAACCCATTTAGTCTATTCAACCAGTGTATATACTTTGGAATATAAACTCTCTAAAAGCAGTCTTGATTTTTTAAAAACTCACAGAATCCTGTTAGTTTTTCTACATAACTTGCATTTGTTGAATCATTAGTATAAAGTCCGTACATCCTGGTTAGTTTAGGGTTATCGGGCTCGTAAAGACAAAGGGTTAGCCACATAAACCTATCCCAGACATACAAACATTCATGTTTTACCTACATATTTTTTATCAAGTCCATTTCTGAGACTCCATAAGTCATGGAGCTTTCAAAATTCACACATGTTTGTATCTACATGACAGCAGTATGCCCCTATCAAAAGAAGGTCAATGTGAAGGTCAGAAGGTCAATGTGAATGACCTTCATCTACTTTTGGCACTTTGTTAATTTACATCAATGTTTAACATTCATAACCATACATCGTTCATATTTCATACATATTTACATTCACATTACATATAACACATTCCTACCAGCAGTAGGTCAGTGTGAATGACCTTGATCTTCTTTGTTCATTTAGGTCAATGTAAATTACCTTGACCTGTTTCTTCATTTAGTCCATTTTTCACACAGTAACTGCCTATCCTACACACTTGCACAAACAAGTTCAGCCACATGTTCAAACCATAAGTAGGTCGATGGGAATGACCTTGACCTACTTTGACATGTTTTCGACAATAACTTCCTTTTTTTAAGACCAGCGAATTTAGGTACTCCATTTTAATTGGTGCATTTATGTTCTGTGGACATATATATAAAAAATATTTGTCCGATAAGGCAAAACAGAAATGGCACTAGATACTTAGTAGTTGTATTAGATACATGGACTAGCATGTTACTGAATCTGAGCAATAAGTGCATGATTGTGTATTATTGTTTTGTGCACTTGTTTCAGCCAAATGTTTTTCAGCTGTAACTTGACCTTTTAGTAATATGTACATAAATGGAACTGCAGTTTTTAGTGGTAAATAAAAACATATAAGTTTTGAAAATCAGTTAAGAAATACATATTTTACAGCCAAAATGCTTTTTGGATGGATCTTTTCCCATGTAAATTCCTCATTGCTGGGACAGCAGAAATCTAAGAAATCTCAAATAACTTCCGTTAGTCTTAATATACTCTGTAAAAGAAGTTTTAGACCATGGCAGTGTTCGAACCCGTACAATGATCGCTGAACCATGACATTCGACCATAACCCTTATTATCTCAGTTGATAATTCACAATAGATCAACAATCAACAATAATTATCGTTTACAATGGAAGTTTGCGAAAAAATAATAATCTTTTTATTGGTTACTCGAATGTGTCCGTAACTGTTACTTTGTATGGACTTTGCAACATTTTTTACAGACACTTTGTGTATTCGCGATATCTTTTTAAAATCAAATCTTGTTTGGAATTTAATGTTTCTGGTTCCAAATTAACCGGGTAGGGTAGACCTTGGTTACTAAAAAAATATACTTAAATTTTGTCCACTAGTTTTATTTTTATATGACTTTATATACCCTGGTCCAAAACTTTTTTTACCGAATATATTTTGATATAAAACTTTAACAGCATTTAAAGTTACATTTACCCAACACATTATGATAACTTATTTCTGGATAATTTTTTAAAACAAAACATCTTCTAATTTTTGTAGCTGGAGAATTTTGCATTGAAATTGCCTTATCAAAAACAGCTTTTGTCCATGAATTTGTTTATTTTACGACCGATTTTGAATAATAAGCTATTTTTATTTACCACCGTAAAAGTGACTGTTTCACTGATATACAACTCATCTAGGTACTGGTTGAATTATGTCTGGAAAGTCCAAATATTCCTTGGCTGAAACAAGGGCTCCAAACAACAGTTAACATGTAATGCTTTAGTCAACAGAGTTTGGTTTGTGCTTAATGTGAAGAATTGATCTTGTTTATCTGTTTGTTTCAAATAAATAAGACTTAAAGTGGGTCCAATCCTTTATCTGCAATTTAAAATGGCCAAAATGTGTCTCTCACACTGGCCTTATTGCTATAGCTACAGACCGATGCCAGATATACTTTGTGTTTTTTCCGTGGCGGTATTAAGAGATCTTAGAAGGATCTCTTAGTACGTCTCTGCGGTATTCAAGAACTTGTATATTAGTGGTTTTGAAAAAAATGTGTGTTGTTGCATTTATATCTAGAATAATTGCTTGACATTCTTATATAGCCATAATGTTGTAGCAGAGGCCAAGAAAAGTTCCATTGTATGCTGTAAATAAGTTAATTTACCGTAATGTCTCTAATCACTCGTAGAGGCAGAGGGGTAGGAACCCCCCTTGTTCATTTTGTCATTTTTTTAGCATTCTCATTCAAGGTTTTCTTCATGACACCGCATAATTATGCTAATGTGGAAACGTGGCTCCATCGTAAGTGGAGTGTCTACAATAGAATTTGCATCAACTCTGCAGGTCTGCAGGTTAGAAGGTTCTAGGCCCATTCTCCATATTTTATCTAGATGTAAATGGAGGATGAGCCTGGCATCTTCATCCCTGTTTGGCGCCATATAACCTTCCTTGTGTTTGGGCACCATAAAACCCCAATTCAATTCAATTCACTTCACTCTAATCACCACCATCCTGCCATACATAACATTTATGAAGAAAAGAAAAGCAAAGGCAATCCTTTGATCCTCCTGTAAATAGCTGGTTTGGGTCCAAAAAGTAATAGTTTTGAAATGTTGAAATATGAGAAATATGAGAAGCAACGTGTAAGACAAACAATTTAAGCCACTTCGGGATGGTGCAGTGCCACCAGTGGCGGCAAATAGAGGTACTTCGGTATGTACAGTCACAGAGATAGCGTTAATTGGGATATATAGCTAAAGAGGAGGAGGGGCTTATTTTGGCCATTGATACAAAGTATACAGAACATTTCTTGCTGCAATATTGGATTTATCTTTCAGCCAATTTGAAGATAATTCAAACATTGCAAGTGAGATTTTCTTTCTTTATAACTAGTGTATACTTAAGCTGCATTTTGTAACTAAGGATTATAGTGTTCATATAAATTATGTGTGTATCCAGGGAGTAAGTATACATATACTCATTTACAAAAGAAACTGGACAAATTGAAAATCTTACTTATCTCACTCTATCCTCTTTATCAAGCGACAGTCCCTTAATGATTCCACCTATTGAAAAACAAATGACAATATGATATTGGCAACGGAATGATAAAAACGTTGGTACCTAACATGGCATATTCAATTTGGAATTTATCAATTTAATTCTAAAAAAGCTTTATACAATTAAATCTAAACGAAACTCAGTGTCTACTTTCTTTTGCAACTGAGTATACTTACTCCCTGGTGTATCGCAATATTTGTGTGAGTCAGTAATAACACAATCTCTTGTTTATTTGATTCCAGATTTTGTATGTTTTAGTGTGATTTTATATACTGTGATTTGGACCTTCTCATGCCATGTTAATAAAATGATTAAACAACCAATCATCTTTTACTTTTTATGCCCACGAAGGGATGCCCTCCCGAAGGAAAGCAATGGTAACTCACAGACATAATTAATAAACAGGTAGGAAACTTCCTATCTTAACCAATGAAGTAACCAAAATGTCAAATGGCACCTTAACTTTTCCTTCCATCTTCTCTCCCAGTTATTGACTGATTTTGTTGAGAATACATTCAAAAGATTCATAGTGAATAGCAAAATGGGATTATAATAATTTATGTTTATTTTCAAAATAAGAAAGTCTATAAAAAGATGTTTAAAGTTAAAAATTTCATCATTTTTCGCTTTTCTCTTAAAAATCAAGCTTTTGACATAGTCAAAGTTTCTAAGAGAAAGCAAACTACTATCATTGGAAAGAAAATTAAATTTGTGATGGGATTTGGCATGAATGAAACTTGTACCCATTCATGATATGTGTGTTTAAAGTTCGGAAATATATTCGGAAATTTCCGCACAGTGCCATGTGAAATTTAGATAATTTTCTTAGTGTCCGATCTATTTGTTATTAGGTCAGTGGGTAACCGCACCGTTTGTCAGTCCATTCGTTCATCCATTCGTCCGAAACACTCGTGGTGATAACTTTGGAAGTATTGAAGTGAATTTCATGAAATATCACAATCAATAAAAAGGCGTGTCTTGTGCAAGAATCATGTTCGTATATCAATGGTTGAGGTCAGACTTGGAATTTAAATTTATGTCACAGCCATAACATGAAAAGTACTGAAGGGAATTTCATGAAACTTTTCACAAATGTCAATCTCATTGAGCAGGTATGTCGTTCACAATAATCATACCTAATAGGTCAAGGTCACACTTGGGATCAAGATCAATTGAGTAAAAATTGTGTCTCAGCCATTACTTTGAAAGTACTGAAGGATTTCAATCAATCTGCATATATTTTAGCATAATCAGACACCTTGAGAATGAGATGGAGTGTCATGCACAATAATCAGATCCGTACCTCAAAAGTGAAGGTCACACTTGAAGTTCAAGGTCAAATGAATCAAATTTATGTAAGCCTCAACTTTGAAAGTGCAGAATAGAATTTCATGAACTTTCACACAGATGTTAATCTGCATGAGAAGGTATGTAGTGCACATTAATCAGGTCCGTATCTAAAATGTCAAGATATATATATGTAAATTGGGTGTCCCGGCTCAGAGATCTCGCTTCGCTCGATCCTGATCCGGTAACACCCAATTTACATATATATGTATATTTACAATCAGCATGAAATGCTGATTTTGGTTGTTTTTGATTGTTTTTTTTTTTGTTACTGATTTTTTGATTTATATCTCTATTTTTCTGAATTTTTTACACTCCTTATTATACAACTTAAATTTCCAATAATCTTGCATTCTTCTAATTGAAGCTGCACCGCAACCAACACACACTTGATACTTTGCATAAGTACCTTTTTTACATTTTATACAAGGTACTACTTGACTTGTTTTTAATCTGTATTTATGCAAACTACAATAATCTGAGTTTTTAGTTGGCTTGTTTTTGCACGGATTGTGCAATCCAATCTTAAGAAATTTACAAACATTTATTTCCATTGTTTATCTTTACTATAAATAATTTTATATTAAATAAAAAATTTTTTAATGTATAACAAATAAGAAGAATGGAAAACGAAGAGACTATAAGAAATTTAATACGTTTGTACGATAACGGTGTAATAGGTAAGGAAACATTAGAGCACAGTCTTATGGTTATTCAACCGCCAAAGGCTAAACAACCCGAATTTATTCAGCCAGAGAAAGTTAAAGAAACCCCAAAAAATTCAACCTTGGAAAATTTACGTAAAAGGCGTCGTGCCAAAAAAGATCGTAACAGGGAAAAACGAAAGTTTGCTTTACAAGTTAAAAAAGATGAAAATCAAGTTAAGCAGTTTAAGCAACCAGAAATTATACCTGAGGAGGAAACCGAATTAAAACTAGTTGATAAACCAAAATGTGGTTACTTTAAAGCATATGAAATATCTGCTCGCAATTATAAAGATCCTCGTAAATTATTACATGATAAAAAATCTATCATCACGAAACAAATATCTGAAGAGTTAAAAATAAATGCATTAAAATTCCAACTAGGTCTTACCATAGAATTATTCAAAGATGATGGTGAGATAAAAAAAATATACCACTGCAGTTTTGCATAGTGAACAGAATACACTTTTATCTTCTGAGCGATTAGACGAGTTGTATGAAAAATCATCTTCTGACATACAAGAAAGTTTGGAAAGATTTACAAACACAGCATCAGGATTAGAAATTGATTACTGTGTTACACTTTATTTGAATTTTGCAAAGTATGAGCCACTAAAAGGCTCATCATATATTCCTTTGCCCAAAGTAATATCAAACAAGAAAGCAGTTATAAATGTGAAAAACTATGATGATAAATGTTTACTTCATGCTATAAATGCAGCTCTGCATCCAGCCAAAAAGAATTCTGATAGAGTATCAAGTTATCCTAGCATAGACTTTTTGAAAGCGGAGGGTGTTGGTTTTCCAACTCCAGTCCCGCAGATAATCAAAGTAGAAAATCAAAACAATCTTGCTATCAATGTTTATGGATTTACTGCATCAAAAAAACATAATAATGTATCTATTTTTCCATATAGAATATCAGAGCAGCCGAATCACATAGAAAGAATTAATTTGCTGTTAGTTTCTGAAGATGTTGAAGTTGAAGAAGAGAAAGAAGATGATCCCAACAACGAAGAAGGAATCATAGATGATAATTACAACCCCGATGATTTTGTTAATATTACTCAACAAAAACCAAAAGAAACAAAATATCATTACTGCATCATTAAAAATTTAAACAAGCTACTTTACAGCCAAAACAAACATCATGGTAAAACTTATTTCTGTGATCGTTGTCTTCATGGTTACTCTGGAGCAAATCTACTCACCAAGCACAAAGAAGACTGCGACGGTATTAATAAAAACTCTTGCCGAATTGAAATGCCAAAAAAAGGTGCAATCACCCAATTCAAAAATTATCAAAATCAGATGTCTGTACCTTATGTGATATATGCTGACTTTGAAAGTATAATCAAACTCCTATCTTGCAAATTTGGGAAGAAATCAGAAATAACAAGTGTGCATGAAGCTTGTGGATTTGGATATCAAGTTGTCAGATATGATGGTAAAGCATCTGATCCTGTTATTTACCAAGGTGAAGATACAGTTGAAACATTTTTAAATTGGTTGGAATGTGAGAAGAGCAACATTAATAATATATTTTCTCACCCGAAACCATTAAACATGACACCAAAGGATGAAATAAAGTATGAAAAAGCAACAAAATGCTGGATATGCAAAAGAAAATAATCGATGGTGAAAACTGCAAGGTAAAAGACCATTGTCATTTCACAGGAAAATTCAGAGGTGCAGCACATAAAAATTGTAATTTGAAATTAAAAATAATTCCAGGCAAAACACCTATCCCTGTTGTATTTCACAACCTCAAAGGATATGATAGTCATTTGATCATGCAGAAAATACATACAATGAAAGGTAATATTACTTGCATCCCAAACAATGCAGAAAAGTATATATCATTCAGCGCTGGCCAACTTAGATTTTTAGATAGTTACCAATTTATGGGTACTTCTCTTACAAATTTGGTTGATGCAACAGCTGCACGTGATTTTAAAATTACCAAAGATCAATTCAAGGAAGCAAATTTACCTATGCGAAAAGTTATTTATCCTGATGGTTATGCAGACAGCGTGGAAACAGAATTACCGCCACTAGAAATGTTTCGTAGTAGTTTTTTCAAGGAAGGTATGAAGGACAAAGAAACTGTCTTTGAAGATTATTATGAGTATTTGAAAACAGTATGGGAAGAGTTCGACTGCAAAACTCTCCAAGATTATTATAAGCTATCTCTTGAGCCTGCATTTCTACGAAAAGGTGTTTATCCGTATGAATACATGGATAGCATGGAAAGATTTAATGAAACAGAATTACCGCCTATAGAAAAGTTTTACAATAGTCTCGAAGATGAAAGTAAAAGTCCCGAAGATTACGAATATGCTCAACAAATGTGGAAAAGGTTTGGTTGTAAAACCCTTAGAGATTATCATAATTTATATTTGAAAGCGGATGTAACTTTGCTGGCGGATGTGTTTCAAACTTTTAGAAAAAACATGTATGGATTCATACAAACTTGATCCTTTGCATTACTATACTAGCCCTGGATTATCTTGGGATGCACTACTTAAATATTCTGGAATAGAATTAGAACTTTTGACAGATATTGATATGCACTTATTCATAGAAAAAGGGATGCGAGGTGGAATTAGTATGGTGTCAAAACGACATGCTAAAGCAAATAATCCATATGTAGCTGATTATGATCCCAATAACAAAAATAACTTCTTGATGTATTATGATGCAAATAATCTCTATGGATGGGCAATGTGTCAAGCACTTCCATATTCTGGATTTACCTGGAAAAAGAAAAACAAGAGTGGCAGGTTTTCCAAACCGAAACCCGGCAGAGGACAAATGCTTGAAGTTGATTTGGAATATCCGAAAGAACTTCATGATGCTCATAATAACTATCCTCTTGCACCAGAAAAGCTATTAGTAAAAAAAGAATGGCTGTCTGCTTATCAAACAAAATTATTAAATAATAACACTTTGACAGAACAACTAGTTCCGAATCTTATGGATAAGAAAAAGTATGTGATACATTATGAAAATTTAAAACTGTACTTATCTTTGGGTATGAAGCTAAAGAGAGTACACAGAGTACTAGAATTTAATGAAAAGCCATGGATGAAATCATATATAAACCTAAACACAGAACTTAGGAAAAAATCTAAATCAAAATTTGAAACAGATTTTTACAAACTTATGAATAACTCTGTGTTTGGAAAGACAATGGAAAATCTACGCAAGCGGACTGATATAAAACTAGTCAAAACTGACGGCTCTGAAAATGAAAAGATAAGAAAAATAATATCTAAACCCAACTTTAACCGCCGCATAAAATTTTCTGATGACTTGTCAGCGGTGCATGTAAACAAAACAAAATTAACATTAAACAAACCAATCTATGTTGGGATGTCAGTATTGGATTTATCAAAATATATGATGTATGATTGGTATTATAATACTTTGAAAAAAAGGTATGGAGATAACTGTACTTTATTATACACAGATACTGACAGCTTGCTTGTAGACATCAGAACAGATGATACATACAAAGATATGGTTGAAATGAAAGATGAATATGACTTAAGTGATTATCCAAAATACCATCCAATGCATGATGATACAAACAAAAAAGTAATAGGTAAAATGAAAGACGAATGTAATGGTGTTGCTATAGCTGAGTATGTTGGATTAAGACCCAAGCTATATTCGATTTTGAGAGCGGATGAGCAGATTATTAAAAAAGCAAAGGGTGTACAAAAATATGTACTTGCCAAACATATTAACTTTGAAAACTACAAAGATGCATTATTCAACAAAAAGAAATATACTCATGAAATGAATATGATGCGATCAATAAAACATCAAATATACGGCATAACAGTAAACAAAGTTACCTTGTCACCATTCTACTCAAAAAGATACATCCGAGAAGATGGAATTACAACTGATACACACGGTTTCTATAAAAACTTATGAATTTTGGTATCAGCAGGAACAATAAGTAATTCTTCTTTGACAAATCCTCTCTGTGGCGCTGGTGCTTTCAAATAATAAACTCTTATACCTTGCGTCACCATATAACTTTTAATCTTGTGAATATCTACACTCCACATTGGATCAGTTGCTCTGCGTCTTCCACCTTCTTGTTCCCCGGGTTGATATAAATATCTCACACTTGCATTCATACAGATAGGATCATCTTTTAATATTTTTGTTTCAACAGGAGGAGGCTTTTTTGTCTCCGAATTTATGGCTTTAACAACTTCTGGTAATCTCTTTACCCATTCTCTATTACGTTTTTGTGAATCTATTTCCTTAGCATACTGATAACCAAACAATCTT
Source organism: Cyrtodaria siliqua (assembly GCA_037043455.1). Classification (NCBI taxonomy): domain Eukaryota; kingdom Metazoa; phylum Mollusca; class Bivalvia; order Adapedonta; family Hiatellidae; genus Cyrtodaria; species Cyrtodaria siliqua. The sequence continues at coordinate 348,729 of JAWPHD010000396.1, read as the reverse complement.
TCAGCTAATGTTCTGTTAAATCTTTCAACTAAAGCTTGGTCTCTGTGTACTTCTGTTCTGCCTCGTCTGATATTTACTTTGTGTTTTGCCATCAATACTGATACTGCACCCATAAATTCTCTGCCTGGATCCACTTGTAATAATTTTGGATATTTTAGATGCCGACTATATATTTTTTCAAATGCTTTGGCAACTTCTTTACTATCCTTGGAAGTCAGTGGCTCCGCTTCTTTGTATCTACTTGCAATATCAACAACAGTCAACGCATATTTATATGTCTTGCGTCCACGACCAATTCCAAAAGTATCATGCGGCAGAAATAACAAATCAGCTTGATGCACTCCATTCTTAGTAGAAACATCAAACCTGGGTCTAATTATTTTCTTCGGCGCAGGTAAATAAATCTGCCACACAGCTTGTTTCTTTAAAAATTCTAATGCCTTTTTTTCACTGACACCAGCCTCTTTTGCTAATTTTTTAACTGCTGTGTAACCTCTCCAAAATCCTTTTGGGCTGTAATAAATCTTTTCCATTTTTTTCTATTAAAGATTAAACTTTATATAACTATAAAGAAAAAATGGAAATCACAACTGCACAATTTGATGAACTGCTTGAAGAGCAAAATCAAAATAGCACAAAGAAATGGACAGATTTGGAACTAAATAAAATATACACTATTACAGATACGAAAATAATAGAAACTGAATATGGTCCATCCATGGTATTGACATTATTAGACAACGGTGAAGTATGGGCACCTGGTCATCTCAAAGATAAAATAGAGAAGAGTGCTAAACCACCATATTATATGCGACCACTTGGATTGAAACCATGTAAAAATAACAAAAAAAATAGGTATCATGCATATGACTTAGTCTTTCCAAAGGTTATTTCAAAGTAAACATATTTAGTTATTCCAAATTTAAAAAGTCTAAAGTAATTATAGTTTTAAACTATTTTTTTTATGAAATCAATTTATACGCCACAAATCCAGTTGCAGCCATGCCCAGCACAATAAACGTAATTTCTCTATTCTGTTGATCCGGAGATGGTGTATAAAAATCACTCAACTTGGGCTCCGGTTCCAAAAGCAAATGTTTACCAGTTATGTAATAATACTGTTTCATAGCTTGGTCTACATCATCAAAAGTCTGCTCTGCATGATGTTCTTTTTGTAGTTGTTTATTAATAAAATCTAATCTCTCTGTTCTTTTTTTATTCCACTCCACTTGTGCTGCGTTTAATTGTTCCACTGCTTTGTCATGTCTTTGTCTTTCCTCATCTGAATGACTTCCCATTTTTGAAAAGAAATAATTTGAACCGCTAAACGCTAATGCATTTGTTAATGCTCCACCTATCATCATTGCTACTGCACTTGCCATTTTTTTTTATATATATATTTTTTAAAATTATTTCATAATATCCGCAGGAATAATACCTTGCTTAATCAACATATCCTTTGTAGCCATTGCTAACATTATATCCACAGACAGCATCCCAAAATCTGTCATATTAAAATCCACTTTAGGTGCTGGTTTTTTTAGTAGTTTTCTGCCAATCTCAGAATATACAACAGTTAGAAGTGTTTCCACTCCAGCATGATACATCACATTTACAATTTGTTTTCCGTCAATACTTGCTGCCATTTTTTTTATATGATTATTTTTTTAAATTAAATTATTAAATTAAATTATTAAAAATCAAACGGGTCTTTTGGTGCAACAGGTTGCACAGCTACAGGTTGCGTAGAAGTTTGCGTAGCAGATTTTTTGTTATAAATATACAAACCCAACCCAGCAATGCCTAATAAAACCAGACACGGTGGAATATAATTTTTGTATACGTTTATTTTGATTTTTTCTGGTTTTTCTTCATCTGTTGTTATTTTTGTTATCTGTCCTGCATCTCTTGCATCTTGTGCATCCTGCTCTATCTGAAGCAAACGCTTTGCCTTCCTTGCCGCTGCTCCTTTTTTTCCAGCCTCTACTCGTTTTAGATTTTTTACTTTTTGTTGTTTAGCAGATTGTGTATCAACTTCACTCTCTTGGTTCTCCACTTGGTTCTCCATTTATATTATCTATAATTTTATTTTTATTAAAATCAATATGTCTAACAGTTGTAAGTATTGCTGTAAATGGTGCTAAGCACATTCCATACCTGTAATACAACTCACAACAAGCACTTGTCAAAGCATGATTAATAAATGGGTCTTCCTCCAAATCTTCTATCAGCTTTGGTGGATTGGTTACATTAAAATATTTTGATACTCCCATCACATACAAGTTTATAAAAGAATTGCCTAAAGTCTTGGTCATGCTTGCCCCAAGCCTTGCTTCATATCTGCAATAAAGTTTGTTAATTTCATCTGGCGGCATGCCATCTATGTTTGTGAGTTGTATGTCCTTACCCAAATATTGACGACTACCACCGCCAGCTACTATGGCTGATAATCTTTCTTTTTTTGTTTCTTGTTGCTTTGAATCATCTGGTTCCGTCTGTTCCGATACATTTTGTAATAGTTCTTCCGCATTCATTTTTATATTATTAATCTTATTTTTTATCTTGAAATAAATATAAAATACAAAACAACTAGCTGCGATATTCATGCAGCTAGTAATTGTTAGTATTGTTAATAGCATTTTTATTAACATTGCTATTTTTTTATTAGCATTGTTAATTTGCTGCAAGCATTGCTATTAACATTGCTACTTTACTATGAGCAATGCTATTAGCATTACTATATTTTCTGATATTTTCATTATATTTTCATGTCAGTATTGCTATTAACATTGCTACTTTGCTGTTAGTATTACTATTAGCAACAAAGCAATGCTGTTAGAAAAAAAGAATTGCTGGTAGAAATTATTCAACCCAATAACCAGTTGGTTGGTCAGTCCTCAATATCAACTTGGAATATTTAGTCTTAGCTAAAGCTTTTCTTATTCTGGTTCTCTCTTCCAGCGTCGGAATAACATCATTTTCTCTTAAACAATTTTCAAAACTATCTCTGTCCTTGGTGTAAAACATACACAACCATTTTGCTTGCTCTCTCAAATCTTTTAATACAGAATTATATCTCTGTGAAATGACCCAAACTGATTGTTTAGCGTGACGACCAGAGAATGCCAACTCTGATAACATATCTTTTTTCTTTGTTAATTCTTTTGTGGCTGAGCAATCGTCAATAATGTATAATGTGGGCTGGCCAGCATATTGTTTGAAAAAGAAACGCAACAGTTCTTGTAGCATTTCTTTACCATTGCTAACGGGATTGACAATTTTATTTTTTTTATCTTTTGGGTTTTTCACATCACCTATCCAGGATCTATTTTTATAAGCCTCGTTCCACTCTATGGTTGGACACAATATAATTATATGTTCAAAAACTCCAACATACTCTTGTTCAAGTATGTCAAGAACAAACTCTGTTTTACCGCAGCCTGTCTGACCGCAAATAATGGCACTGTGTGAATATTTAGGATATTTTTGTTGTAAACTAGTATCCTGCTTCTTTGAATCTTCCATCTTCGAAATTGATTTGCGCATCTTGTATTATATATATGTAAATATTTAAAGTTTGATCTGCATCTGCTTTTTTATTTATTAATATCGTTATGCCTTCACTGCCGTTTTCTATTCTTCTTCCACTGCCGTGTAATAAATTGTCATTACATGTTCTAAGGTCAAGCCACAAAGCATATGATTTTGTCAAATAAGTCTCAAGAGAAACATTGGTAAAGTTTAAGTCCCTTGCTACTATTTCTGTCTCTTTGTTTCTTTTTGATGTCAAGGCAAAATATTTGTTAATTTCATCCCAATGTTGATATGCCTTCATGCCCTGACTATACAACTGATTTGGTACTCCCTCTATTGTCATTTCAACCTTTTCAATCTTTGGGTTGTAATAGGTTTCTGTGTCTGTTCTTTCTGGGTCTTCAAACAGCATTAAAATACCTTTCATGCTTCGTGCTGGTACATTAATGTTGATGTTCCAAAGAGTATCAGATTTGTTTGCTATTATTTTTCTATGTCGCAAGATACGATCATACATAAATGACATCTTACCATTGATTTGCTGTCTTATTTGTCTGGCTAATTCAACATCACTAACTGTATCAAATTCCAAGCAGATATTTTTTATTACATAAGATGCATCAGCATCACTGCTTTTGATAACTTTGTTATAATCGTTAAACGTTAATTCATATTCTAACCTATCACCAAGCCCCGCTTGATAAAATGGCATATGACTTTCTAACATTTCAAAGTCCAGTGGAATACAAAATCTATTTCCATAAGCTGCTGCTATAGCTTCATCTTTAGTGTCTGAGAAAGCATCTCCCGCGCTAACTCTATGTTTTAACATGTTTGGTTTACCAATACCTTGGTAAGCTATGTTTTGTCGTTCGCTAGGGCTTTTCCATAAATCTACATAACAATGATATATATCACTGTCATCTATTGACATGACTTCATTGCCACTTATTCTTATTGTCATTTTTTTCACAATTGTTCTACCCAGATTTTGAAATAGAGTAGCGTTGGCGTCTGTTCTGCTTTTAAGTTCTATTTCAAAGGCAAGACGAGCAGTACTTGGAACTATCACATCATTAGTACTTAGATTGGGAAATCTTACAAGCAGTTGCTGGTTTTGGTCTATTGTTGAGGGATTATTAGTTATTACTACACTTGTGCGGATGCCTTTGGCACCATGAGGTTCTCTTAGTTTTCTATGAGGGCTGAGTTTGTTTCCGTAAGCCGACATTGTTTTTATTTTTTAAATATATTTTTTAAAATTAAATAAAATAAACAATGGCTGAGGGTGGATTTGAAACTCCTGCGTTCGATATTGAAACTATAACAGAAGAAGACTTAGATAGAATACTTGAAGAAGAAGAAGACGAATTTATACAACCTGACTCAGAATTCCAGAGACAAATTGTAAATGAAAATAACTATATTGATCAGCTTCAAGGAGAAGATAAAACAGAAGAACAGCTTACACAAAAAAAGTTGTTAGTAGAACAATTTTTTACTGAAGTTAATGCTGAAATCAGCGGAATTGATTATAAAAATGATTTTAGAGTGGCTAAGGACGAAATCGGTAGAACAATATTATATGCAGTTGGAACGGATGATGTTCCACTTACCTATTATAAGGGAAATAATCCAAACGAACCAATCAAATTTTATAAGCTGGACACTTTAGTTAAAAAACATGGTATTAATTTTATCAGAAATATGTTAAAAGATTATGATTTATTAGTTCCACGTGAAAGAATTGCTCGGGGCAGGGCAGAATTAGCAGAATTAGCAGACTTGACAAAAACAAAAAATACCCTCACAAAAGCAGGAGAAGATATACAAATGCAAACTTTTTCAGCAACTGAAGATGTACAAAATACAGTAGATGCCGTAAATACAATTGAGAGTAATTTGAGTAATATAATAGATGAAACTCATTCTAAAACTGCTGTTCAAACACAAACAGAAGGTCTAACAATGCGAGAGATACGAGGTTTAGATAAGGTATTGCAAAGCTTTCGTGGAGAACTTACTAATAATCTCTCAAAGCTCACTGAGCTTGATAAAGACATAACAAAAGAAAAACAAAAATTAGAACAAGTTAGCACCCCCGGGCAGGAGGATGAGTTTCAACAAGAGCGCATACGTGACAGAATAAAAAACTTAGAAGATGAAAGAAGTGCGCGACTTGAAGTGGCGAGTGAAAACAAAGAAGCATTACGCAGTCAAATAAACAGGATAAAAGAAACTATAAATAAGGTGTTAAAAAAAGACACAACATTGGGTGAGAGAATCAAAACCTTGTTTAGGGAGCAAGGTATTACTATTGTTAGTATTTTGACTGCCTTTGGTATGATTATTGGGGTATTAGTTGAGACCATTATTCCTACAACGGGAGGAGGGACTGCACCAACTCCAACCCCAAAACCTGATCCATCAAGTGTAAAAGATTGGATAAAAAAACAACTACTTAATCTTGGTAAACTTCTTGCCAACCTAGCTGGTAAAGCTGCTGCAGCACTTCCAGGAGTTATTGGTGCAATAGTATCATGGCTTTTATCTGCAACAGGTAATGTTATTAATTGGCTTGGTAACAATCTATGGGCTTTGCTTGTGTTTGTTTCCGGGTTGTTGTATGTGGCAACCAAAGAGTGGTTCAGTAAATCTCGTAAATAAGTAATGCAGCAAGACCTATTACTATAGTACCAACAATTATAGTTGTTTTGTTATCTTCGTGTTCAATCGCTATTTTTTGTATTTCTGGTGGGTTATGTTCCAAAGTTTTATGTATCGATTTATCAGAATGTTCCGGTAAAAATGTCTTTGTTGTGGTGCCTTGAAAAGGTTGAATAATTTTTGGTGGCACTGGTTTTACATTTACATCATTATTCAATCCTAATGCTTGTGCATCGGTTGCTATTACAATTTCATTATTGTAGTCTTGTATTATTCCAATTTTTAATTCCATGTCACTCGGAGACATATACAATCCACTTCCATAGACAAAATTTACTTTACTTCTTGCATATTTTAGAGTGTTTTCATATCTTGAAATTTGACTGGGCAAGTCGATGGGGCTATTTATTGCGTCCTCTACATTTGCTAAAAATTGTTTTTGTGCATCAAATGCCGTTCCAGTTCCAAGTATATCTGTTCTTGTTTGTGATTGTGAACCAAGAATTGCCCAGCAGTATGTTCTTATGCTGTCATTGATTCTTTCTACTCCTGCTCTTGTAAATCCAGATGAACTATCTAGTATAAAAGTAGACCAGCTATTGTCAGCCTCAGATCCTTGTGCAATGTAATCAATGTGATATGTTTTATCACTCTCATAGACTGTAAAACTCATCGTTTTGTTGTCGTATACAGTATTTACCAAAGGATGATAACCAATATGTGTCCAGTAATTATAAATTGTTCCTAGACCATTATTATAGCTTTGTTTCTGTCTCCAGTCTGAATATAAATCAACGTTAAACTCTTTGCATATTCTCTCGTATGCGTTTCGGTTATATGTGTTACTAAATGCATTCCAATTTGAGTCTTGCGGTAATGCTACACTCATCTCAAATAGTATTCTTCTGACTTGGTAATAGACATGAAATCGAAATAACGAACCAACCAGAGTATCAGCTTTTAGATGATTGTTGAAATCAATACCACATCCAGTGGTCGCACACCAAATAGCAAAGTTTAACTGATTCTGCCAAAATAACATCCAATCTGTTCCCCAGCGTTGGACTATAGCATCTGATTTCACGTACGGGAGTTTGTATTTTTCAAAGACATTTGGAAATGATGCTTTAAAGTTTTTACCGTCTGATGTAATAACTATGTTTTGATTTATTATATCTATCACTTTCTTGCTAAAAGTATTTAAATATTGAGCATCCGGGTTATATTTGAATTCTTCAGAAATCATTTTTATTTTGTATTTTTATATATATATATTAAAAAAATGATTCATACAATTTCGAACATAGACAACTTTATTAATTTACAACAGTATATCGATAATAGAGATGGAACTAAGCGCATTGGATTAAGAAGTTTTACATACACTATCGGTTGGCATAATATTACTAATGAAGCCATAAAGACACGAAACCCAGATAAAATAAAACATTTACCAAGTGGACTTTATAACTTTCAAGACTTGGTAGAAGATTTTAAATTGCTAAATGAAAATATTATCCTGGACAATATTGTCCAAATTGGTGCAGCCATTATACATACACCAATAGAGACACGAATGTCAAGCGGTCTTTCAAAAATGCTGGGATTCAAGGACAGAAAATGGTTGACAGGTACTAATATAGGAGATTACCCAATTAATTTAGCTCCTTATAAACAGCTATATGTTCATCTGGAACAAGTTAATACGAGTAGTAATTATTTCAATGGCGCACCAAGCACTATTATAGGTGTTGTGCCTGTAGTAAATAAGCAGTTTGGAGATATAGTATATACAAGTTTTTATCCTGAATATCACTGTCTTATGAATGGTGCAATTAATGAATTGAAAATAGAAGTTAGAGATGAGTATGGCTACAAAATAGATAATCACGGTTTGCGTATGAGTTGTGTTTTAGAAATTATTTAAAAAATATATTTTTATAAAAAAAACAATGAGTATATATGGACCAACAAGACCTAAAAAAACAGAAGATTTGGAGGCTTTAATAAATGATGTTCAAAATTTATATAGACGTATTGTGCCTTTTGTTAACCAGTTTAATCAATTGAGAAATAGAGTTGATAATCTTAAATATGGGATTATAACAATATTTGCAGAGGCTAAGGGTCCACTTGTGTCAAACAGAATACTCTCATTTGGTAATGGTGGAGCAGAAAAAAATGTGGGGCATGTAATGACACGCCGTGGACGGATTATGGGAATAGGTTTAGCATGTGAACGATTAGTTGGTGACGTAACTGTAATAGTTTCTGTCAATGGTGTTGAACAACCAAATTATGGTATAACGCTTCACATCATTCCACGCAATCATGATAACTTTGATAAACCTTTAGAGATTGGCGCTGGTTCTGTTGTTAACTTTGTATGCAAGGTTGCTAACGCTACAGCTGTAAATACGGTGGCATCATTATTAATTGAATTAATTTAATTTTTTATTTATTAATAAAAAAAATGCCAAAGCAACCAACAGCACCAAGTTTATATCCTGATTTGCCAGTGGAAAATTCAGTGGAAAAAGGACAAAATTATAGATTACAAAAGATTTCAGAAATTGAAAAAAAGTTAATTACAGAATGAGATATACGTCAGTCACTTTATAAAAAATATAAACGTGGTATTAATATTACAGATGGAATTGACACTACCTTAATATCTGCAAGTGTTATTATGGCTGGGATTGGATTTGCTATTCCAGTTTTATTACCTTTAGAAATAGCAGCAATAGTATGTGGAGCTACAGGTGTTTGTGTTAATTTTATCAGACGAAAGCTTAATGCAAAAGCTCAAAAACATCATGAAATAAAAACTTTGGCAGAGGCAAAGTTAAATAGTATAAAGCAGTTAATATCAAAAGCGTTGAGTGATGCACAAATATCTGATCAAGAGTTTAAGATGATTTTAGATGAGTTAGATAAATATTATAGTTTAAAAGAAGACACCAAACAAAAAAAGGCTGAAATAAGTGAAGTTCAAAAAAAAGAACTAGTAGAGCAGGGAAGAAAAGAAGCAATGGCAACCTTACAAAAAAGTCTAAAAAGTGTGTAATAAATTGTTTTAGTAATGTGTACGAGTACGATCCACCACCTTTGTATTCAACCTAGAACCTTCTAAAAATAAAAAAATTAAATACAAATTTAAGACTTACCTTTCATGAAAAATAATCCTAGTTTTATCCTTACTCTTTCAGGTCTCTATTCCCATAGGGTATGTCACCGTGTTAAGAGACTAATCCGTAGTTTTCACCGCCTTATATACCCGTCAGGGAGACCAAAAACTTTACCGATTGGTTGATATAAATAGACGCTTATCACATGAGCTAATACATGTGACAATAATCACGTAACCTTACTAACATGACAATAGTCACGTAACCTTACCAATACACCCACACTGATATATGCACATTTGACATGATAATAATCACGTAACCTTACCTACTACACAAAGCTCAAAACATAAAAATTTAAACTTGTGTTCTTCACTACCCCTATTTTAAAAAAGTTTTATAAATCAAGTAAAATCACCATTTCATGGTGATTGTGAATTAATACATATATATGTAAATTGGGTGTTACCGGATCAGGATCGAGCGAAGCGAGATCTCTGAGCCGGGACACCCAATTTACATATATATTCAAGGTCACACTTAAAGGTCAAGGTCACACTTGGACCTTAAGATCAAATGAGTAAAAATTGTGTAGCATTGTGCGAATAATATTAACAATGTAGGAATTCCTATAAGAATCTCTTTTGGGGGTCATTTGTAGCTTACTAGTGTCTGAGCTCACACCAGCTTTTAGCTTCTGGCAAGCAACACGTGTACATGTTGATGAGGGTATAAACACACTTCTATAAATACCGTCTATCTGTCTCAGTCTGAGAGTGTAGACGAGGCGTTTTCCTAGTCGCCCTATGTGCAGTGGGAGCATGAATTCGGCAAACATGAGCAAGTTTTAGCATTTGAATGGGATAATTTAGTAAATTGTTTCAGATTTTGAATTGAGGGCTCAAACCCATATACGGTAAGTGACAGATGATTTCAAGTCAGAGACTCTAACCACTCTGCCACGGATGCCCATAGCAACATTAGATAGTTTGGTACATACTATATTTTTCTTCCTTAGGACTGTAGCTCTTTCATTTTTCATCTGATCTTGACCAATCGACCCATTTTATAATTTCTTTGTTAACGTTGAAGGTCAGTCCTCCGTGTTTAACCAAGCTTGTTTCGATTGCCAATGTCTATAAAAGGGGGGGGGGGGGGGGGGGGGGGTAGTGGGGGGAGAATTTCTATAGGTAACTGTAAATCGCTGTTAGAAATACATTTGCACAAGGAAATTGAGATTATTAGTTTTTTGTCAAAGGATGAGGCCCGTCCCATAAAGAGTGTATAATAATGAAGTAAAAATTATAACCGTTTTGCCTTTTATGTGCACTTGTATATATGTTAAAACAACTATGTATAGATGGATTTTCTTAAAAGACCCGTGTTAACAATTAATAGTTCTTGTATTTTTAGCACAATATACTCTATTATCAGTTACTTCTCTGCCATGTTTTAGTAAATCTCAAATGTAAATCTCAAATGAAAGAAACTCATTGTCATCTGTCAGTGTTTTTGATCACCTGAGCCGAAGGCTCAATGTGATGTTTTGGAATCACTCTTTGTCCGTCGTCCGTCCGTTGTCTGTCCGTCGTCCATCGTCGTCGTTATCTTTTGCTTCTGACGACTTTTTCTGAGAAACCGCTTGTCGGAATTCAACCAAATCTTATATGAATTCATTAAACTTGATTTTATAGTTGCACCGACAGCTAAGGTCATTTGGCGACAATTTCCAGCTTTTTATTGGCGGAGGAAGACCCCAGGTGCAAACCCGGGCAAAAAAGGGAGATAATTAAAAAAGTAGTGAAGCTAGAGTTATGGTTCCTATGAACTGCACTCCGTCTCATTGTCATAATCATTCACACAAACTTTAATCAAGCATACTTTTTGAGTTACGCTCCGGACAAAAAGTGGACGCATGGACGCACACACGTACAGACGGGAAAAGCGGCGACTATATGCTCCCCCATAATAAACAATCCTGTGTTTTTAGTTACAATATATTTTATATCAAAAACTAAGGTAATAGTAAATGAAAAGAAAAAAACTGTGATGGGGCCTCAATATAATGTCTCTGTGGTAATCAGTCAGCGAGAAGTAAGCAGTTAAAAAGCATGATATCCATGATTTTTCAACGACTAAATTCAGTTGGGAAATGTGTCTTTAAACGTGGGAAGAAACAGCAAAATTGTAGTCCTATACTGACAAAAAGTGCTGTGTTTTACTTTATTATCATTACAGGTCCTTCATTTTTCATTCGGTCTTTACAAACTGGATCAATAAAATCTCATAAAAGTTTGACTGATACCCGGCGTTATTGTTAGGACACCCGTATGGACACCATACAGCCTTAGTGGTCATAGTTGGTAGCAGGTTCAAGGGGTCAGCGCAAAACTATTATAACTACATATTAATAAAGAAGGAGATACAATAGTTTTGCACTGAATCCTCAAATTGTTAATACAACTAGTATTGGCGTTACTACACTCAAGTGATATGAAAACGCAACACGGGAATTTCCGCTATATATTGTATGTACAATATGCTGCTTTTAATCGAATGGTACATGGCTACGTAAGACCTTTCCTTTTGGAAAAAATACTAAAACAACAAATAATACAGCAAATAGTATTCCTTCAATGTTTCATTATTCCCGGAGTACGCGTTTGGCTCAATCATGTAAGCAAACTTAGGATGCAACATTTTGCAAACTATTGACGTTAAATACAGTACTGAACTAGCTCAATTGTTCAAAGAGCTACTTCAACATTTATGAAGTTCTTGTTACAAAGTGTAGTGTGATTAAAACGTCTACAACATCACAGTTGAGTCCTTTCTCTAGTTAACTGCAACTTTCTTTTTAAAAAACATCTTGGGATTTCTTTGGAATATTATGTGCAATTAAGTGTGCAGTATATACAATATATAGCGGAAATTCCCGTGTTGCATTTTCATATCACTTGATTGTAGTTGATGTAGGCCTTAAAATTGCGTGTCTCTTATTCACATAGACTGATGTCATAATGCTCAGTATAGATGTCATAATGCTCAGTATAGATGTCATAATGCTCAGTATAGATGTCATAATGCTCAGTATAGATGTCATAATGCTCGGTATAGAAGTCATAATGCTCAGTATAGATGTCATAATGCTCGGTATAGATGTCATAATGCTCGGTATAGATGTCATAATGCTCAGTATAGATGTCATAATGCGCAGTATAGATGTCATAATGCTCAGTATAGATGTCATAATGTCATAATGCTCAGTATAGATGTCATAATGCTCAGTATAGATGTCATAATGCGAAGTCATAATGCCCAGTATAGAAGTCATAATGCCCAGTATAGATGTCATAATGCTCAGTATAGATGTCATAATGCTCAGTATAGATGTCATAATGCTCAGTATAGAAGTCATAATGCCCAGTATAGATGTCATAATGCTCAGTATAGATGTCATAATGCTCAGTATAGATGTCATAATGCTCAGTATAGATGTCATAATGCTCAGTATAGATGTCATAATGCTCAGTATAGAAGTCATAATGCTCAGTATAGATGTCATAATGCTCAGTATAGATGTCATAATGCTCAGTATAGATGTCATAATGCTCAGTATAGAAGTCATAATGCTCAGTATAGATGTCATAATGCTCAGTATAGATGTCATAATGCTCAGTATAGATGTCATAATGCTCAGTATAGAAGTCATAATGCTCAGTATAGATGTCATAATGCTCAGTATAGAAGTCATAATGCTCAGTATAGATGTCATAATGCTCAGTATAGATGTCATAATGCTCAGTATAGAAGTCATAATGCTCAGTATAGATGTCATAATGCTCAGTATAGATGTCATAATGCTCAGTAAAGATGTTATGTACAAAACGAGCATATGCTTCATTCTCCTATCTCTGGGACGGCTAGAAGAAATGACCTAAATTCAACCACAATTCCATCAAATGTGTCAATTTAATCCAATCAAATCAGTCCTCGAAGCACATGCATCACATGCAATATGCAACTAAAGAGAATGGTACGAAAATTATATACGAAAAAAAGACACAATACATTATTACATTTTTAAAACATGAACATTATACAAAGTAAAACGTGATGACATATGATGCTTATACTGGCATGCGTATGAATGTTCACTACAATATGTTTAGTACATTTATTACATGTTTGAGTCTCAGCGTATGCTGTAAGATTATTAGTATGTGTGTGACAATGTTTAATTAAGCCCACTTAATACTATAGAGCTGGTTAAGCTACTTCCCGCTACTCCCAGTTCCGGCAGGCGGCACCTTCGTTCTTTCCATTAACATGTCTACAAACTCTGAAATACAGGATATAAATCTCAATGTTGAGTAACGTATCTATATTGTTTAATGGTATATATATATAAATCTCAATGTTGAGTAACGTATCTATATTGTTTAATGGTATATATATATATAAATCTCAATGTTGAGTCACGTATCTATATTGTTTAATGGTATATATATATATAAATATTCTGAAAAGGAGATCAAGTTAACTGTTATATACATGTATATTTAACTACATGTATACTAAACAAAACAAAAAAATAGCACGAGTTTTTAGAGACATAAATTAAAGATATGAACATTGATATAATTGTCTGAAGCTTTTATAAATACTAGGTAAGAATATGGTTTTCAAAAAAGAAAAGTTATTTTATTATGTTCTACGCGACGTATCAGAATTGCCTCTCATAAAATAAAATACAACCTATTTCGTTATACAAACTTATACTTTGAACACATTTAATGGTTGGCATTGGCAAGAATTGCACATCCTGTCATTGTTAAAAAAACGCTTAATTGTGTTGTTGTTTTTTAAAAAAGTCTTACAAAATTGTTACAAATTTCGCAATTTTAAAATCACCTCCTTTTTCATTGAAATGAGAACGATTTTTGATAACTTATAAAAGTATGTTCCCAACATATTTGCTTTATTGTTATCACCGACTTTGTAGCATTATTAATTGTCACATATGTGTCACTTTATCATTGACCTCGTACATACACGACTTGACATGTGCTAAATTTATTTTCTTCAGCATTTGTTCAGTATAGTATTTTATTGAAACCAAATACAATAGAACTTGTTCCCGATGTATGATGTATACGTCTACATGCTATGCAAATCGAAAGTTTGACTTACTATATTGTCAAAGATCTAAAATGTGTTTATGTAATGAATTGAGTTTGGTCAACTAAATCAAAGCGATCGTTTATCGCGGTTTTCATTATTCTGCGAACCGGTTTCTTAGAACCGTGTTGGACTATTATTTTAAAATCTACGGCGCCATAATAGTTTTCATGTGCAGAATGATTTAGAACTGAACAGAAACTTGGCAAGATTATAACTATATTTACGATATTTACTCTTTATAACACCCCCACTCCCCCCCTCCCCCACCCCCACCCCCATAATTAAACATATACCTTCAATCTGCAGTACACCATCGTTATTTTCGTCTGCTATCATTAGTACCTGTTCTACAAACTCATCATCTACAAAGCAACCTTCGTCGTCGTCGTATACAGTAGTCAAAATCTTCCTGCAATTAGACATAAACTGTAAACTATACCATACCCAACCTCTCCTAGTCGTAGTATTCATAAAAAAAGTCGAACATAAACGTTATGACAAAGTTCTCATCTACAAAGCGAAGTGCTCATAAAAAACGCCTGGTGTAACCCGTCGTCGTACACGTTAGTCAAACTGAGATCAACTACATTACCAAACTCCTCAATATATACTCCTGTAACATAGTTTGGTATAACCGATTGTATGAGACGCGTGTTTCAGACAAAGAAACATTGGCGGAGAAGATTTGAAATAAATTCATTTTATAGGGATTTTGTCATATAGGCAAAGATAATATATATATATCTGTAAAAAAAAACGTTAGATATCCCTGTTTGTGAATTAAAGAAATATAAAAACATCGGACAGGGAAAGTAGCATTCAAGGAGGACAGTCAACCACAAAACACAGAAACAAACACGCAAACAGACAAACAAGAAGGAAAAAGCAACAATAAATGCAAACGACATCACAAACACAAAAGGGTTGACAAAGGGCTACCGCCTTGGAACGGTCAGTGGCAAAGTAGGCCACTGGGGGTTTAAACCGGTTCTAGGGTGCACCAAACCTCACACTTACCCAACTGTCATCCCATTAAAACAGGACAGTGTAAATAAAGAAATCCCCGCCATGATCTAATCTCTAACCAACAAGACAACACCAATAGGCAATATAAGTAAAACACAAATATGCTCGTGCAAATATAATACAAAAAAAAATAGCTAGAAAGCCACAATGAAGGTGCTCAATGACTTGGCAGAAGCCAGAGCAACAAGAGAATAAACCATTAAGGGCACGACAAGAAAGAACATAGACAAACATCAAACGCCACCGTCCCAATGGGCTTTAGGTAGGCGTAATCATAGGGTCCACAGCCTGTCCGGTCATCGTACAATTAAAAAGGAAAGCATAGTGGCGAACTGTAAAAGGGTCCACCACCAAGCATGCAGTACGTTGCAAAATGATAGGGTCATAACCTCTTTTGATAAACTTTTTAACAAGTTTAACAAAGATACTATGAAAGTGATCATGACAAAGCATGTTACGAAGTTTATAAATCACATCACCATAGAAGTCAGGTTGTGATAGTCCTTGTCGCAGAAGAGTCCTTAATTTACTTTTATATTGGAAAGAAGATCAGGGTTACGATAATAAAAATGTGCAAAGGTTTTACGAAGTTTATGGTAACGGTAACCCTGATTGAGTAGCTTTTTAGTTATACAAAGATTACGAATATTAAAGTCCTCAACTCGAGTACAAGCTCTTGAAAAATGAATAAGTTGAGACACATACACCCCATAAGAAGTTGCTCGGGGAACATTGCCATCCAAGTGGGGATAATTAACAATGTCAAAATTAAAATCATCTCTCTTGTCATAGATTTTGCTAATTATTTCACCATTTTCAATCGAGAGATCTAAATCAAGAAAAGAAGCGTTAGCTTAATCAGATTATGGATAAACAATCCGAAAAAAAACTCTCCCCTCTCCCCACATGTTTAATGGAGCAAACAACCCTTGCATCTAAACATATATAATACGTATAAAATAAAATTGCTGTTTTCACCACTAAACATGCCTGTTCCTCTTATATGTAATGTTTAAATTTTCTCAATATTTACTCAACATTGAGTTAATAACGTTAATAACTACTGGAAGCAACAAACACAAAGTGAAAAGTAGCAGACTACCTGAGTTCTTCTTTGTCGATGGTGCCGTCGTTGTTGGAGTCATACTTGTTGAAGGCCCATCTGAGTACGTGGTCTGGAGAGTCATAACTGATGCAGCGCAGGCGCTCAAGCTCGACTAGTGATACTGTATCATCATCTGATGGTAGGTAAATAAAATGTCAGTCAATAATTTCTTTCTCCAAGCAATATGTGTAGACACATATTCAAGTAATAAGAGGCCTTCTTTTGCCACTGACCGTTCCAAGACGGTAGCCCTATTGGCAACCCTTTTATGTTTGTGATGTCTTATTTGGCCTTTTAAATTTGTTCTTTGTTGGTGTTTGTGGTTGACTGTCGTCCTTGAATGCTGCTTTTCCTGTTCGATATTTATATCTATGTTTATATTATTATTATTATTATTATTATTATTAATATAATATTTATTTTATATCTATTTATATTTTTTTATTATTATTATTTATATTAACATTTTTATGATATATTATGAACATTTAACAAGAGCATTTTCCCCCATCAAAACTCTGCTTTCCAAGAAGAAAAAGAAGTTTGGCAATGGTATTTTTTCTAATATACGTATCATCGACCATTATCGGCCATCGCAATGAACCAAATACCAAATAGATGTTATTCTAATTTTCTGAATGAATAAAACATATAAATCCAAACAAAATTAGCGTGTTTTCCGTTTAAAATTTTCTTTAAATCGATCATATCCGAGATGGATGTTGGATATTCTTTAAGAATCAGTGTAAAACAAGATTTTATCAATT
This sequence comes from Cyrtodaria siliqua, assembly GCA_037043455.1. Taxonomy (NCBI): domain Eukaryota; kingdom Metazoa; phylum Mollusca; class Bivalvia; order Adapedonta; family Hiatellidae; genus Cyrtodaria; species Cyrtodaria siliqua. The sequence goes on along the minus strand of JAWPHD010000396.1, from coordinate 331,318 downwards.
TCATTTTCTTAAATTCATTATTTTAACCCTTTACATTTTATACATGCCTGCTTTTTCCAAATCCGCCCACTTTTTTGACACATCGAGAGCTGATGGGGTTTGTCCAAGAAAGAACAACGCTTTCCTGGCTTGTTTTTGTGTCAGACCTTTACTTCCGGCCTCCAGTAGTTTGTCATATGCCTTCTTCGTGTCTGTAAGAAAATATATGATTATTCCGAGAATTTTATATTTACACTAGAAAGTGGAACATTAGACATTGTCGAAACCAGCTGTCAAGACTACAGGCTGCGAGGACGGTATATGATCACTGTATTGCCCAGCATTCACATTGCCTTGTTGCGAATGTCTCTGAGTCTGGTAGTAAGCATTTTAGCGTGACTAATGCACCCCACCCTGCACCGGCAGAAGAGGAATACTACACAATTTGACACGATCGCCTGATAATGTAGTACATCGATGCTTGTTTTGTTCATAGTCAATGTAAATATAGATATCAAAATCGAACAGGAAAAGCAGCATTCAAGGATGACAGTCAACCACAAACACACACAGAAACAAAGAACAAATTAAAGATGAATAAAATGCCAAATAAGACTTCACAAGCACAAAAGGGTTGACGATAGGACTACCGCCTTGGAACGGTCAGTGGCAAAAAAAGCCCTGGGGTTTAAACCAGGTTCTAGGGTGCACCAAACCTCACACTTACTGTCAACCCAATAAAACCCAATAAAACGGGACAGCGTAAATAAAGAAATCTCGCCATGAACTATTCTCTAACCAACAAGGCAGCATTAATAGGCAATATAAGTAAAACACAAAGATTCTCGTGTATACATAAATACAAAAAAAAAATGTATAGAAAGCCACAAAGAAGGTACACAATGACTTGGAAGAATCCAGAGCAACAAGAGAATAAACCATTGAGGGCACGACAAGACAAGACTGCGGACAACATCAAACGTCACCGTCCTTTTGGGCTTTAGGTTGACGTCATTATAGGGTCCACAGCCTGTCCGGTCATCGCACAATTAAAGATGAAAGCATAGTGGCGAACTCAAAAAGAGTTGTCACGGAGACGTAAACACGCCATGACCGTTTTATTTTTACCAGACACTTTATTCCCAATTTGTGCTACCAAATATTTTGGATCAAGGTGGGCGAATCCTTGACATGCCTTACAATTTGATTACATATTCAACTTTGTAGCACGACGTGCTAAAGTACACATCAGCATAGAAATACAATTACTCACATGTATGGGATGCGTTTGCATTAGCGTGCATTACAACACAGATAAACTGTTCATTCACTGTTACAGTTCTACCATAACTAATTATACGATTGCGTTATCAAAGTGAAAAAACACAAAGGAACTATTCATTATTACCTTACCATGTGCAATTACTAAATCAATGTAAGAGTCGCTGCCGGAACGGCATCGAATTGCAGTCTTGTCATGTTTTCAGATTTCAATTTTAAAAAACACACAAACATTTCAAGCCTTTAATGACACCTCTCGGTATTTGGATGACATATTGAACATTGACAACTCTTCTTTTTTTTACTATGGCTAGTACTATCTATCCTTACTATGGCTAGTACTATCTATCCTTACTATGGCTAGTACTATCTATCCTTACTATGGCTAATACTATCTATCCTTAATATGGCTAATACTATCTATCCTTACTATGGCTAGTACTATCTATCCTTACTATGGCTAGTACTATCTATCCTTACTATGGCTAGTACTATCTATCCTTACTATGGCTAGTACTATCTATCCTTACTATGGCTAGTACTATCTATCCTTACTATGGCTAGTACTATCTATCCTTACTATGGCTAATACTATCTATCCTTACTATGGCTAGTACTATCTATCCTTACTATGGCTAATACTATCTATCCTTACTATGGCTAGTACTATCTATCCCTACTATGGCTAGTACTATCTATCCTTACTATGGCTAGTACTATCTATCCGTACTATGGCTAGTACTATCTATCCTTACTATGGCTAGTACTATCTATCCTTACTATGGCTAGTACTATCTATCCTTACTATGGCTAGTACTATCTATCCTTACTATGGCTAGTACTATCTATCCTTACTATGGCTAGAACTATCTATCCTTACTGTGGCTAGTACTATCTATCCTTACTGTGGCTAGTACTATCTATCCTTACTGTGGCTAGTACTATCTATCCTTACTGTGGCTAGTACTATCTATCCTTACTGTGGCTAGTACTATCTATCCTTACTATGGCTAGTACTATCTATCCTTACTATGGCTAGTACTATCTATCCTTACTATGGCTAGTACTATCTATCCTTACTATGGCTAGTACTATCTATCCTTACTATGGCTAGTACTATCTATCCTTACTATGGCTAATACTATCTATCCTTACTATGGCTAGTACTATCTATCCTTACTATGGCTAGTACTATCTTTCCTTACTATGGCTAATACTATCTATCCTTACTATGGCTAGTACTATCTATCCTTACTATGGCTAGTACTATCTATCCTTACTATGGCTAATACTATCTATCCTTACTATGGCTAATACTATCTATCCTAAAGAACTTCAACTCAACAAAGCTATATATATTTCTGATCTTTTCTCGATTTACATCCCTTCAATTGAAAATTGAGAAATATTAGCAAAATATATGACAAGAGAGAGTATTTCAATTTGATATTGCTTTGACGAGGATGTTCCCCGAGCAACTTTATTGGGTTCATGTTTCTCGACTTATGCCTTTTTCTAGAGCTTGTAGTCGAGTCGAGAACGTTCATATTCGTAACCGTTGTATAACTATCCATCAGGGCTACCGTAATTATAAACTTCGAAAAGCCTTTGCAAAAAGTAATTTTTGTAAACCTGATCTACTTTTTAAAAATAAAATTAATTTAAAACTCTTCTGCAACACGGACTATCACAACATGGCCGTTCATGAACAGTCTCAATCAAACCGAGACAGCAATTTTGTTTTGTATTTATCGTGTTCGGCAATTTCCAAATGCCCCCTTCTTTACTCTTTGTATATATCAAAGTAGCGTTGCCTGTCTCGCCGTGTTTGCAACCAGAAACTGTTATTATTCCGATCTTTGGAGATTGCTGAGCCCAATATTTATATACAGATATCGGTGGTAAATTTTCAAATCCTATTTTTATTAATTTCATTTCGAATATGTAGTTCCACAACTCCAGCCTTTATCGGTTCTGAGTATCGTTTAATCACCCTTTAATAGGATGTGTTGTCTGCTTTTTAATTCAGTATTTTTACTGTTACTTGTGATACCCAGGCTTCATAACCTATATTCCAGCTAAATTCGATATTGTTTATTTTCCCCATAGTTTTCTCTTTTAGAGCAAAGCATTTTGTTATATATTGGGACCATACGCCGCTGGCCATGGAATGGTATGAAAATACCACATTAAAGATTCCATGTCCACCGTAATATGCATATCATCATCGAGATGGCTCACATTTTTGTACTATTGACATTTTAAATATTGAGTTTTGCTCAACCCGGGGCTAGAGGGTGTGAACGGTAGCAAGTATTTTTCGCTACAATTCATGAACAGTCAGTCTCAATCAAACTGAGACTGCAATATTTCTTTTTTTGTATTTATCGTGTTCGGCGATTTCAAAAGTTCTCCTTTCGTAATCCTTTTCTATGGTGACGTGATTTACAAACTTTGCAAGATCCTTGGTCATGAACACGTTCATACCGAGGGTTGTAAGGCAACAAACGGTACCAAGTGCCATTTTTTACTTTCTGAGATATTTAAGGTTTCAGGCAAATGTAAATAGCTTTTTAATCCTGTGTTTGATTTTACCTTTCTTTGTTATATATTTGTTTGTAAAGACTTCATTTATGACAATCTTTATCAAACATTTTAAATAGTTTACCAAAAGAGGTGTTGGTCCTGTTATGTTGAAAAGTATTGCATGTTTAGTGGTTAATATAGATATGAAAATTTGAAAAGCAGCATTCAAGGACGACAGTCAAACACAAACACACACAGAAACAAAGAACAAAATTAAAAGTTGAATAAAAGGCCAAATAAGACATCACAAACACAAAAGGGTTGACAATAGGGCTAACGCCTTGCAACGGTCAGTGGCAAAAAAGGTCGCTGGAGGTTTAAACCAGGTTCTAGGGTACACCAAACAAACCTTACACTTACCCTACTGTCAACGGGACAGTAAAACGGGATTGTGTAAATACAGAAACCCCCGCCATGAACTATTCTCTAACCAACAAGGCAGCATTAATAGGCAATATAAGTAAAACAAAAGATGCTCGTGTATATATAAATACAAAAAAAAAATAGCCTAGAGAGTCACAAAGAAGGTACTCATTGACTTGGCAGAAGCCAGAGGACCAAGAGAATAAACAATTGAGGGCACGACAAGACCAGACTGCAGACAAACATCAAACGTCACCGTCCTTTTGGGCTTTATGTAGACGTCATCATAGGGTCCACAGCCTGTCCGGTCATCGCACAATTAAAGAGGAAATCATAGTGGCGAACTGTAAATGTAAAAGCATGCAGTGCGTTGTAAAATGATAGGGTCATAACCTCTTTTGATAAACCTGTTACAAGTTTAACAAAGATAGTATGAAAGTGATCATGAACAAGGAGCTTACGAAGTTTGTAAATCACGTCACCATAGAAGTCAGGTTGTGATAGTCCTTGTCGCAGAAGAGTTCTTAAATTACTTTTATATTTGGAAAGAAGATCAGGGTTACGATGATAACATTTTGCAAAGGTTTTACGAAGTTTATGGTAACGGTAACCCTGATGGGGTAGCTTTTTAGTTATTCAAAGATTGCGAATATTAAAGTCCTCAACTCGAGTACAAGCTCTAGAAAAACGAATAAGTTTAAACACATAGACCCCATAAGAAGTTGCTCGGGGAACATCCCCCATCTAAATGGGGATAATTAACAATATAAAAATTAAAATTATCTCTCTTGCCATATATTTTGCTAATTATTTCACCCTTTAATGGTGAGATGTAAATCAAGAAAAGAAGCGTTATCAGAAATATTAGCTTTGTTAAGTTGAAGTTCTTTAGGGTATATATTATTAACCATAGTAGAACAGAAAGGGTTGTCAATGTTTATTATGTCATCCAGATACCAAGAGGTGTATTTAAAGGCCTCAGTAACATCTTCTTGGGTATCAGGTGAAAGACTTGAATATGAAATCTCTTTCATAGCAATATAAAAACAAATACACGACAAGGGGTGCACAGTTCGTATCCATAGGGATACCAACAATTTGTCTATAAACGGTCGTTCCATATCTGACGAAAACATTAGCTTAGAGGAAGATGAGTGCTTCACAAACGTCTTAGCAAGTCCACATAGTGCAATTGTCTAAACTGCCGTTAGTAAAACATGCTTTAATATTATTACAGGCCAAAAGTGTAGTATTTTCCCTAGCGGATGTTTTTTTGAATAAGAGCAATAAGCTTTTCTTTGATAAGGTGATGTGGTAAGGTTGTATATAGTGTAGAGAAGTCTTAAGTGCTAATAGTTGAAACTTGGCGTGTTGAAACTTGACGTTTATTGCAAATTTTATCAAGAACGTCTCCTGAAATTTTAATAGATCAAAACAAATTAATCCCAGAGTTTTTATAAGTTTTATCACAGTATTGTTTAACGTGATCTTTAACGGCAGAAAGACAAGAAGTTAAACGTTTGGAGATGTTTGTGGTGGTGCAGGCACTAGAAATCGAAATAAAGCGGGCCTTATACGGATTTTTATGTAAAATATGAATCCAGTATATAGTTGACAGTTTTAACCCATTTACAGTTCTCCACTATGTGTTTCTCTTTGACTGTGCGATAATTGGACAGACTGTGAACCCTATGATGACGTCTACCTAAATCACGAAAGGACGGTAACGTTTGATGTTTGTTTTCAATCTTGTCTTGTCTTACCTTTTATGGATTTTTGTCTTTTTGCGTTATATACTCAGTTGCAAAAGAAAGTGGACACTGAGTTTTGTTTGGATTTAATTGTATAAAGTGTTTCAGAATTAAATTGACAAATTCCAAAATGAATATGCCATGTTTGTACCAAAGTTTTTATCATTCCATTGCCAATAGCATGTTGTCATTCGTTTTTCAATAGGTCGAATCATTAAGGGACTGTCGCTTGATAAAGAGGACAGGGTGTAAAGTTTTTTTTCTTTCTCAAAGTGTCCAGTTTCTTTTGCAACTGAGTACATATACATGTCATTGTGTTATACGATTGATGCTGCTTAGTGTGTCGGAAGTTATTGTTTGGCGGGGATTTTCTTTTTCTTTATTTACACGGGGGTGACAATAGGTCAAGAGCGAGGTTGAGTGCACCTTAGGACCTGAATAGAATCTCTGCCCACCCACACATACCCGCAACCACACACCCAGACACACACTCACATCCGAGGGATTTTGCCACAGACCGTTCCAAGGTGGTAACGCTTACACGGTGGTGTCGCATACTTTGCTTTTTCATTATGTGTGTGTGGTTTCTGGTTGACTGTATTCTGTGGATTTAACATTTCCTGTTAGACTTTTATACATACTCTTTCAAAGTTACCATAATCTTTGTATATTGTATTACTGGATAAAATACGATTATGGACTTACCCTCTTTCTGCTTGGCGTTCAACTGTTTTGCATCCTGTAAAATACATTCATACTATACCGATTTAATAATAAAAGTGTATAACTCTCTGAGGCAAAGGAAGGTGTTATGCATTTTAAATATTTACATTTTGAATCATGCAATCTGACATTGTAAAAATGTGACGATGAGGTACTATGTTAAATGTTCTTTATAATTGCATTTTGTATTCTTTTGTTTCCAGTTAATACTTTATCTTAACATTGTATATCTAAAGAAAAAAGATAGATATATTATATCGGGTCCTTAGAAACCACAGCGTCCAAAACGCAATGGCATCTTAGGTCCGCACTGTATTACAAACAAGGAGCAATTTAATTAATTATACAATGAAAAAAGACAAAATACAACAGAAAGGGTGGTGAAGACAGGGTTACCGACTTGGAACGGTCAGTAGGCAATAAGGCCTATAGGTTAGATTGAATCGATTTTATGTGTACACAATCCCCACAATTATCCTGTATTCAGCGCCCAAATAGACAAGACAGCGTAAACAAAACTACATCAAAAGGAATTCTCCAACAATAAAAGAGTATGAGAGTGGACCTTTTGAAACGGCCGAACACGACACATACGAAATATTGCAGTCTCGGTTTGACTGAGACTGTTCATGAACGGTAGTCAAATATGCTAGCTACCGCTCACGCCCTCTAGCCCAGTGTTGAGCAGAACTCAATCTTTATAAAATCAATAGTACATAATTGTAACCATCACGAAGATGGCATGCATATGGCGGTGGACATAGAGATATTTTCTTCCCCCATGTCCAGCGGCGTGTGGTCCCATTATCTAACAAAATACTATGCCCCGAAGAGCGAAATAAACAAAATGGAATTTAGATGGGAGCAGCGGTTATGAAGCCTGCGTATCACAAGTAACAGCAAAAGACTATATTAAAAAAGCAGACAACATATCCTATGAGTGGTTAAACAATACCCAGAGCCTTTTATCGGCCGGATAAGTGGAACCACCGAATCGAAAATTAAGTAAGAAAACAATTGAAAATGTACCACCGATAACTAAATATAAGTATCGAGCTCAGCGATCTCCAAAGGTCGAATGAATAACAGTCCTGATTGCAAGCGCGGGGATAGTCCACATCCAGAGGAACTAACAAAAGAAACACAAGTTATATAAAATACAAAATAATTTAAAAATCATTCTAACACGACCTCCACAGTCTTTCATATACACAAAGAAGAGAGACAGCTGTATGTTATTCTACGATAAAATACAGCTGTTCCATTAATTCCCCGCGTATAATTCATCCGTTGGAAGCGCCACGTTCATGACGTCACTTGGTAAATATACGTCACGAAGATAGTAATTTTAATGAAATGTTAATAACAACAAACTTACCATGCTCCCAAACCTTGCACACCCCCGAGTTAGTGCTTGCCCTTTTTAACCATATCGCTTACTAAATGGCATGCGCTTGTTTGGACACAAGGAGGCGGATTTAGTAGAAGCGCGAACGTGTTAAGAGGCGTGGTTTCGTAGAAGCGCGGGGAAAATATAGGACAAACACTAAGTCAGTTAGAGGCTAAGAAGTGAAATTTTAACAATTAAAAAACTTCATAGCCTCTAACTAATATATCATCATATGCACCAGTACACATAACATTAGTGTTTGCCCTACTTTTTCCTCCAATCAGACGGTGAGGAATTTAAAAAAAAATGGCGAACTTATTCATGTAAATTTCTAACGATCACCAATTTTAACCATTTGATCATTAAGTGATCGATTACTAAATGGCACGCGGTTGGTTGGACACAAGGAGGCGGATTTAGTAGAAGAGCGAACGTGTTAAGAGGCCTGGTTTCGTAGAAGAGCGGGAAAAAAAGTAGGGCAAACACTAAGTCACCAAGAAGTGAAATTTTAACAATTAAGAAACCCCGGTCAGTCGCTGCGCTCCTTCCCTTAGGGTGTCTTAATTGTTAAAATTTCACTTCATAGCCTCTAACTAATACTTAATAAGCATCTTGAACAAGCCGAGAACGTTTGACGTCATACAGCGCAAGCTATATGACGTAGGCAATGATTTAATTGTTTGTCACGTGACTACTAGTTATTGTACGCGCAAAACTTTGCATACGGGGGCGGCCAATGGAACAGCCTGTAAACATAGCAGCCTGATTACCTTGACCTCCGAGATAATATATAGTGCCCAAACAATAGCGTAAACAATGGGGTTATTGTTGTGTTAGAATCGAAATAATAAATGCCTGTCTTAAATAAAACGTGCTTTGTATGGAATTTTGTGGAGTCTGGATATCCAGTGCATTGTGGGGAGCCTCATCTGCTTACTATATACAGAAAACTTTATAGTCTCCATAAAGGTCACATGCAGGGAAATAATGTCCTTCTCCAGCAAAGGTGTGGTTAGATAAGCGGAAGTGCTCGCTAGCTCTGCATTCAAAGTATTGATATAATGTAATTGTCAGACAACACTTATATTGTTGGAAACTTTGTCTGCAGGAACTAGAACTAATTTACTATGTAGATTCTGAATACCATTCTTAAAGTTCTCCAGCCATGTTTTGTTTCATGAACATGTTTATGTTTATTTAAATCGAAATCAATACACAACACTGGATATTTACAATTCACACATTGCAATATCTGTGAAAAGTGAGAATAAGATTTTATTTGATGACGTTGAAAACTTTGAACAGGTAAATTAATCCACAGGTAAATGTAGTTATAAATTATCTGGCAATAGTTGTGCAGCTATACAATTCAGATTTACCTCATTTCCCCGTGCAGTCACGCAGTGGTAAAAGTAGTATCTAATAGAGCAGTAAAAATACACTTTTAGGTAAAAGAAATTGGCACAGAAATGGTTTTAACTGATTCTGGTTCCAAAAAATATGGAAAAAATATATCCAAAGTCCTCATCTCAAATCACGTGCTAAATATGTTATTTTGGGGGAAAAAGATGTAAAATAATGAAAAAATCACCTTTTTTGGGAATAATTTAAATTTTTTATAATTAAACAATAAAAAATACAGTTATATAGTAAATAATGCTTGTTATAGAGAAGACAATCAGAATGTATGATCAATTTGACCAAATAAATAGACAGACTCTCAATTTTGGGATAAAATGGTGAAAAAAAGAGATAAAATCACCGATTTTTGGGGATAAAATACTTAAATTAAATCTGTGTGTAAATATCATATTTTTGTTTTTGTATTTTACTATTTATGTTGTTCTCTATCAGATATCTAAAAAACAATTCACAACTCAAGTTGAAAGCGTACTTATTTTGAGGTTGAAAGTTTAAGAAAAATTGGAAAAAATCAACGATTTTTGGGAATATAATTTTATAATGATATTTACGTATTAATGTTAAATTAAGTAAAATATCCAACTTTTTATAATAGATCTACTTGTTTGATCTCACTTAATGTTTTAGATTGGTTATAACAGTAGATTTGTAGGTAAAATATTTCAGATAATCTCTCTTAATTAAAATGTGTTTGATTTGATAGAGTACCTTCCCTTAAAAGTTTGCCGCTCTTTTTGACAACACATGTTTTGGTACTGAGGTAAACACCAATTAAGTGAACTGATACACACTTGATGGAGCTTGTTATACAGTTACGTAGATGACAAGTATGTATATGTTTGATTTTGAAATAAAACATAATTTTAAAGGTAGTAACAGATCTGTGTACTACTTAATTAAGATTGTTGTTATAAATGTGAAGCAACACATATTACTTAGCCCGAGTGATGAAACCTGTATCTACTCAACATTGCATTTTATAAATGATCAGGCCAAGAAATACGAGGTAACGCCAATCCTCACATTTGACCAACCTCTATGGTGGAAAGCCCTGAACATCGATCTATCAGAACCTAGTGACAGCGACCAGCTGGGAGGACTGCACATGGAAATGAGTTTCCTAGGCTGTATTGGTCATATAATGACAGACTCGGGGTTAACAGAACTGCTAGAAACAATATATGTGGATAATGCTGTTATGCACATGCTAACAGGCAAAACCATATCACGAGCAGTTAGAGGCCGCAACCTTGTAGATATGGCTCTGTATTCGTTAATGGCCGCCGAAGTCTTTAATATTGACATACGTAAGAACAAACCGGGTGGTGAAATTGAAGGTGACGAAACAAATGACGGAGCTGAGTTCAATAGTAGTTCGGAAAATGATGAGACATGCAATGTTGGACTGGAAACAAATAAGAAGGAAAGTACCTCTGACGAGCAAGTTAACGTATCTGTGGGCACGGAAAATCACCTAATCGAGACAGCAGAATTGTTTGCTGAAGAAACATATAGACATGAATGAATAGGCATTGACAATGATATCGAGTGTGCATTGACTGTGTTTGATCAGGTTCTTGCAGGTGAGTTAGATGTTGAATCTGCATGTTCATCTGCTGTAGTAGAGCGCATAAAAGAGAGAGTAGATACGCACCGTAGTAACTTAAAACAAAGTCGCACATCAAGATTGTGGCTTCAATACATGGAGAAGGTTGATATGACGTTTTAAGGCAGAACAATTTGGCAACTGGAAGTGTACAGGTACTTTATGTACTAAGACAAAGCGATCGATTTTGGGCAGGACTCTTGACTGATTTAGTCATAGAACAAATGCTCATGAGAAGTTTGAAAACAACTGGTGGGCTAACACGAGGGAGGGAAATGACAAACACAGAGGATGCTGTGGGAACATTCTCGCCCCGCTTGCTTAGAAATCAACGAAGCTATGCAACAAGTATCAGGAACAGAATTCATCACCAGTGACCAACATAAAGATATTCAAACGCACGGCAACAGAGAGACAAGAAAGACACGAACATTCTAATAGAATATCTCAGTGAAAGAAACCCCTTTAATAAGGATCCTGAGCTAAACAGTATATCAAGTGGAGTTGTTTTCTGATGTCAATGTAGATGATGCGAAAGCTGTTGGGATCAAGATTCTAGACAAAATGGCTGGAAGCATTGTTATGGATTTTGCTTTCAAGCGAAAAGATTAAGTAAAAACAATGTCGGATACGGCTGGTTTGAAAATAGGCGATGACGTTGTCAAGGTAGACTCGCAACTATAACGGCTTGTTTCTGCGGCAAGAATCACTTCCAGAAGACGAACTGGATTCGCTATTCTCTTATGAGTTATGCACTTACCCTCCAGCAATTTTTGAAACCCCGCAATTGATGAGAGAGGCTGATAAGCCAGCATTGGCAGAAGCTATACGAGATAAAGTAAAACCACAGTGAAAGCCACTGGTGAAATGAAATATATACTTGATGGCAGTTGCCTTTTGCAACGGATTCCTTGGCCAAAATCTAACAGCTATGGTCAAATATGTGATGTGTATGTGGAGCATGTTACCAAGAAGTATGGAAAAGCGACTGTGGTATTTGATAGATATGACACTGTTCCAAGTACTAAAGACACAACACATCTGACGCGAACAGGGGTTGCGTTGGGACGGAAGTTAATTTCACTGAGACAATGATCATGAGAGGAAAGAAAAGTAAGTTCCTCACAAACAAGAAAAACAAACAAAGATTTATTAATCTTCTAAGTGATAACTTGCAAAATGCGGGTATTGTAACTGTACACTCTTCAGACGATGCGGATATTCTATGGTAGACAGCTGTGACCTACTCCTTAAAAACGCAGACGTCATTACTTGGAGATGATACATATCTGTTGATACTGCTGTGTTACTATTCGGTAACACTTCAGAAGGAACGGGTACATATATGGTAAAGCACAGTATGGAACATTCAAGACACAAAACGTAGATTGGGTGAAGAAATATGCTCTAATATACTGTTTCTTCATGTAATTCTTGGCTGCGACACAACATCAAGGATATATGGACTTGGGAAGGGTACTGTTCTGAAAACGTATGAAAACAACTCGGAATTTCATCTGGCTGCAGATATGTTCAACAAAACACCAAACAAAGTATCTAAAGAGGACATTATTGCATCTGGAGAGACTGCATTACTGCGTCTATATAAGAGTAATTCGCGAGAAGGACTGGACAAACTACGTGTTCGTAAATTCGCCGAAAAGGTTGCCAAAAGCACAAGTTTTGTAGACCCCAAAATGTTACCCCTTTCATCAGGGGCTGCAAAGTATCACAGTCTACGGGTATTTTATCAAATACAGGACTGGAAAGGTAATGAAGATGGGTTAATAACGGTTGAATGGGGCTGGGACATACAAGATAACTCCATGAAGCCGCTTAAAATGGACAAATCACCTTCCCCGGAATTCCTTCTGAAGGTGATAAGATGCTCGTGCAAAACAGGATGCAAAACGACCAGCTGTAATTGTAAGAAAATGGGATTAGATTGCAGTACAGCATGTAGTTCGTCTAGAGGAGAAAGTTGTGAGAATTCGGCACGACCCGTAATAGACAGTGATTAAAGTGAGTTCCGTTGACTACATGTAAAATACAAACTAATAAGAAGACAATATAAATCAACATACCTAACCTCCTATGCTTATGACAACTAAGATTTGAAGTCTACTGATTACACGTGAAGTGTTGCTTGACTCAACAATCCTAACATAATTATATATATATATATGCAGAAACGACTTGAACAAGTATTATTTAGTTAGTACGGAAATTGATTACAAAAAAAAAATATTTTGATTTTATACTTGGTGTATTCCTAAAATCAGCGATTTTCTTCATTTTTACAATTTCTACCCAAAAATATTATATTTAGAATGTGATTTCAGAGGAGGGTTTTGGACATATTGTTTTCTATATCTTTTGGAACTATAATCAGTTAAAATAATGTCAGTGACAATTTATTTGAATTTATGCTATTTTTTATTAACAATCTTATCCTAAAACCATTAAAAAAAAGGTGATAAGATGCTCGTGCAAAACAGGATGCAAAACGACCAGCTGTAGTTGTAAGAAAATGGGATTAGATTGCAGTACTGCATGTAGTTCGTTTAGAGGAGAAAGTTGTGAGAATTCGGCACGACCCGAAATAGACAGTGATTAAAGTGAGTTCCGTTGGCTACATGTAAAATACAAACTAATAGGAAGACAATATAAATCAACATACCTAACCTTCTATGCCTATGACAACTAAGATTTGAAGTCTACTGATTACACATCATAGTGAAGTGTTGCTTGACTCAACAATCCTTACATAATTATATATATATATGCAGAAACGACTTGAACAAGTATTATTTAGTTAGAACGGAAATTGATTACAAAAAAAAAAAGATTTTGATTTTATACTTGGTGTATTCCTAAAATCAGCGATTTTTCTTCATTTTTACAATTTTCTACCCCAAAAATATTATATTTAGAATGTGATTTCAGAGGAGGATTTTGGACATATTGTTTTCTATATCTTTGGGAACCATAATCATAACCATAATCAGTTAAAAAATCATATTTAGCACGTGATTTGAGATGAGGACTTTGAATATATTTTTTGGTATATTGTTTCGAACCAGGATCAGTAAAAATAATTTCTGTGCCAATTTATTTTACCTTAGGCTATATGTAAGGCTAAAATGACCTGCCTATAAGTCTAGTAGCGGTTTTCAATATATGTTTCTCTCCGAGACTGTCAATAAATGTTCATATGATGTTTAAGAGTTAAATTTGTTAATTTATAATACTACAAAAAGGGTACTTAGGACCTTTGGCAATTAATTACCGGATCCTCTTAAACAGTATCCAGATTTCGTAAGTTTCTTTATTTATTTGACCTTTGTTCTGTAATATTATATATATGCATATGGTCATTATTTTCTTAATCTTTCGTTATATATATTTTCAGACGATGTATCCACAGGTGGAGAAACAGGAAACAGGAACAAGAGTTCACGAGTAGTATGACAATGGCCACACGATTCCGACATTGAGGGTATATTGGAAAGAGAAACATTTGTAGCGTTAATTCCAATATTATACTTCTGCATGACCTTGAAATGCAATTCAAAAATGTGCTTATTACAAATTAAATTCCAGATAATTAAATGTATTTTTATATAATAAAACAATACTTACCATTTCGCAGAGTACTCAGTTTATATTCCGAAAGAAAGTTACTCGATCTTGTGTCTGTTTATTTAGCTTAACATGATATAGGAAATCGACCCCAAATAGAAATATCAGCTGGAATCGAATAGCTGTACAAAGGCCATTCTTATGTCCGTAAAGTACGTTTGTAAAGCTCTATTATCACTTATTAACGTATGTCAACATTAAAACTAAAACACAGTATCGATTCAGGTTTGAATAGTAAATATGAATACGCATGAATGGTAGTCATTTGAAATAAAATGCTTGACTTAAAGGCCACTTGTAAAGTTTCGCGTTTAACTTTTATTTTTGCTAAATAGCGGCTTTATTGGATTATAGGATTAACGGATCACACCGGTGTTAACAGTGATTGTCTTAATAAGGTTGATATTTAATATTCTGCTAAAGTCATATCTCAAACCGCTTATCCAGTGACATTAATCCCGTCAATATAACTTCAACATTAAAAGTAAAAATTACGCTCGTACTATTTACTTAAACCCAGACTATGCTTATTTAAACGGAAAATGAAACAGTTAACCGTTTATGGAAGGCTTACAACTTAGTTTTTTACTCAATCAAATCAAAATAATATAATGATACTTTGCAAAATATATAGAGCATCTTACATGAGTGCTCATTCGTTATTGAATTTATTAAACGAGTTGGCAAAATGATATAATGCGAGGCTCTTGCCGAGCATTATATCATTTTTGATAACGAGTTTAATAAATAAGAATGAGAACGAATTTATCACATAACCCACATATCGACTTTATTGCATTTTGCCTGTCGCTGTAACACGCGAAACCGACATAAACCGTGGGAAATGGATCATATAGTCATTATCGTTTGTTTTTTTATAGCGCTTACTAGGCTCATTTGCATACTTATATTATATAACTAGTTATATATCGAAAATATAGAATGGTGTTATTACACTCCCACACCATAAGTTATGTCAGGGTCACTATACATTAACCATCGATAAGCCAAAAAAAATCGATAATAATCAATAGATACAGGTAAATACAACAACCATATTTGAGAACACAGCGTCATTTACGCATGTGTTTCTTAACCACTTTATATATCGACCCTGGTTATGTGATAAGCCAAATTAGTGCCCGTTTGCCTGGTGCCCTATGAATAACTGCGAGTATGCATGCTACTGAAAGCTAGCAGGACCAACATATTAGTTATCAGAAAATAATAAACATAATGTCAACAAACGAAATGTCAACACACGTTCAAAAGTTCGCATACCAAAATAAGGGGAAATGATTTTTAAAGGGACACATGGCAATCTTGATTTTTTAAAAACTCACGGCGTCCCGTTAGTTTTTCAACATAGCTTGCATTTGTTCAGTTATTAGTAATAATTATAAGAATAGTTTCAAGCAAATTGTGTTTGCGTTTTATTAACTGTTGATTATATTTCACCAATAATATAGAAATAAAACATATGGTAGTATAAGACGTAAAAAGGAAACCCATTTTTTTTTAAAAATTATATGCAAGCAGGTTTAAAGTCAAAATGCTACTGAATAAATAAAATGTGACGCTTATTTCAATGCTAACAGTCCACACATTATGCCTGGGCGTACCGGGATTCTCTGGTGTCCATATAGGCGGAGGGACTATAATCCTTAGAATTACACACACACACACTTTCAATGCTTGACTTCTCTAGATCTTCACTACGTGCACGTCGTGGAGAGGGCACTGCCGATATTCAATACCTGAGAACTTGTCATTCTCAGGTTTGAATTGAATATCGGTTGACTGAATGTGAAGGTGTCTCCTGCGTCCCATCACAGCACACATCATCTGATGTCTCCAGATCCCTGACTCCAGGGTGACACAGACATCGGGCGGTGTGTGCGGCGCAGGGGTCATACTGTGATGGGTGTGGCCCTAAGCCAGATCGTCACTACTCGTAGAGGATGTAGGACACTGTAGCGGATGTAGACCACCACGCCAGCAGCAGACCACCATGCCAGACCAGTCCAGACCACTTCACCGCCGCAGCGAAAATTACACAGAGCGAAAGCGACAACCACCTACACACACACAACAGAAGCGACAACCACAGCAGCAGCACCAGATCAACCAACACACTCCACTAGAGAAGTCCAGACTCTATTGTGCCCATCGCGTCAGGGTTCCACCGTTGTGTTAGTTGGCACTTGTGTCATTCTAGACGGGGTTCCCTCGACGTGCTCGTTGGCGGAGGGACTTAAAACCTTAGAAGTAACAACAACAACAAATTTCAATGCTTGATAAACACTTCAAGATAGCCGTGTGTCCCTTTAAAATCAACTGATTATTTTAACGCATGTGGAAATCAGGCGAAGTAACACGGTTACACTGGAATGAATCTCCGTTATGTGTTAAAATAAGCATAGTACGGTTTAAAGTTAATGATAATGAAAATGTATTTCAGGATCCAAATATTCAAAAGACTTAATAATAACAACTTAAAAAGTAGATACTGCAGCTGTTGCTGTTCATGTCAGATCATAAAGCATTGCGTTATCATGAGGATATTATTATTACTGCACAAATAAAAAGCATCATCTTTAATGTTAACATACCCAGTATCATGATTATTCTCCTCATCATCAGCAGCATCACCCTCATCGGCAACATCATCATCAGCGGCAGCAGCATCACCATCATCGGCAAAATAATCGGCAGGAGCAACAACAGCAGCTTCATAATCACCGGCAACATCAGAAATCAGAAGGATACACTGCTATAACTAAAGTATCATCTCGATCATCATCATAATCATCATCCGCAGCAGCAGCAGTTAAAGTAGCAGCAATCAGAACATAACATAACATAATACAACAGCTTAATCATCCTCTTTGTCATCAAACATAAAATATTGAGATGGCTAAAATATACCCCAATACAGTACTACCATAATACTAGAATTATGTTTGTCTTGAACGCCGGAAAGTATCAACAACATGATAAACATTGACTCCTCTGTTTTAATTAAAAATAATAATAATATCGTAGAATTTGTAAAACAGTATTTACGAAAAAAGGTTATCATGCTAAATTAAAAATATTGCTATAAAGCTTCTTACAAATATTTAAGTTATGTGCCAATGATAAAGTCCCTGTCCCGATATCAACAGACAAATTGTACAAGAGATGTACAATGTTTCCAAACTTACTACTGCTTCTTGCAAATATTTACGTTAATGTGGAAATGGTAATGTCTATCCCGCCATCAACAGACAAATTGTACAAGAGATGTACACCGTTTCCAAACTTACTACTGCTTCTTGCAAATATTTACGTTAATGTGGAAATGGTAATGTCTATCCCGCCATCAACAGACACATTTTACAAGAAATGTACACCGTTTCTAAACCTACTACAGCTTCTTCCAAATCTTCAAGTTATGTGCAAATGATACAATTATGTTTTAAGTCATTAATCGTGTTAGTTTCAAGGCTTTTGTATTGAACCATTTAGTATTATCTAGTTCAATGAACTTTTAAAATATTTAAAATATATATTTAACATATATATATTTGACCTTAACGGTATGTTCTCTTGTTGCTCTGGCTTCTGCCAAATCAGTGAGTACTTACTTTGTGACTTTCTATGTTTTTTTGGCACTATCACAGCCCCCCAATCAGTAACAACTGGCCTCAATATTTACAATGAAAATGTACATCTGCAATCGATATTGACTGTATGTGCATATATGTTTGCATATTTTATATGCGACACTCAAATAAACATTACAAATCTTAAAAACAAATTTAACAAGTTTGACAACGCCGTTCTGTATTATTACGACAAACAAAGAGAGCAATAACCGTGGAGCGAAACAATACCCACAATTAATTTAAACCACACGAATATTCAATTTGTATATATTAGCGAAAGTACAATAGCACAGTAGTATATACTTTTGTGTGTCAGTTTATTTGAAAACAAATACACAGGAAGCATGTCACAGAAGAAGGTAACTACGACTTTTGATCTGTATTTGTTGTTTGTAGCATGGTCACTCAAAATTCTCTTTGTAATAGCACAGGTGTATGTCGTTTATCTGTCAGAATAAATGGTGTTCTACAACTACCAGTTATTGGAAGTTAGAGCAGGACATGGAGCTGCAATGGACATGGTGCAAACCAAATAGAGTATGGTTTCATCTCTTTGGTTAATTTAAACACCACTACGCCCATCTCGATGTTTAAATTAAAAATCTCGGTGAAACCATACTCTATATATTACTTGTTTAGATGGTGTCCCTTTCTTCCTTCATATTTCATACGTCGTAACTGTTATGTTTGCAATATGATATTTCATTCCATGTTTGTGACGCTTTTGTTCATTCCATTTACACAATGCAGAGAAGAGGTCAAATATAATTCCATGTTTGTGAGTCACTGAAAAATATACATTATTCCATGTAAATTGAATAATGGCATGTGTAAATATTATTTAATTAAACTGAGTTTAAGAAACGAGCCGATACGATGCAACTGCGTGTATAGAATCGGTTTCACTATATAATAGTGTTTTTTGTATGTTTGGTGCTTAAAGTCATTTTCCGGCACATTTTAAAATATGTATGACGGTCTATTTTGTATAGTGACCACCAATTTATTCCTGGGTAGAAACAGTACTGTATACCTCCCGCCATCCGTAAGAATTCCGTAAGAATTCGTAATTATCGGCACTTTCTGACATACGATTCGAGCTCCCAGTGAGATTCGTCGGCAGCGGTGCGAGGAAAGAAGTTTTTAACGCAACTTCTTTTACCCTTTACGGAGGCGCTTTGCTTGTCAGAGACCACGTCATACACGTGTAATATCTATATGTAGCTATGTCGCAACACAATGTACGTTTAAATATTCCAAACATGTAGCTGGTTGTGATTGAGAGTCCACATGATATCGATCCACATGAAAATCTACATGTGTGACAGAGATATGACACAATGCACGGCGAAATACTAGTTCACGCTGTTGTGATTATTAAGAGATGAACACATTTAGGTGTACATTTCAATCCATGGTTGTTAATTTAAAAATAGTGCACGTGTAAATATCTTTCCATGTATCGTTACAGAGTAGCAAGATATCAAAAGAAGAGCGTGAAGGTAAACTTTGTTTTTATTATGATGGACATATTTTCTAAATCAAAGGACTCCAAATAATAATCATTAATTTAATCATCTTAAATATTTAAACTTCCTATTTTATATAGCTAT
Source organism: Cyrtodaria siliqua (assembly GCA_037043455.1). Lineage (NCBI taxonomy): Eukaryota > Metazoa > Mollusca > Bivalvia > Adapedonta > Hiatellidae > Cyrtodaria > Cyrtodaria siliqua. The sequence continues at coordinate 311,312 of JAWPHD010000396.1, read as the reverse complement.
GTATCATGGACGTGTTTCCGTCTAATAATTGTCCAATTAGAATCCAGTATCACTAACGCAATGTGGTTTCTAACCAATAACGCATTTTCAGAATTTCAGAAATACTTCAAATTGTTTGACACAGACAACGACGGAGAGATCACTGGAGACGAGATAGAGAAGATGTTTCAAGCGGCGGGATTTAACATGACCAAAGCCGAACTGGAGGGCGTATTAACTACCGGTGATGCCGACAGTTAGTAACATTAATTGTCAACAAATAATTTACTGTGCATGCACAACTGGTAACAGGTTTTAAAATGTCTGAATCATTTTTTGATGAAACCAGCAACATATAATTTTACAGAATAAGTATATTGCCGAATATATTTTCGTACACTCAGTACATTTAAAAACGCAACCTTTATGATTTTCGATTATTTTTATTCCGCATTTTTTTTTTTTGTGTTCAAATCAAGATTGTATTTTATGTTAGTACAGCTAAAGGTTAACATGTGGCGATAAACAGTTGCATAAGATGTGCTCTATTTCTTTCAGTAAAAACACATTTTGTTCTAGCTCTTTACATCTCTAGAATTCAGAAATACCAAGTGTTGCATTTTCAAATGTACTGAGTATATATTGTTATTGCAGTATCACCCATGATACGAGATGGATAATTTACATTAGTTACATTAACATGTATTTATTTACATTAAAACGTATTTATTTACATTAACATGTATTATATATAATTACAGAAAACAGGAGTATCAACTTTGAGGAGTATATAGAACTCACGGAAAGCTCTAAACTGTCTCGTGATCCGGCGACGAGAGAGAAGGAATTAATACATGCATTTAAACAATTCGACACAAACGATGACGGCGTCATAGATGCAAATGAATTTAGGAAAATAATGACACTGGGTGGGGAGAAACTCGACGACATAGACGCATTAATGAAGCAATTCGACACAAACGGAGACGGCGTTCTACAGTACAAAGGTAGGTGTAGTATGCCGATATATACGTTCACTATATGTATCATAAGTGGGAGCATCTATGGTACTGGTTTTACCCAGGAATATTGGGTGGTCTGCCTCCACCACAAAAATAATCGACCGTCATATATCCTGACATGTGTTAAAAATTACGTTACAAACTAACTGTATTACATATAGACTAGGGTTATTATGATCATTCTGACATGTCTCTGGTACAATCGTACAAACTCGCTAACTTCCGTAGATCATCGGAAATAATTTTGAAAGAATTGGTTGAGGCAGTTCCGATTGGTCTCTGATACACTTTTTCGTATACGTTTGTCAATTCCTCGTGTTATTTAGTCTTCTCAAACAAAGAACGTCATATGTATGTTTTTATGAACCATCATATATACTGAAAGTGAAACTTTTGTTTTGTTGGTGCAACCCATGTCCTTTTTGCACGATAGGTCTTTCCGTATGCCATGATTTAGACATTTTATAATTAGCTCTTATGAACAGACTCAATAAAACGGAGTCTGCTACTTTTCTTTCTTGTTTGTGCTTGTTGCTTCCAAGGGATCACTTTTTCAGTATTTATTGACATTCACATTAGCGTCTGTTTAGTGCTGTGTGGCGGCCGTAGAAAGTCACCCCGACTATAAATCAGTATAGTGTTATTATTTACTGGTCCTTTGGAATCATCAAGCCCATTCGGCGTTGCTTTAAAGTAGAATATCGCTTAAGCCGATGCTAGGAGGCATGAGAGGTGATGCATCTTATAATTACCTCTCATAAACAGACTCAATACAACCGAGTCTGCTACTTTTCTCTCTTGTTTGTGTTTTTTGCTTCCAAGGGATCACTTTTTCAGTATTTATTTACACTGTGTACGCACTGTAGTTACGTGAATGTTAAATGTTCCAGTATCTAGGAAATTCACGCATATTACAACAATAAACATTTATGCAACTGACCAAACGAGTATCTCCACCGTGTTTATCGCCACCTTGCATATATATCCTTCCCGACTTAAACACTGAACATTGGAATAAAATGAAGCAAAATGATCCCACAGAAACAAATGGTTAGCTCAAATCGATGTTGTGTGTCAACAACCTCGATATTGACAAAATTAACAAGACAGTGTAAATAAAAACACATCCCATCAAAAGTAAATCTCTGACAATAAAGTCCACATCCCAAGAAATTTGCCAACTATACACTGAAATGTTGTTGTCAAGATATATACAAATATTGGTTATTTTTTAGTTAGGACAATAAATTATGCTTATTTAAATGGAGCTCTCAATAACACAAAAACAAGGAGTTATAACTTGCATTCCGAAAGGCAACAAAGACAAATTGTATTCGAAAAATTGGAGACCAATCTCTCTTTTAAACGTTTCTTATAGAATAGCATCAGCATCCATAGCTTTTAGAATAAAAACGTGTTATGTACTATCATTCATGAAGATCAAACTGGCTTTTTACTAGGCAAATTTATGGGAACAAATATAAGATTACTGTATGACATACTATTTTATGCTGAGAAATACAATATTCCAGGGTTATTACTCTTCGATTGACTTTGCGACTGCTTTTGACACGGTATCATGTAATTTCATGACAAAAGTTTTACAATTTTTTTAATTTAGGCCCTTCAATTATTAGTTTTACCACAATATTGAGTCTTGTGTTACTGTTAATGGGCATATGTCAGACTGGTTCTATTTACAAAGAGGTTGTCGTCAAGGAGATTCATTGTCACCTTACCTGTTCATTCTGTGTGCAGAAGTATTATCTGTACTGTTAAGAAACAATCCAAAAATTAAAGGTATTCATATAGATAATACTGAGTTTTTAATATCACAATATGCTGATGATACCAGTTTGACTCTAGATGGCTCCAAAGAATCACTTCTACTCACCATGTTGACATTAAAACTTTATGCACAAATCTCCGGCCTTAATATAAATTCTGACAAAACAAAAGTTATCTGATTTGGATCGAAAAAAGGTAACGACACAAAGCTATGTCCAGAACACAATTTATGTTGGGAAAAAAGACAATTTCACTGTACTAGGGGTTAAATTCTCAACAAACCTGAATTCAATGATAAATATAAATTACGACCTTAAAATAGAGGAAATTAAAAGATTACTTGCAAGTTGGTCTAAAAGAATACTTACTCCTTTGGGAAAAATTGTGATTCTAAAAAGCCTAGCTATATCGAAACTTCATTTGATAATAGGGTGGGGAGAAACTCGACGACATAGACGCATTAATGAAGCAATTCGACACAAACGGAGACGGCGTTCAAACTTCTTCAAAATATGTTTTATAACTTTCTTTGGAATAATGCAAAAGATAAAATAAAACGAACCATTATAATACAAGACCATAAGTTTGGGGGGCTAAGAATGATTGATATTGAACAATTTATGTCAGCTTTAAAAACTACTTGGTTCGCAGAATTTTCCAGACAGATAGTAAATATACTCAGTTAGTGAAAAACATATGCCCCATTTTCACAGACGTAGTTAATTTTGGTAGTGATTTTATAAAACGAAATTTACATAGAATACATAATCCCTTTTGGAAAGAAGTAGTTTCCTGTTATAAAATATTTACTGAAAACGTGAAACCGTTTATGGCAGCAATTTCATGCTGTTAATTTATGGTATAATCCAGATATTAAGGTCGGAGGTTCAAACGTTTTCTATAGAAGATGGTACGAAGGAGGAATTTTATTAATCAATGACCTTTTAAACACAAATGGAAACCTTTACTCTTGCAGAGAATTCAATAATCGACATGACATAAGGTCTAATTTCTTAGAATATGAAGGTCTTATTACTGATATTAGAAACTACTTGGGTAAATTGAATATAACACATTTACCCAATAATATTCCAAACCCATTACGCCCTCTTATCCTATCACTAATCCAAAAACATACTAAAGGCTGTAGATTCATTTATGATCTGTTGATTAAAAAATATATTTACCCAAAGTCATTAATGAAATGGAAGAATGAAGTTTCAACAGTACCTAACTATAATTTCGAAACAATTTACGCAATACCGTTTAAAATAACAAAAGATCCAAAATTACTTTGGTTAAACATAGAATCAATCATAGAATTCTGGGAACTAAATATTTACTAACACAAATGAACATTCTAGATAATAGTATGTGCAGTTTTTGCAATATTTTACCTGAAACCATACATCACTTGTTTTGGAATTGTGAAGTTTTAAAACAGTTTTTGTCATGTCTTGCAGAATATATTAGAAATAAATGTAATATAACTTTGACAATTTGGGAAGAAACAGATATCTTATTTGGAAATAATAAATTTGATATCACTTTGAGCAAAATTATCATGCAAGCTAAACGTTTTATATATCAGCAAAAGGTGCAAAAGCAAAACCCATTACTAGATATCTTAAAAAACATATTATATCTTTATTTTATACAAAGTGGAAAAGTGGATAGCATATAAAAATTTAAAAGTAAAACAAATTGAAGCCATGTGGAGTCGATATATAAACATTGGTAAAATAGGACAATAAAATAGATGTATATAGACTTTTTTTTAAACATGTCAAAGTTCAGGGACACCATAACGATCATCATAGAAACACTGTTGTCTACTTCTCAGCTTTTTTTTTAAGTTTGTAATTTTTTCCTGTCGTTATATATATGCTCCAGAAAATGTTTTGTATAATTGTTTCCCCCACCCCACCCCCACCGGAAAGAAAACTAATCCATGCATATTCTGAAGGGTTTATTATCTCAATAGCAGGATATTCAAAACAATACATACAGTGAGTGTGTAGAGAATGATTTATGTGTGTACATATGTGTGTATATCTGCAAAATTGTATATCCTTGAGAATATATTATTGCTGCATGTATACAGATAATGGGTAGAATATTTATACATAATATAGAATGTGAATATTTGAGAATATATGGATACGTATCTATACATTAAATAATGGTGAATATTTGAATTTAGTACTTTTGCATACCTATATGTGTGTGTATGTGTAGATGTGTATGTATATATGTGTATATGAGATATATAAAGGTGCATACGTGTGAATAAATTGATGCAAATCTATAAATAATAGTACATTAAAATATACTGACACATGTCAAAACATAAACCACATGATGGTGCACCACCTTGTTTGCTCTACAGTACTCTATTTTGCTAAATAATATCATTTTTACCTTCCTATACCTTTATTTAAAATATTAAAGATTAAGATACTGTATACATATGCTGAGTTAATTTAAAGGGACACTTGGTGATCTTAATTATTTTAAAACTCACAGCGTCCTGTTGGTCTTCAATATTATTTACATACTTTCAGTCATTAAAGTATTTAAATAGTTCAAGGTACATGTAAATGGATTTTACAAATTACTAAATTTTGATAATAATGTATTAGTTGTATACTTGAAAATTTAGATAGAATATGGAAGAGGGTTGAAATCTCAAGTTTTTGTTTGATCCTATGCAGGCAGTTCTAAAGTCAAAATGAGGCAGGATTAATAACCGAGATACTTATTTTAATGTTTGAATGTAGCTCAAGTTCGCCATGTGTCCCTTTAACATGTTTAACTACGCATGAGCTGATTAATGAGTATGACACTTTGTTTGCAGTATATATGTAATTGTTATCAATATTTAAAATAAGATGTATGTGCTCTGTTTGTATATGTAATGGATACATTAGGGGGGAAAAAAAGAAGAAAAAAAAGATATATAAAAATACGTAATAAGAAACACCTCAGGATGTGTCCATAATTGTACTGAACAACCAATTGAATGTCCATGTACCTACCTCCCGTATTGGGGTTTCAGAATGTACAATCACGTCTCACGAGGTTATCCGGTTATCGTTCAAGAGAAAAGTGAAACGTAGTGAATGGCTATAGAGAGGTCAATCACGCGTAGCACTACCAAAGAGTCGTATCCTCTGACGAATTTCCTGAATAATCCTGCAAGTGGTCAGGAAACCCGTCAGGCAAATTTAATTTCCGAAGTTTACAGATCACATCTCAGTAAAATAAAGGTTGTAATAGTCCTAGTCATAGAAATGTTTTAGGTTGGTGTTGTACTTCTCCAATAGGGTGTAAGACAGCGTAGATTAATGTTTCTGCAGTATTAACTATATCTACATTTTTATTTCAGAATTTGTTGCCCTATGGTCGGTATAACGTATTTCGGGACATGTCTTCTGTCCAGCAGTGTTGAACTTTGTAGTAGTGATACTCAATTTGCATCCACAACTTCAAGATCCTGGTCAAGCTGAAAAAAGCAAGAATGGACTGTGAATATTTTACGAGTGTGACATGCTTACTTTTTACATATTCCAAGTCATTTACTCCTTTTTGATTTATGAAAAGGCGCATATACAAGTAAATACATTTGATGTTTTGTGAACAAACGACTAGAAGTAGGTATAAGAATGACGCTTTCTGCGTCTGAATTGTGTTGCATATGCACTGTGTTTTAAAGCTTATTATGGCTTCGTAATGTACATATACTTGATTACCAAATAATACTGCTTGCATGAATTCAGAATGTTGTGAGGTTATCATTTAGCCAACATAATTGCTGGCACTCGTAGATCGTTAGTACATTTAAAAACCTATGCCCAAGAGAATAATTCGCCGAATTGTCTTCCAGTCTCAATTTGTTTTCATTATTTAAGAAAAAAGGAACCACAATGAGTATCGATTCTTAATTACATTGTCATTGTTGAATAAACCCAACCAAACATGCATCCTAGGAACTATTGTAACAGACAATAAGATACATTTGGTTTAGCCTACATTTGGTTTAGTACGTTCCTTTGAATCCCCTTGCTTAGCTTTACCAGGATCGTTGTCCTCATTATGTGTTTGTTCTCGCGTTTCATCTTGTTTTGGTTTATCAATATCGTTGTCCACCTTATTCGTTTGTTCCTTCATGAAGGATCCTATAATATTGATGATCATGGCCACCCATGCCAGACCGATAAATAACCACACGGCTACAAGCACCTTGTAGAGACCACGGGTAGAACTGCCATCCTGACCTGTAATGTTTTATATTGAAAAATAAATGAATTGTTGAAATAAAAATAGAAATCAAGATTTTGCAATATACAACTGAGCGATTCTAGCTCCATCCTATTTCCCACAGAGTAGGTATAAAATCCGAACAGGGATTGTACAGTATACACATAACACAGTCAATCGATACCCGCATTGAAAACAAACAACAATTTCAAAGATAAATACAAGCAAAGCATGCAAGACAACAAACATAAACGGGTTTGACAATAGGGGTTTGACAATAGGGGTTTGACAATAGGGGTACAATAGGGGTACAATCTTGGAACAGTCAGTGGCAAAAAGACAACCGGTGTCTAAATCAAGTTCTAGGTGCATCAAACCCCACTCTTACCTCGTCACAATTAAACGGGAAAGTGTAAATAAAAATAACCCTTCCAGGCTATACCCTCTAACAATTTAGGCAGCATAAATAGGCAATATGAAGCAAAACCAGCAACATAAAAATAAAATCGACACATTTATTTACATGAAATATTCAATTACACAAATTCAGTTTTTCATTAATATCCAAATAAAATAATCCAATGTTCCAATAATTCACATTAGCTAGTGTCTCTTTAATCCAAAACAATAAGTGTCTCTTCAATCCAAAACAGTAAGTGTCTCTTTAATCCAAAACAGTAAGTGTCTCTTAAATCCAAATGTTAACAGTCTTTTCAGTCCAAATTAATTTCATTGTTATTATGAATGAGCAAACTATTAAGTAAATCCTCTCACAAATATATTTTATATTTTTAAAAGCATCCAATTCAAAATTAACTTGTTACTGAATACTGAACTACTGAACTGCTGAGCTGTTCTTATAGTCTGTTTAAATACAGCCAAAAATGATTCCAAAAGCTTCCCCACAAAAACAGTCAAATGAGAACCGTCCAAATTTCATCATAAATGAATTTGCATCAATAATTTGCATCAATGGGAAACATGTTGACATCTATACTTAAAAAAAGAAAGATATAAAAATCGTACAGGGAAAGTAGCATTCAATGACGACAGTAAACCACAAAACACAAAAATAAGTTCGCAAACGGACAAACGAGAAGGCAAAAGTAATAAAAAATGCAAACGAAATCACAAACACAAAAGGGTTGACCTATTGGCTTCCGCCTTGGAACGGTCAGTGACCAAAAAGGCCACTGAGTGTTTAAACCAGGTTCTAGGGTGCACCAAACCTCACACTTACCCTATTGTCATCCCAATTAAACGGGACAGTGTAAATAAAGAAATCCCCGCCATGTAATATTCTCTAACCAACAAGGCAGCGTTAAAAGGCAATATAAGTAAAACAACTAGATGCTCGTGTATATATAAATACAAAAAAAAGCATAGAAAGCCGCAATGAAGGTACTCGATGACTTGGCAGAAGCCAGAGCAACAAGAGAATAAACCATTGAGGGCACGACAAGACATGACCGCGGACAAACATCAAACGCCACCGTCCTGATGGGCTTTAGGTAGGCGTCATCATAGGGTCCACAGCCTGTCCGGTCATTGTATAATTATAGAGGAAAGCGTAGTGGCGAACTGTAAAAGGGTCCACCACCAAGCATGCAGTAAGTTGCAAAATGATAGAGTCATAACCTTTTTTGATAAACCTTTTAACAAGTTTAACAAAGATAGTATGAAAGTGATCATGACCAAGAATCTTACGAAGTTTGTAAATCACATCGCCACAGAAGTCAGGTTGTGATCGTCCTTGTGGCAGAAGAGTCCTTAAATTGCTTTGATATTTGGAAAGAATATCAGGGTTTCTATAATAAAAGTTTGCAAAGGTTTAACGAAGTTTATGGTAACGGTAACCCTGATGGAGTAAATGTTAACTGTTCTTCAGGGCCAAATGAATACTAAACATACAACATGTAAACACTGAGATATAGGTAACACCTCCCTCTTAAAGAAAAATAATGATTTATATAATAAAGCATTCTCTTGAACGGCATGTAATAAGCAATGCAATAATGTAATAACAATTTCAACACATATGTCAAAACATATATTACAACAATGTTTTTTTTTTTGTTTTTTTTTTAAATCAACGATATACACATATATTAAATTACACTTGTTATAATATACACAAGTATCTTAAACACGAGACAGGCAATCTGCAATTAAATTATATTTCCCTCTGACATGTTTTATCTCAACTGTTGCAACATGAAACTCCACCTCATCAATTTTTGATTTTTGTTTTCATTTTATTTATGAATGTGAGTGGATTGTCATCAATGAAGACAACTACTGGTAAAATAGATGAAATACACTTCAAAATGTTGTAATGTCAAATTGAGTGTAATACACTCTTTTTCAATAGTTGAATAATTTTTCTGTTGCTTATTGAACTTTTTCGAAAAGTAGCAAACTGGATGATCAACACCATTGTTGTCTTCTTGCAGAAGTACTGCACCAGCACCAATGACGCTAGCATCAACTGCCAATTAAAATTGAAATTCAAATATTGGTGCTGAAAGCACTGGTGTTCTCATCAGTATGGCTTTTAATTTGTCAAATGACTGTTGGCATTTGAATTCCAAATTTGTTTTTTTGTTTTAATCAATACATTTGTCGAAGATTCAGCAATGACTGAAAAGTTATAACAAAATGTTCTATAATAACCAGCCATACCGAGAAAACGCATCAATTGCTTTTTACAAGTAGATACAAAAATCGAACAGGAACAGTCAATCACAAACGTACAAAGAAACAAAGAACAAACTATATATAAAGATCAATAAAAGGCAAGATAAGACATCACAAACACACACGGGTTGACAATAGGGCTACCGCTTTGGAACGGTCTGTGGCAAAAAAGGCCGCAGGGGGTTTAAACCAGGTTCTAGGGTGCACCAAACTTCACTCTTACCCTATTGTAATCCCAATAAACGGGACAGTGTAAGTAAAGATATCCCCACCAGGTTAATAATCTCTAACAAACAAGGCAGCGTTAATAGGCAATATAAGTAAAACACATAAATGATCATGTATATATAATATAAAAAAGAGCATAGAAAGCCATAAAGTAAGTACTTGTGACTTGGCAGAAGCCAGAGCAACACGAGAACAAACCGTTATGGGTGCGACAAGACAAGATTAAAGACAAACATCAAACGCTACCGTCCTATAAGGATTTAGGTAGACGCCATCATAGGGTCCACAATCTGTTCGGTCATCGCACAATCAAAGAGGAAAGCATAATGGCGAACTTTAAATGGGTCAACCACTAAACATGCAATACGTTGCAAAATGATAGGATCATTAGTCGGTACAGGAAATTCATAAATAGCCTTGACCTTAGCTTCAATAGGTTAAACCTGACCCTGTCCCACTTCATGTCCTAAAAATGTGACAATACCACGACAAAATTCGCTTTTGTTGAGGTTGACTGTTAAATTCGCGGCTATAAGACGGTCGAAGAAACTTCTTATAGTCCGCAAATGGTCTTCCCATGTGTTGTTGTAAATGATGACATCGTCGATGTACGCGTCACATCCATCTAAATAGGAAATTAACATATTGAAACTTTGCTAGAGAGTTTTTCATTCCAAATGGCATAACGTTATAAAACAGTCTGTCTGGAGTTACAAATGCTGAAACTTATTTTGCTCTTTCTGTGAGAGAAACTTGCCAAAATCTTTTCAAAAGATCAAATTTTGTAACATGTTTTTCATTTCCAATTTTATCAATACAGTAATCAATACGTGGAATTGGAAATGAATCAGTTTTTGTGACACTGTTAACTTTTTTATAGTATGTATTATCCGGTTTTGATACAATAATACATGGTGAACTCCAATCACTTTTACTTGGTTCAATGAAATCATTATCCAATACGTATTGATTTTTACTCTTTGAAATACTGTTGTTTAGAAGGATTCATTCTATACTTTAAGAAAAAAGAAACGTAACTATTTTAGAGTCAATATATAAGTACTTTTGCTTTTTCAAATAATATATTGCTAAATTACCAGTGACTGAAAATCGTCACCGATACATCCACTATATTTTTAATTGGAAATTACTGTTGCATAAAACGTGAAATACAAAATTTAACGTATGCACGCGATGCACGGGTCGTGGAATGTGTACTCCGATACACTTGCCATTTTTTACATAAATTTCGTAAAGTTATCTTGATGTCGTGAAGACGCCGTCAGATAGCTGTTGAACGGAATTTCGCAGCATACGGTATCCGCCTATCTTGGCGAGCATAAATGCATTATAATAAGACTATTTCAACGTCTGAGACCAACGACCGTCCTAAACAATGACGTCCAGGGGTAACCAAAAGCTAGTTCAAAAGGGCTGAAACCCAGAGATTCTTGAACAGACTCTCTAACGGCGAAAAGTAACAATTGTATACCCTCATCACAGTCTTTATTGGTGTCAAAACAATATGACCTAATCACGTGTTTCAGTGACTGGTGACATCTTTCTAGAGCACCTGGACTCTCCGGATGATAAGCCGAAGACAAACTGCTGAATGCATGACCTGTTGAAATATACCAGACATGAAATTTGACCCTTTATCAGACTGGACATATTTTGGAAGGCCAACTAATGTGAACAACTTGACCACAGCTTTCAAAACAAACTTTGTCTTAACATTCCTAAGTAGAATAGCTTCAGGACATCTTGTTGACGAACACATAATCGTCAACAGATATTGATTACCAGACTTGGTCTTACGCAAGGGGCCAAACAGTCCACGATTATTCTACTGAAAGGTTCATCAAATGCAGGAATAGGTTGAAGATGGGCTTTGGGAATCTTCTGATTGGGTTTTCCTACCATTACACACGTTTGACAAGACCTACAGTATTTTGAAACATCCTTTTTGATTTGTGGCTAATACAAATGGCAAAAAATCGTGTTATGTCGTATGGACACCTAAATGACCAGACAAAGGAGTTTCATGGGCTAAACTGAGAATTTCCTAACGATATGAACTAGGAACCACACTTTGGTAATTGCCAGTCCATCATCAGCGGGGACATCAGGTGGTCGCCATTTTCTCATCAGGATCCCATGTTTAGTAAAATAACAAACTGCGACTTGTGAAGCTTATTCAATAACGGCTCTGTCAAATAAGCTAGAAATCTCAGGATCTCTATGCTGTTCACTTATACGTTGTGATCTCGATAGTTTGTCATGATCTTTGTCATTCAGACTAATAGAAGGGTGAATGATCTGGTAAGTGAATGCTATTTTCACTTTATTCCGTCTGAGATTCAGATGGGCTAATATCAAGAGATTTGTTAACCTTTGTATTATAATACTGACCAATAAAAGTATCTGCCAAGTTAATATCAGAAGAAAGATCATTCTCAATGGCTCGTTTTATCATAGCTCGAGTAACTGCACAAGCCGGTACACATCACGTATTTCCTGTTCAAAGGGATCAGGGAATTGATCCGAAGAAGGCTAGTCAGATACAAAAGAAATATAAAAATATCGAACAGGGAAAGTAGCATTCAAGGAGGACAGTCAACCACAAAACACAGAAACAAACATGGAAACAGACAAACAAGAAGGCAAAAGTAATAATAAACGACATCACAAACACAAAAGGGTTGACAATAGGGCTACCGCCTTGGAACGGTCAGTGGCAAAGTAGGCCACTGGGGGGTTTAAACCGGTTCTAGGGTGCACCAAACCTCACACTTACCCTACTGTCATCCCATTAAAACAGGACAGTATAAATAAAGAAATCCCCGCCATGATCTAATCTCTAACCAACAAGGCAGCATCAATAGGCGATATAAGTAACACACAAATATGCTCGTGTAAATATAATACAAAAAAACAATAGCCTAAAAAGCCACAATGAAGGTACTCAATGACTTGGCAGAAGCCAGAGCTATAAGAGAATACACCATTAAGGGTAGATTAACCACGACCTTATAAAGAAATATAAAAAGATCGGACAGGAAAAGTAGCATTCAAGGAGGACAGTCTGCCACAAAACACAGAAACAAACATGCAAACAGATAAACAAGAAGGCAGAAGCAATAATAAATGCAAACGACATCACAAACACAAAAGGGCTAGGCCTAGTAATAAGAGACACCTTCAAATAGCAAAGAAGATCTTATTCCCACAGCTCCAGTAACCAAATATGACGACAATTAAATATTATGGAGAGGGACAGTCCTACCCCTTGAATAAGTACATTTGTACCAGAATAAGTATTCTCAGAAAAAGGCAGGATATCTGCTAAAAATAATGATTGAGAAGCTCCTGTGTCTCGCAAAATCTTAATAGGGATAGACTTGGTCGAATCACCAATTATTGATATAGAACCTTTAGACATAAATGTTTCATAAGTCTCTGACATAATCAGACTTGGATGTTGTGACCTCAGAATTTGCATTTATTGCAACACAAGAGTGGGCTTTAGACCTTAAAGCTACAGAGTCCCTATATCAATCGATTTCTTCTTTGTAGGCGTGTCTTTATTTGTAACTTCATGTTTACCAGCCCATGTCGAAATCGGGTATTTAAGCGAGCAAATATAGTGCAGAAAATCATTTACTGTATACACAACGACCAGTGCACATCGTACCTATACACAGGTAACAGTAATGTTTACAGAAAACAAAATGTTAGCTTCTTTCGGGGCTCGAACACACGACCTTCTGATTTCAAGTCCGGTGCTCTATCCACTGTACTACAACGCTACTTGAGAAACTAGTATACCAACTACCATATATTATGAGGCAAAATTAACATATTTGAACGCAACTAAAGATGGATCAATACATATGTAGTCTATATTGTCGCACGTGTAAATTAACATTGCCTGGTGTAATACTGTATGTTTTCAAAATGAAATTAATACTTCGCCTCAAATCAACCAAATCTCGACTTCGGCCGTTTCCAAAGGTCCATTATTATATTCTTTGTTATTTAGCGCTTTATGAGTTTGTGTGCGCGCGCCTGTTATTACGTAATGCCTAATTTAGTGTTAAAAATGCTACAACATACCAATAAATAGCAGTGGTCTAGTGATTCAGCGTACATCTTTCAAAACTTACAAGTGCAAGGCTGTGGTTAGAATCCCGTTCCGGGCAACTATTTGTTTACCACATATATTCTGGAGCCGTATATTTATCGATGTTACCTGTACGGAGGCTAAATACAAATGTGAGATTGTACGCATCGATTTCTGCTTATATACCGACTTTTGGGGTGCTCGTCGATTTGAAACTACTTCACACGTATTCATGAGTTATTACTAGTTAAAAGACGGACTGTACAGCTTCTTTTTGTTGTTGCTTCTTTTTCAAAGTAAAGCACTCAGAAATGAGGTGACCTTTCTTTTTGCAATAATTGCAAGTAATTTGAGATAAGGCTTTTTGATCAATATTCTCATTAGATGCTTGATGTTTAGAAGTACTAGTACTTAATGTACCAGACTGAGATTTAGAAGTACTGCCGTACGAGTGAGAGGGTTTCTTAAATAAAAAAATGCTGCTGAGGGCTTGATTTTAAACAAAATAAACCGCGTGAATTAGCGTGAATAATCATCCGCCAAACGTGCAACATCTTCCACAGTTTCAGCTTTTTGCTCATCTAAATAGGTTTTAACATCATTGTTAATGCACCTTTAGAACTCTTCAATTAAAATAAGTTGTCCTAACGTATCATTATTGCGCTCAATTTTCTTGGATGCACACCATCTATCAAATAATTGTTCTTCAGTTCGATCAAATTCAACACGTGTTAGATCACTTCTTTTCTTGCAATTTCTAAAATTCTGCCTGTATGCCTCAGGAACCAATACATAAGCTTTTAAGATGATATCTTTAACAGTTTGGTATGAGGAACTTTGTTCTACAGTTAACTGAATGTAAACCTCACGGGGTTTTCCAATTAAAACGCTCTGTAAAAGTAATGTCCAATGTTCTATTGGCCATTTCAAATTTTCAGTAATTTTCTCAAAATAAAGCAAATATTTGTCAACTTCCTTTTCTTGAAAAGGCGGTACTAATCTATTATGTTTGGTAACATCAAAAGTAGAAGTTGAGTGGGTGGGGAATGGAGATGGTGAACTTGCTTTGCTTTCCAATATTAATTGTTTCGTCTTCAAGTCAAACTCTCTCCTATCTTTTTCTTCTTGCAATTGCATTTTTCTAATTTCAATTTCTTTTTCTTTTTTCCATTTGTCTCTCAATTCAATTTCTTTCTGCTCTTTTGCTTCATTTTCTTTATTTCTTTTTCAATTTTCATAATGCTTCCTCTCCAAAAACGTCTACATCAACCAAAAATTGCACCAAAATATTTCTAATCCCAGATTTTCTCATAGATGATTTACATTTCGATAACATATAACATATTGTAAGAGCAATTACTCTTTTTTTTTTAAGTGAATCAAACTCCTCCTGGGTAGGCGTAGCAACAAATCTCTCAAATTCAGATTTTATTTTGACTGTAGCTGGTTTCACTCTTTATAATATTGAAAATGTACAAACTGTACAATTAATGTTGTGCTTTTATTATTTATTTATTATTTTATTACTGCCAAAAGCAATGTATAAATGATTAAAGCACCGAAAAGGTGTCTATCCCGGACGAGCCCCCAAATTTCTGTTACAAGTAAAAACGTAACGAGAAAGGAAGCAAAACCAGCCACAGAAAAATATAATTAGCAATTTTATTTACATCAGATATTCACTTATAGAATACACAAATCCAGTTTTTCATTAATAATTAAGTCAAAATAGAAGTATGCAATGTTCCTGTAATTCACATTAGCAAGTGTCTCTTTAATCCAATACAGTAAGTGTATTTTTAATCCAAAGCAGTAAATGTCCCATTAATCCAAATGTTAACTGTCCTTTCAGTCCTAATTAATTTCCGATATTTCGCACAATAATAAGTAAATCCTCTCACAAATATAGTTTATGATTTTACAAGAAACAATTAACTTTTCACTAAAATTAATCTTCTGAACTGCTGAATTTCTCTCAGCGTCTGTTTATATACTGCCAAAGATTGTTCCAAAATCTTCCCCACTAAAACAGTCCAATGAGAACAGTCCAAATTCCATCATAAATGAATTTGAATAAATAAGTTGCATAAATGGTAAACATGTTTACATCTATACTAATTTTAACTGCTCTCCAAGGCCAAATCAGTAATAAACATGCAACATGTAAACATTGAGATATAGGTAACACTACAAAAACAACAAAAGTCTATAAAGTCACAAAACAAGTACTAAATGACTTTGCAGAAGCGGAGCAACAATATAATAAAACACACTAGACAAAACAAAATTGAAGACAAGCATTAAACATGATTTAGGTAGACCTCATCATAGGTCTTCAAAGTGTTGAGTCATCGCACTATCAACTAGAAAGCCACGGACTACATGGCGAGCCCTATTAGAAAGGTCCAGATTTTTTTATTTTACCAACAATGTCCATCCCAAGATATATTAAGTAAATGTCATTAACAGTGGGGGTGGTGGTGGGTGGGGTGGGGGTGGGTGAGGCATGTCTAAACGGAGACCGGATGTAACCTATATTTCATCGAAAGTCACAACGGACCGAAATTTTGCTCATGATATTAGATGCTTAAAATGAACATTTTGGCGAAGTTTGGTGAAAAACCTGCTAGAAAGAAGCAAGATACGCATGTCGTAGCGGAGAAGGACGTGACATATATTTCGTCGAAATAAGGTCAGGGTGGCCCGACATTTTGCACTTGATATTAGATGCATATAGGGAACATTCTGGTGAAGTATGGTGAAATCCTGAGAGAAAGAAGCAAGACATGTCGTATGTATGTCGTAGCGAAGACCGGACGTGACCTATATTTCATCAAAAGTAGGTCACATTGACCCGAAATGTTGTGTATGATGTTAGATACATATAAGGAACATTCTCGTGAAGTATTTTGAAAATTCTGAGAGAAAGAAGCAAGAAACGTATGTCGTAGCGGAGACCGGATGTGACCTATAGTTCGTCGAAAGTAGGTCACAGCCTGTGATGTTGGATCCATATAATAAACATTCTGGTAGAATTTGGTGAAAATTCTGCAAGTATTAATAAACGAAAATCGGACGCACGGAAGAACGGACGGACAACACACACACACACACACACACACACACACACACACACACACACACACACACACGGAGGACATTGTTATCGCTAAGTCGAGATCCTTAAACGGGCTCTACAAAAATCAGGGCTATGATAATCAAAACAATCTGCAAACGTTTGTTGATGTTTATGGTAACGATAGCCTAGATGGAGTAGCTTCGTTATACAAAGGTTACGAATATTAAAGTCCTCCGCCCGACTACAAGCTCTAGAAAAACGAGTAAGTTGAGAAACATAAAAGTATACTCCATAAGAAGTTGCTCGGGGAGTATCTCGTCTAAGTGAGGATAATTAACAATGTTAAGATTGAAATCATCTCTCTTGTCACATATTTTGCTGGTTACTTTCAATTTTAATAGAGAGATGAAAATTGAAAAGAAGCGACAGTTTGAGAAATATTAGCTTTGCTGAGTTGAACTTCTTTAGGATATATATCATCTAAGCGTAAGTACCAGATATAGAAAATAAAGGGTTGTCAATGAGCAATATATCTTCCAGACATTGAGGTGTTATTAAAGGATTCGATGTCATCTGCCGTAGTATCTGGTGAAAGACTCAATAGGAAATAGCTCATAGCAATACAATAACAAGTCTGCGACAAGAGGTGCACAGTTCGTATCCACAGGGATTCCAACAACACTGACCATATGCTCATTTGACTGATGCATTTTGAAGCTAATGAAGATATCCCAAAACAAGAGGGCCCATAGCCGATGAGCACTATCATCATGATGAACTTTTCCATTTTAGAAGTTTGCAACAGTAGCAGAAGTAGACGAGATAAAAAGAGTTTCAATGCAGTATTTCCGAAATGCTGGATTTCACTCGTCTATACGTTTAGTACACAAAGCAATAACATTTTTATTTCATTGTTGTTGTGTTGTACTATCCATATTGTTTTCAAAATCCAGGTCTCTAGAATATTGCAGAACACTTTATACAGCTTTTTTTTTTTTAAATCCGTCACCTTATAAATGATATTTTGTTTTTGGCCTTCGATAACAATAACTAAAATGGTACACTGGCCATGGGTTCGATACCAGACAGGTTCGAAATTTCTGTTCGGGTTTATTTTGATTGCAGACTGCTGTAAATACAGCTTTATCTATTGCTTATTGAATACTTCTCTAAGAAAAAATGTCCCATATTACCATTCGTTTCCAGCAACTTAACGGTCATTTGTATGAGACTGACAGCCTAGCTCCCTATGTACAAGCATAGTTCTGACTATATGCCTTTTCGGGGAACGGGATTGTAAACATTAGCAGTACGAATACACTACCTGGAACAAAGTCGCCAAACCCCACAGTCGTCAATGTAACCATTGTATAGTACCACGCCTCAAGATATGTCCAGCCTTCTACTTCCATGAATATCACCGCAGGAATGAGGGAAAGCAACACGTAACATATGCACGTGAATAACAATATTTTAAAGATCTTCTCAGTTTTCGGGAACTTTTTTAAAAACTGTCGTCTGTCGAGATTATGGTATGGTTTGGCCATTTTTTCTCCGAGACCACTCAGTAATACTGCGGTCAGAGGTATGCCGAATATGGCATACAAAATAAAGAACACTTGACCCCCTGAAGTCGATGGAGATATGTTGCCGTAACCTGAAACAGAGATTAGTGAACCATTGTATTTTATCGAAGCGATTCGTGCTAAAGTGCAGTACACATTCTTCAATTAAACATAGACGTATCCGCCATATTGTTGATGTCGGAGTATATTGAAAATAGGTTTGATTTAATACAGTTACACGTGCCTTTGTTTGTCGGAGGTATCGTTATGGTATAGATAAATGATTGACAACTGACCTCATGTTAATTTCATTGTTTGTCTGTTGTACATTATACCAGCTTTAGTTTAAGAATAAAACTATTTGAAAAACATCACAATTCAGATTTACAGACGTTCCCTACCACACTTGTTAATTTGCTTCTTTGACACATTTATAGCTTTCTATGGAGGGTCGCGTCTGCAAGCGAAACTCCAAATAAACTGTTCCCTGATTCTATCGGCATAAACAAAATGAAATGAACTGCTAGTATACCTATCGTTGTAACGACCGTCGTAGAAAAAAATACAGACGGTCCATAGTCCCAGTTGCTAGCACTGCTTGTTTCTGACGTCGCCACGACGCCAGCCTCATAGGCTTCTATCACAGCACGTGCAAATGTCTCGAGCTCCTCCGACGTCACACACGTGTTGTCAACTGATAAATATATTCATACATCATACAATTTAACATAAGCAAAGAAATTGGAAAGCATATATCTAGTGGCAGCAGATTACCGTGTGTCTATCCTTTACCGACGCATTATGTTGGTTTGGCGTTGTTATGGCTGAAGCAACGACGCAGTTTTGGCAATGTGTTTTTTTCCGGCAGAACAAATGACAAACAGTGCTTTATAAATGCATGTTATCCTATTATATTTGCTTCCAGTTTTCATTCCGAAGTTTGCATGTCAGTATGTGTACGAGTTTTATGTGAGAATACCGTAGTAAGTCGTAGTTCATTAACAATTGATACTTCGTGTCACATAGGATGATTAAACAAACCAAACAGTTCCTGGAATAACTGTCAGTGAAGTAACACAGAATAATGTAGGCATATATAGATCAGAATGCACATGATCGTTCATCTGACAACTAAACCTTAGCGTTTAAAAGGCGTTTTTTCACCCGTTTTCGGAAACAAACACAATTTGCAAACCTACACGTTGTAAATGTCGCGTTAAGCGATAGGAAAGATGAGATGTGCGTTATTTTCCTTACTTACTGATAATGAAGTGCGTGTCTCTGGCATGTAATACAAGTGAAGAGTTGTTTGCATCCGTTTTTTAACCTCCTTAATTTATGGGCTGTTTTATAACTATACAGACACAATCGATAATATGTTCTTGTCAAATGAGATTCTTACGTATGGCGGGATGTATACAGTACTGGTTCTACCCAGGAAATATGAGTTGTGGTCTGTCTCTACCAGAAATATATGACCTAACATGTACTAAAACGACACCATTCAAACAATGTTTTCTTGTCCACTCTGACCACTATTATTATTTCGTACTTCTAGCAAACAAACGTAGAACACTTATGGGTTTAAACATATAGCCTATGCTACTTTGTAAAATAAAACCTACCTACCGATGAATTTCGAAAAAGTGGTCGCCTGCGTTGAAGCTGTCTCATATTCTTTGTCTTTCTCCAGTGCCATAAAGATGGCACCACCTACCAAGATGTAAACCAGCAAAACGAAGGATAGAATTAACAGCGTCAACCAGTGCATAATGTCGTCGGCTGCCTAATGTATCACACGCATATGAAAGGTGTCGTCTTCTGAAAAACAATATTTCGCAGACCACTGGGTGACTTCAATCAGTGAATTCTGTCATATGCTGCCTAATGGATCACATGCGCTGAATGACCTAATGTATTACCTACATCTGAAATGACCTAATGTATCACCTACATCTGAAAGACAATATTCACACTAATCAACCGGCTGCAGCGAAGTCAGATTTGCGAAGTTGTTGGAAGTGAATGTTGGAGCTAGTATTTTTGATTTCTGTTGCGTATTTTGCTAAACTGTTTGGAAAATGATTATGCAGGTTTGAAAAGGAATGCCAGTGTAAGCTTTCACTTTAACAATCCGGTAATAAAACGGCGTTAGTGCGTATACCACCCTGTATAAATGTCCAAAGATTTGTAAAAGCAATGACATTTTCAGAAAAAAATACAAATAACTAACTGATATTCGCAATTGTAATTCAATTTAATTAAAACGCTCGTCAAGACCGTCAGTCCTTACTATATAACTGTACAAAGTATCTCATTGAAATAATGAAAACTTATCTAGTTATAGCATTTTAAAGTTGACACTGAAAAAGACACTTTAGAAAAATCAACATGAAGCAGCCCGCATCGTCTCTGGATTAACACGATCAACGTCTATTCGTAATTTATATACCGAAATTGGGTGGTTACCATTAGAAGACAGAAGAAAATACCAAAAATGTTGCTTATAATGTTAAATCTTGTTATTTGCCTGATTATTTTGCAAATTTATTCCCTGACATAGTTGGCAGAGTTGCTCCTTACAACTTAAGAAATTCAAACGATTACGTATCTATTCATACGAGAACGCAGCTATTTAGTAATTCGTTTATTTCCTCGTGTATATCGTTATGGAATACAATACCTGAAAACATACGAAATGCAGACTCCCTTTCTGCTTTTAAAACTCTTATTACAAATCAATACTTTAATCCGCCCAAAATACCTATTTTCTATTTGTCTGGAATTCGTTTTTCAAGCACGGATAAGAAACAAATGCAGTAACCTGAAATATGATTTGTTTATAAACAAATGCAAAGCAAACGCAACCTGTGAGAAGTGTTGGCATGAATAGGAGGACGCCAAACATTATTTTATGCAATGTCCATTTTATTTAAATAAACGACTTCGTCTTTTTCATGCTACCCGTCCATTTCATTTCATCCCCTTAGCGTTCGTGTATTTTTATTTGGAAAATATAGATATACAGATAAAGATAATAGCACTATTTTAATCATGTTCAAATATACATTAAAGATACTAAACGATTTGATAACGACTAGACATTATATACACTATTATGACAATCGCTCGGGGCAGGATCCTACAACCACAGCATCATCAATCTTTCATGCTTGTTTAATCTTTCCTAACTTTATTCTATTTACTCCTCTCCTTTTTTCCCTTCTTTTGTTCATCGAAAATGTATTTGAATATTGTATGTTAATTATATTGCCATCTTGTTAACTGTTAATTACAGTATTGTTGGGACGGGCCTTTATTAATGTTGGAAGAACTTGAAGCCCAACCATTTTGCTTGTATATAGAAGACAAGCAATACAATATGTTTAAAGTAAAGAAAATTGACAGGGTAAAAAAATAGCGAACCGGAATGTCAGATGCGTTTTACAAGTGCGAACGGTGAAGTCTGAGTCAACATTTCAGATACGAACGGGGAGGTCAGATTGCTTTAAGCAATTCTTTTCTTTCGCGTGCGAACGGTAAGTCAGAGTGAACATTGTGTTACCTTTTGACATATTGGACATATATATACATTGTGGTAAATAGTAAAGGCAACCGCAATTGAAATCCGAGTCATCTCTGACCTTACCAGCCTTTTTTACGATTTTGATATTTCATCTGACTGTGTACGGTCAGACCGATCCTATAGTAAAAACATGCCGAGGGAGAGGAGCTACCCTTTTAAGTAAATATATCTAAGAAAGTATGCATTGCATTAACATTTCAAGCATCTAAAGCGATTATCAATGTATTTATTCACCTATTTGAACCAAAATATGTGTTATCTTAATAAAGTTGTAACGGTCAATCTTTTTAGACGAAGTTAAAAAATATCAAATTTCCAACATCTGTTATTATTCAGGTCAACTTTTTTTCTTTTTGGCACTCGCAATTCTCTGTACAACATCCAATTGTTTATCTTTAAAGTTTAGACCCTAATTATATAGTCCGAGAACAGTTCGTTCCGCTCCAAAAATCCCTCGATGTTGTCAGTTGATAATGAACTTATATGATGATAATGCCTTCACCTCGCCCGAGAATATCACGGGAATTTAATTAAAATGCAAAATGACAATATGATGGATATAGTAAATAAAAGTTAATTCAAAACATAAATGTTTTATTGTGTCACTACAGTCGATAAATGTGCAGTTTTATCATTGCAGCTTGGTATAATAAACATTAACTGATCGATCTGTTCAGCTAAATTATCGTAAAAAGTCGACCCGACGCAGCAAACATCGTTGAAAGTGCATGACTTGTGTGTTTTTAGTAATCCCCCGGTTTTCACTTTTGGAGTTCTTCTGACCCTAAAAAGCCACACACAAAAAAAGAAAGAAAAAAAGGCTTTTAGGGACAGAGAAGGTTCGGATTACCTCAATTGTCATGATATGAAGACTAAATTTAAATATTTTTTGAACAGCTGGTGTGTGTTTTTATGCCACCGAAGGGATGGATGGATCCTGGTAAGTTTCACGGTCCATTTACGACTTTGATGATCTTGATTATGGAAATCACGTTATCACCGTGCAAAACGCGACATATTTCAGACATACTTTTAGGGATTTCCAAGATCCCGGACCAGTATACTAGTACATTGACAGTATAAAGTATGCATTTCAGTGCAGATGGCGGGTGGGGGGCATGGGTTGATGACCCTTGTGTGTGTGTGGGGGGGGGGGGGGGGGGACATTTGTTTTTTATGTATATTATATATTATATTGATGAAAATGCAAAAAGCAATTGTGGAGCAGCATGGGGTGGTATGACCTTGACATTGAAGGTACGGACCTGGAATTTGCGCGCGACAAGTCGTCTTGTTATGGTGAACACGTGTGCCATGTGTATATAAAAATCCTTCAATGGATGACACAGTTATAGATCGGACACGACTTACATGACTTAAAATCAACCATATGGCATGATTTGACCTCTAAGTGCGACCTTGACCTTGGAGCTACGGACCTGGATTTTGCGCACTACACATCGTCTTGTTGTGGTGAACACTTGTGCCAGGTCATATGAAAATCCTTCAATGGATGACAGTTATAGATCGGATACGACCTACATGAGGCCGACAAAAGTAGGTGTGTTTCTTATTGCATGCTTTAAAAAAATATAGAGTTGGTCGGTTGGTATTTTCTTTCTTTCTTTTTTTTTTTTGAGCAAGATTTGTGAGTTTATATATATATATTTAAAACTACAACAATCTTCTGATGGATTCTATTTATCTCATAAACCCCCAACAAGTTGATGATACAACTGAAAGTTTCTCTGTGATGTCATTTTCCCAAGATATAAGACCGCCCCAGTTAAATTACGCATTCCTGTTACAAATAATTGGACAATTTAAACCAGAATACCTTTGTTTAACATGCACTTATTTACTAATTAGTTAATTAGCATCGCATTGTTTACCTGAAAGAAAAATATTAAACTCTGAATGTATCAAGACATTCCAGGCAAATCATATGGCTTACCTAAATATTTTCCACTTTTGCTGTGTAATTTGGTAATAATTTGCATATAATACCAGTGTCCAGTGGATTACAGAAAATATATAATGGTGTTATGTTCACTTCCTTGATATAAGCTTTATGATAAATCATTGTTCAGAACAAAGTGATTTTTTTTAAATTTTTGCATAAAACGTTTTAGGGTCGGCCCCTTAAAAATAGGGTCGGTCGGTCGGGCCACCGGAAACATAGGTATTTATTTATTTGGCCTGACTTAAAATCAAATATATGGGCCATATGGCTTGATTTGACGTCTAAGGATGACCTTGAACTTGGAGATACTGGATTTTGTACGTGAAAATCTCTCTATAAATGTCAGACGGAAGGAAGGACGGACGGTGCGATTGCTATATGACGGCCCTTTTAGGGGCAGAAAAACACACACCAACTGTTCAAAAAAAATAATTGAATTTAGTCTTCATATCTTGACAATTGAGGTTACATTGCCTTTACTATTTACCACAATACATATATGTCCAATATGTCAAAAGTTAACACAATATTTACTAAATGTGTGCACTGAAAACATCTATAGGTAATTACTAGTAAGTTTCAATCAAAAATGTACAGTTGTTACCCTAGCAATCGTCAAAAACGCGAAAGAATTGCTTAAAGCAATCTGACCTTCCCGTTCGCATCTGAAATGTTCACTCTGACTTCACCGTTCGCACTTGTAAAAACACATCTGACATTCCGGTTCGCTATTTATTTTTCACCCTTTCGACTTCAAAATGCTATAACTCGGAAAGTTTTCATTATTTCAATGGTATACTTTGTACAGTTATATAGAAAGGATGGACGATCTTGACAAGCGTTTTAAATTGAATTACAATTGCGAATATCAGTTCGTTATTTGTGTTTATTCTTAGATTGCATTGTTTTTACAAATCTTTGGTTATTTATACAGGGTGCTATACGCACTAACGCCGTTTTATTACCGGATTTTTAAAATGAAAGCTTCCTCTGTCATTCTTTTTTCAAACCTGCATAATCATTTTCCAAACATTTTAGCAAAATACGCAATAGAAAGCAAAAATACTAACCCCACCATTCACTTCCAACAATATCGCCAATCTGACTTATCTGCAACCATCTGACTTCGCTGCAGCCGGTTGATCAGTGTGATACCACATATCACCTACATCTGAAAGACAATATTTCACAGACCACTGAATGACATCACCCAGTGAATTCTGTCGTATGCTGCTTAATGTATCTCCTACATCTAAAAGACAATAATTCCACAGACCACTGGATGATGTTAACCAGCGCATGTTGTCGTTTGCTGCTTCATGTTGCACATGCATATGAAATATGTCTCATGGTGCCTCATGTATCACGTGCAATTCACAGACCACAGGGTGATAATACTACAGTATATATAGAAGACCTTCAACACAGCTCCAATATGATGATTTTCACATGTTCGCTACAGCAGAATAAAATAGGTTTGTAATAGTAATGAGCGATTTTATCCACTAGTCTATATACTAGTCTACGCGACATATCTACATATAACACTGAAATAGTAATGAGCGATTTTATCCACTAGTCTATATACTAGTCTACACTACATATCTACATATAACTCTGAAATAGTAATGAGCGGTCTACACTACATATATAAATTTATATTTGCTATGTTCAAAGGACGGTCTGTAAAGCAGAGGATACTTGTAAGGAGGTAGAAGTATTACGTGATCGTATCACGTGGTAGCTAATTATACAAGAGTTCAGTTGAGGATTATTGTGATAATCAAGCATTTCGTTGAATCGTATTTGGCGATAAATGACCACGCAATAAGTCATTCGAGGTTTGGTTTGCAAGCAAGACACATCACTATACAACAGCACAGAATTGGAAAAGTACAACGACTGACGTTGTAGTTTGTGTACGAGCAGTGTGATGCGACACGTGGCGAAATAAAAGATATTTTTTGTTATTTATCTGTTTTATATACGAGCTGTATATAGTTCACTTGTTAAAAAGTGTAACAACTGGCGTATTTATTCGTGCTTTCGAGATAAATTCGCTGCAGTGATTTACGTTTTAAAATAAAGCGGAGATTAATATGTGTGCAATGCAGGGGCGTAGCTGTACCTTAATCAGTGTGTAGGCACGAGGTCAAGTGGGGTCCGGGGGCATGCTCCCCCGTAATTTTTAGCTCGACTATTCGAAGATGTAATCACCCCGGCGTCGGAGTCGGCGTTGTCGTCGGCGTCCCACATCAAGGTTTGCGTGTAAGCTGTGTTTACAAGTCTATTTCTCTTATATTTCTTATCCTAGCACAATCAAATTTGACCATGGGCTTCCTTATAACATTATCTTAAGGACTGCATAAGCAATTTTGGTTCCTGTAACCCATGGCCTCCCATGCAACCCAAATTCTGATAGCCCTTAAAATGTGTCCCATTTCAAATCAAATTTTGCGTGTAAGCTGTGTTTACAGGTCTATATCTCTTACATTTCTTGTCCTAGCTCAACTAAATTTGCGAATTGGTTTCGTTATAGTATGTTGTAAAGGTTGCATAAGTAATTTCGTCTTCTGCAAATTCTGGGAACCCACATTGTGTTGGCCCATAAAATATGCAATAAAGGCAGATCTAGGTTTGCATGTAACCTGTTGTGTATATCTATAATTGTGGTTTGGGTTTTCTTATAGCATTATGCATTTTATCCACACTTCACCCATATAGGGGCATGGGCTCCCTCCTCTCCAGCCTCCCCCTCACCCGCCCACACCCCGCCTATTATTTTAGTTGTTGTTTTTTTACATATTTCTGTGTTGTTTTGGCCAATTCTTACACATATAGCTGGGTTTCCTTCCCCACGCCCCGCACACCTCCCCCACTCGAATATTTTTTATTTATTTTTTTACATATTTCTGTGTTGTTTTGGTAATTGTTTACACATATAGCTATGTTGCACCCTCCCACCTCCACCCCCACCCCGCCCCCACGCATTACCCCCTTCCCCTGTCCCCCCACTCTAAACTTATTATTTTTATTTTACAGATTTTTGCGTTTTGGTCAATTCTTACACATATATAGCTATGTTCCGCCCCCCCCCCCCGCATCCCACTGCGCCCCTCCCCGCACCACTCCTCCCCCATTCGAAACTCTATATATTTTCTTCTTCTTTTTTTTTTTTTTTTTTACATATTTATGTGTTGTTTTGGTAAATTCTTACACGGATGTATAACTATTTTGACACTCCCTCTTCCCACTCCCCCACTCCCCCCCTCCCCACACACACATTCAAAACTCGGTTTTTATTATTATTCCTTTTTTTTCTTTTTTTTTTTACATATTTCTGTGTTGTTTTGGTCAATTTTCACACATATAGCTATGTTACCCCTACACACCCCATCCCCTAATCATACCCCACGCCATCATCACCACCACCACCCAAATGTATTCTTTTTTGTTTTTGCATATATCTGTGTTGTTTTGTTTTATCAGTTTATCAATATGTTTCGCCCCCACCCCCAACACCATTCCACCACCCCATCATCACCAACACCCGAATGTTGTTGTTTTTGTGTGTTTTTTACATGTCTGTGTTGTTTTGTTTTATCAAATCTAGACCTATATCAATGATGCGCCCCCGCCCTGCCCCCAATTGGTGTATGGGCTCCCCTCACATGGAGGACAGGGGGAGGGGAATTGTTTTCATTTTATCTTCCAATATTTGGATAATAAAATTTTAATTTGAACGCAATCATTCACATATAAAACAATTTAGAAATATCAATAATAAAGAAATGAAATGAGGCCACAATAAAAAAATCGCCAAATATCCACTCCCTCCCCGAGTTGCCTTTCGACGACAAATTTCTTTAAAATGACAGCAATTTTGGATTAAAACTGATAAAAATATGAAATAAAAGTTTACAGCCTGCCCCAAATGTTACTATAATTTGTATGAAGGAAGTCAAATCCTGCATTCTGACGGTATTTTAAGCAGCAAACAATATGTTTTTAACCCGCGATTTCAAACGTTTGTGGTGAAGCTATGACAGCACCGTCAATACAAATGAAGCTCGGTTATCTTCGGTCGTTGTCGGTCGGGTATTCCCGGTCGGGGATCTTTGGAAAACAACATTAACTTCTGCCATCCAATCCGATATGGGATGGTCAGAACAACAAGTTCGTATTGACCAATGAAATTCCTTCTCTACTCCTATAAGC
Organism: Cyrtodaria siliqua; assembly: GCA_037043455.1. Taxonomy (NCBI): domain Eukaryota; kingdom Metazoa; phylum Mollusca; class Bivalvia; order Adapedonta; family Hiatellidae; genus Cyrtodaria; species Cyrtodaria siliqua. The sequence goes on along the minus strand of JAWPHD010000396.1, from coordinate 282,804 downwards.
GGCCAAGCAGACGAGGACATTGTTAATATAGTAGTCGACCAGTATTATTTAATTATATATGAATGTAAATATTATATGTAAAGAAACAAATCTCTTATAATCACGAGATGGCAGACAAAGAGGTACAAGTACCATCTACACCTAAAAGAGATTGACCAAACCATAGTGTTGCACCCTCTGTAAATAAAACATTGACAATTAAACCCATATAAATGCATATTTACCAATAAAGGCTAATTGCCCAAATCCAAAATGTAAATAATAATCTAAAATAGGACCGTTGTATGTTGCATAAACCAGCAAAAGGTATGGTCAATCAATAATGGGTTAGAATCTCACTAATATGTCAGTATAATGAGCTTAGAAGTCTTGAAGAGGGAGGCCGGACCTGCAACGCCAACCTATCTACGTTAGCGCGGTCAACGCCCCAGGGGCACAAGTTGTCACACACCTCAAGTGGGTGGCACACGTGCACCTGGGCACCTTCAAGAACCATCAAAACATCAGCGCATTCGAGATTCGACCTACAAGACGACATCACCCAGGGAAGCTCCCACCGGTGAAGCTCCAAGCCACCCCCAAGTTGATCCAAACTGACCATGTCCAGACACTAACCAAGCCTCGTGCCCGAGGCATAAAACCCAAATACACCAATACACACCTTTGGTATGCAACTGCTGACCCTTGAATTTTAATAAGCCAGTTACGTAAAAAGCGAGATACCCAACACACCCACAACCCTGACCATTAAATATAAATACGGTACCTTGTCAGTATGCGTATACCCCATCACTGGCCCAATACCCCAAACCAGGGTCCGTGGCCCCATAAAAGCGGGCTATGTCCACTGGATGTTAATATAAATACGGTACTAGGCCAGGCAACAAGCAGGGCAGTACGCGTATCCCACATCGCCCCACGGCCTGTCATCCCAGGCCAACCAAAACCCCCAAACGGGTGTCCGTGGCCCCATAAAAGAGGGCTATGGCCACTGGGTATTAATATAAATACAGTACTAGGCCAGGCAACAAGCAGGGCAGTACACGTATACCACATAGCCCCAAGGCCCGTCATCTCAGGCCAACCCTATATAACAAGTGATGCAGTTGCGGACCCAAACACACATACACCCAGCTTAAAAAAACAGCATATAAACCTACAAACACACCCATAAAATTAGGTTAAATTAACCGCCAGTGCTCTGATTATATATTTGGCGCACAATTCAGACACTTTGGTCGACTCTGAGGCGGAGTCATTTAATTCAAAATTCAAAATCAAAATCTTTCTAGTCCAAACATAATGCCGAGTCAACGGGGGATTCTTCCCGGGGGCTCAAATGGTAGAGGGACTATAAACCTTAGAAATAATCAATCAGGACATTGTCATTACATCGAATATTCTAAACAAGAGAACTGCTGTTGCATACAAGGGAACACACGTGGTGACCGATTGATGACTGAAGGCGACAGTACGAAAAGCCTCGACTGATTTAAACATATTTTATTGCCAATATTTTACAGACAGAATAATATCCGCATATATACAATAGAAATATTATAATGACAAATGGGTCGGGTAACAAGTTCTACCAACATTAGTTTAAACCCTTCCCAGTTAACATCTTGAAATTACAAATGAGTATGGCTGAGTGAAATAAATTACAATGGCAAATAATACATTAAGAGAGAGAATGATGAATAGTAAACACAACATATATGAGAGAGAAAGAGAGTTTCCCAATCTTTAAGTTCCAATCAGTTCGAAAACATCAACGCTTTCACATTACATCAACTGATATAGCTGTATGACCTTGAGATATATAATAACAACAACAACAAACACTGCAATGGTATGCGTGTAGTGTGTCGAAATGCGTCGGAGAATCAGACACTTATGTAAACCTATGTGTTTCTTGTATATATGTTTGAACTGCTACGAAGAGGGGTTTATTTTCCCTGTCAGTTATCTGTTCACGGCCATAAAGGAGTGTGCTTACATTTAACGGGTGAAAATGGCGAGTAGACTGAAACAGATGAAGCCGATATGCTGTAAATTTGTTACAATGGAAAAAATAGTGTTCAGCATCTTCTACTTCACAGCCGCACTCGCAAGTCGGTGAATCACGTAAATGGTTAAGGTATAAATCATTATTGAGATTGCTACAAAAATTCCTCATTCTGGCATGTAAAACGGCAAATAATCTTTGTCCACATAAGTAGTATGGTGGAACTTTTGTACTAACAAATACAGATGTTAATAGTCTTCTCTTAAAAATTGCGATACTTTCAGAGTTTCGTATTTCTATTGGCAAGTCATTCCATAGTTTAAGAGAGGAAGGAACAAACGATTTATTGTATATTTCAGTTCTCCTAGCAATAGTGGCGTAGTTATCGTTATTTCTGAGATTGTATGCGCTGGCATCTCCAACTAGCTGTGGGAAAATGTTTGAAATGTAATTCGGCACGGTTCCATTTTTAACATTATAAACTGAAATAAGTTTTTGCATTTGCCTTCTATCAGAAAGTGAAACCCATCCTATTTCGTATATTAAGCGATGTATTGATACAGATCGGGTTAGACCCGTCACAATTCGAGCTGCCTCGTATTGTAACTTTTCCAAGCTATCTTTTTCTAGTGAAGTACATCCATCCCATGTAATGGATGCATATTCCAATATTGGGCGCATATAAGACAAATATATTTGATTAAGTGTTTTACCCGCTACTTTGTATTTAAGCATTCTCATTAATCCAAGCACCTTTGACGCAGAAGCAACAATATTTTTAATGTGTTCGTGCCATTTACCGTTATTACTCAGTGTTACTCCTAAATGTTTATGAGTATCAACAAAGGTTAGCGGGACATTGTCTAGATATAAAGATGGAAGACGATCATTATTGCTTAAGGAAAAGAATATTACTTCTGTTTTGGCAGGATTAAATTGCACAAGCCATTGCTTTGACCATTCCGTAATCATGAGCAGGTCATGATTAAGGATTCCTTCCATGTCGTTTATACTAGATGTTGAGACTGATAACGAACTGTCATCAGCAAACAGACGAGTTATACTCAGCATATTTTCGGCAATATCATTTACATATATCAAAAATAAAAGAGGACCCAAGACAGAGCCTTGAGGAACTCCAGCAGTTAGTGTTTTTGATTCGGAGGTTGCAGATCCGACGCGGACTCTTTGAGATCTGTTTGAGAGATAATCAGATATCCAAGCTAAAAGCTTGCCATCAATACCATATTGTTTTAGCTTAAACAAAAGACCTTTGTGCCAAACACGATCAAACGCTTTAGATATATCATTAAAAACAATGCATGTAAATTGTTTAGCATCGAATGCCTGACATATATGATGGTACATGTCAACAAGTTGATATGTAGTAGAATGACCAGGGAGAAAACCTGATTAATTCCTAAAGATAAGATCAAACATAAGTAGAAAATTATACACATGTTTAAATAATATTCTTTCCATTACTTTACCAACACAACTTAATAACGCTATTGGTCTATAATTTGTAGGGATACTTGGGTCTGACTTTTTGAAAAGTGCCATGACCATAGCACATTTCCATAAATCAGGGAAAACGCACTCGTTTAATGATCTGTTAAAAAGAATATGTAGAGGTTTTGAAATCGTATTTGCAGTTTCCTTTAACATCCTGTGGCTGATGTCATCCTCCCCACATGCTTTATTTATGTTTAAAATCTTGATAATGTCAACAATTTCGGATTCTTCTATATAAATATTTTCTTATTTATTATTGGATTTTGAACGAAAAATAGGTAATTCAACATTAGAATCATCAACTGATGATATTGAAACAAAGTAATCATTCAAACCTTTCGCTTTTTCTTGATCAGTTATTGAGTATGACGTTTCGCCATTAGGTAAGTCTGTTTTTAAAGGTGGGATAGTTTCCGAGTTTTTGTTTGACTTGATGAAATATTTTAAAAGTTTCCAATACTGGCGTCTGTCGTTGATATTTGTTTCAGTAATTATATGTTCAACATTATCAAATAAACGTTCTTTAGCGTGGCTTTTTAGATTATTAAATTTGTTTCGTAGCCTTTTGTATGCAGCTATATCAGCCAGTGATTGAGTACGCGTTGCTTTAACTTTATGACGGTCACGCTGTCTTGATACACGTCTTATTTCGGAATCATACCACGGTTTATCATTTGGTCGAATTGTTACATTTTTCGATGGAATACACACATTAATCAATTTAAAAAAGGATTTCGTAAAATTTTCACACGCAACACTGAGCGAATCGTTTTGTAAGAAAGACCAGTCTTTTTGTTGAATTTTATCGTTGAGTTTTATGAAATCGGCTTTCTTATAATTCCAGACCCTTCGGGTATAAGTTGGTCGAACATTGTAACTATACTGAAACATTAAGTATGTACCACGGTGGTCGCTTATATCACGGGGTATGTTTAAAATTCCGGAATCTAAAGGTTTAAGAGAATCAGAGATAACAATGGGGTCTATCTACGTAGAAGAAAGATTTGTTACTCGAGTTGGTTCAGTTATAATGTTAGTCATATTATTAAGCTGCATTATGTCCTTTAAAAAATGGTTATCAGTGTTTAGTTGGTTCTCGTTGATATCACCAACTAAAATGATATTATTCGATAATTCGTATGCTTTTTCTAAGCTTATGTTTAAGTTATCCCAAACAATATTACTCGAATTTGGTTTTCGATAGACTGTACATATTAAAAAATGTTCGGTTTTATCTTTAATTTCAATCCAGAGCCTCGACTGCCTTCTGTTGGCCTTTTGCATTTTGTGCAGTACGCTTTGTAAGTCGTCTTGTGCATTTGCTAAGTTGTTATGTGCATTTTCTAAGTTGTTGTGTGCACTTTGTAAGTTGTCTTGTGCAAATTAGAAGTCGTTGTGTGCATTTTCTAAGTTGTTATGTACATTTTCTAAGTTGTCATGTGCATTTCGTAAGTTGTTATGTAGCATTTTTTAAGTTATCTTGTGCATTATCTAAGTTGTTATGTGCATTTCGTAAGTTGTTATGTGCATTTTCTGAGTTGTTATGTTCATTTTTTAAGTTGTCGTGTGCATATTCTAAGTTGTTATGTGCGTTTTTTAAGTTGTCTTGTGCATATTCTAAGTTGTTATGTGCATTTGTGCATTTTTAAGTTGTCTTGTGCATATTCTTAGTTGTTATGTGCATTTTTTAAGTTGTCTTGTGCATTTTCTAAGTTGTTAAGTGCATTTTCTAAGTTGTCATGTGCATTTCGTAAGTTGTCTTGTGCAAACTACAAGTCGTCGTTAAGTAGACTTTTTATCGGAATACATTTTGAAGGAAACACCGGTAGACATGCTCTGCCTACTTTAAAAAGAAATTGGGCTAGGTACATTATACAATTAATTCTTAAAACAGAAAATTTATTTCAAAATGTGTAAGCGATTGTCTGACGTGGAGTTAATAAATCTTGGTCTGAAAAAAAATTAGATCGGGTCACAGGTGGCAGTATCAGGAGGTGTGGTACAGGGGGCCGTGGGTACGGAAGACAAGGGGCGGGGCGGGAGACAAGAGGGTGGGGCGGAAGACAAGGGAACGGGGGTAGGTAGAGAAAGGGGCTGGAGGTTTTTTAAAATTACAAGTTGGTAAAAAACAATTATGAAGAATTATCATAGTTTGAGAGTCGTTTTGGGTAAAATAGTCTTGTCTATATCCTATCAAAATCCTTAATTGAACATTAAATGATCTTAACATGAAGCATGTTGACCTATTATCGACCATTATCTTGTCTGCCGTAGACTATCTGTCTCCGCGATCGATACTTTTATGGATTACGTCCCTTGTTTATCAGAACTCTGAGAGAGGAGAGAAAAGGGGACGAAGAAGGGAGATAGGGGAGGGAGAAGGGAGAAGGGAGAAAGGAGGGAGAAGATCACCCCCGTAGCCCCACCCATCAGTGTTGGGAACTAACAAATAATAACGATAATAAATTGAAAATATATTTAAATAAAAATATATTAACGTGCTATTTGTTGAAAACAAACATATTTTAAGTTTTCCTTAAACAAGTCCCGGAGTACTTAAAATATGTTTGTTTTCAACAAATAACACGTGCAGTCCAGACTCTATTGAACCTATACCTTTAGGACGTCCTATTTTTGTTAAAAGAAGGGGTGGGAGAGGGTGAGGGTGGGGGTGGGGTGCGTGGGCTATAAACCTTAGAACTACTAATGTTGCTTTTTATTGTTTTTTTTATTGTTTTCAGACCATAATTTATTAACTCCACGTCAGATAATCCCTTTCACATTTTGAAATCAATTTTAAATTCTAAGAATTTATTGCATAATGTACCTAGCCCATTTTTTTTTAAAGTATATAGAGCATAGCGTCCACTCCTGGAGTCGCCATTTCTACCGGTGTTTCCTTAAGCAATTATTCCGATAAAAAGTATACTTAACGACGACGTGTAGTTTGCACAAGACAACTAACGAAATGCACAGGACAACTTACGAAATGCACATACCAACTTAATAAATGCACATGACAACTTAGAAAATGCACAGGACAACTTACGAAATGCACATAACAACTTAATAAATGCATATAACAACTTAGAATATGCACATGACAACTTAAAAAATGCACAAGACAACTTAAAAAATGCACATAACAACTTACGAAATGCACATAACAACTTACGAAATGCACAAGACAACTTAAAAAATGCACATAACAACTTACGAAATGCACAAGACAACTTAGAAAATGCACATAACAACTTAATAAATGCACATAACAACTTAAAAAAGGGACATAACAACTTAGAAAATGCACATGACAACTTAGAAAATGCACAATACAACTTAGAAAATGCACATGACAACATAGAAAATGCACATAACAACTTACTAAATGCACATAACAACTTACGAAATGCACATAACAACTTAGAACATGCACAGGATAACTTAGAAAATACACATAACAACTTACGAAATACACATAACAACTTACGAAATTCACATCACAACTTAGAAAATGCACATAACAACTTAGAAAATGCACAAGACGACTTACAAAGCGTACTGCACAAAATGCAAAAGACCAACAGAAGGCAGCCGAGGCTTTCCATACGACAGATATATGTAAGTATGACTTACGCTAATAAATAACCGCCTTACCACAACGCTTTCACAACAATGGCGCTGCGAGTTTAGTATTATGAAACATTAATTATCACTTCTGCCGGTGAAGCAGATTTCTGCCGGTGAAGCAGATTTTTGTGTTTGATGGCGTCAGGCAGAAGTGAATGAATGATGAATTCATAATCTTTAAAAATCATTAATAAAATGTATCCATCCGATGAAAATAAGGGTGGATTTAATTTAAATAACAATTAAATTAGATAACGGACGCATTATTTAATTTAGACCGAGTAAATACGTTTCTAAAATGGGATTATAAGTTGGAAGTGGTAGGCGTTTATTCGCGAGAATATTTATCGCGATATTTTATTTGCCTTCTTGATAAAGTAATGGAGTTACTTCACGGTTAACTGCGAAGATATGTTTCGCGATGCGAGATTTAACATCGGTACATTTGTTCTGCCTTCTTAAAGAAGTAGGCAGATATTTGATCTTTTTTAAGAGGGCGTTTAACTGCGAAAGCATATGGATAACAATACCATGCAAAAACTAGCAACCGAGGCTTTTTTAAGGGGGTGCAGTACAGGAAGCATGTCGTCAAATCAAAACGCATCTCGCTAATGCAAGGGCGATTCATGGGAATAAGGTACAATTTAATGAAAGATTGTTTACAGTACATGAGGAGGCTCGTGTCTCTGACATAGAACGGAGCAAAGGGACTCTGATTAAAACTCTTGTTGCAATGAGTATGCCTCCATACCCAATATGGAGGCATACAGGTCAAGGTGCCAAATCCATACTGGGAACCACGGAGACCAAGCTCCCCATACCCATATAGGGATACCCGAGGTTATTCGCCACTAAGAGACACTCGGAATGTAAACTCTTTGGGAACCCAAAGAAATACTGGGCCATCTTACGGATACAGGGATAGGGGAGCATCCCCAGGTAGGTCGGGGGCCAGTAATACTTATAGAGACCAAGTGGGAGTTTCACCGGCAGATAGGGAAAGGTATTATTCCCCTACTGCAAGGGATCATTGTAGAACCGAGTCTCCGCCGAGACGGCTTTATGAACTATCAAGATCGCCAGTGCGATCTTACTCGCCTAGGAATGATAATTCCCCGGGGCGGGGGCCAGGAGGGTCGGATCCTAGATGGTATGGGAACAACAACTCCAATTCACGTTACCCAGGAGGGTCAGACCTAAGGTCGTATGGAAATAATCCCAACGAACCTTATAGTCCGCCAGGTCGTAGGCCCGGAGGGCCCGAAGTCAGAGGGTCGGGGCAGAGTCCCAGTTCACCTTGTTTAGGACAGTCGCCTAGTAGGGTGATACAGGGATGAATAGACGAGGGGATTTAAACTCCCAAGGACTAGGGTCACCAAAAACGACCCGCCCCTAGTCCCGAGGAATGATGTGGGTCGTGATGAAGTCTCAGAGATCAATGTCAGACTGGTTTGAATATGATGACTGGTAGGTTAATCGATGGGAATCCCGTAGAAATGATCATAGATAGTGCTGCTGTGGTAACCTTAGTCCAAGAAAATTATTCTTCCAGCATTGCGCCTAACCATATAAAAAGGGAGGTATGTACATTATGGGGTATTAGTAACACACATGTGGAAGGATATTTTGTGCATGATGTTCTCGTTAGTATTTTGTCCCAAACCCTCTTGCATAATATATGCCTCGCTCCCATTGATGAAATGTGCATTTTGGGACTGACCTGTTTAGGATGTTCCCCGAGAAAGGGGGACAAGGGACAGGCCAGAAGAAGGGATCCCGGTGTCACACCCACGAATACAGAGAAATGGCTTCCGACCAGATTCCACGATGATTGGGAATCATAGCGGCAAAACATTATAAATACTTTTAGAAAAATGGAAAAAGAATAGATAAAAAAAGTATTAGAAGAATGTAAATAATAGTAATATTGTTTTGGGGGTTGGGTTGAGAAAAAATAACCAAAACAAACAGATGTTTTATAAATACAAGGTGGTTAGGGGGTAGTTTAAAATATTATAAATCTTACTTAAAGGGATATATTCTCTTAGTGAGCAATGACGCGTTATTGGAAGTGTGAAGGATATTGACTTCTTTCACACAAGGTTACTGGTAAGTGTGAAATATCACACGTTGGGCGTATCCAGTGATACAATGTAATACAGACATAGCCAGAAGAAGAAGAAGAAGAAGAAGAATAAGAAGAAAAAGCAGAAGAGATTTTATTGACTTAAACTATTACATAGTTTTTCATCATATAAACATACATTTTACAAATATAATTTAAACACAATAACAAGATTAGTACAGGTTCATTGATTTATGAATTAATATGAAAAAACAGGTGGAAAAAGAGATATAACATGGAAAAAAATAAAAATAATATTAGACTATATTACAAATGCATGAAGCCGGGAAGACTGGTTTGAACACTTTTTGATATCTGGTTGGACAAGTGTTTCAGACTTTAACGAGTGCTCAAACCAGGGGTGTAGCGTGTTTTAGGCATAAGCATTCTAGTTTTGGGATTGTATTATTGGGGGAGGAAATCAAAATTTCAAAATTGAGGGTTAGGTAATTCACTGACATATTTTTTATTGTCAGGTAGTACCGTGGTATAAAGTTTATTATCAAGTTTTCATTTTAGTTTTAGTTAGTTTCCAATTGTCATAATTCTTATTTTTATGCAAAGAAGAGATTACATGTGTAAAGTCATATCTATAAAAACACCTACTAATAGCTTTAATAATCAACCATTTTCATTATATAATACCATTATATAGATAACGATGCAATCTTAAGTTGGTTAGAACGTTCACGTAGCATTATAAGTAATTAACGATTAACAAGCAATGCTATTCAATTGAACTCATTGTTGAAAACATTAAATTGTTTAAATCCATTTTATAAGGTTCGATAATTTATTCCGGTAATCGCGCAAATGTTTGAAGTTGAATTTTGAAATGTAGGCAACTTAATTAACTGGCAGCGGTTGCACATGGATTTTGTAAAATGTGCTGTTTTTTCTTCATGTGTGTTGAGTAAAGTTTGCTGCCTGTTAAGCTTTTGTCATTTATGAATGTCATCGTCTGTGCAGCAATTAATATTTTTTCTATAGACTGAGGACGGATTGCTTTTCCCCATGCAAAGCGCGTCTTTCAAAACCGACGCACGTGTTACAATTAGTTAGGCAAGGTTTTATATATCATTGGTAATAATTATATAAGCAGGCGCAGATCTCCGTAATTGGATCTGGATGAATAATTTGTTTGGGTTATTTGATTCGGTGTGATCTTTGAAACGTTAAAAGTAAACCCTTTTGCAAATGTTTCGGCAAAACAATGAGTATGAATTATTATCAACACTGTTCATATTTTTCATAAAGTTTACAGTGACACAGCTGCCGTAGTAAAACTGTCATCAATACTCAATACTATGCTATGGTTGCAGACTTTGTTAGGTTTATTTACTGACCAGGGTAGCTTTCGAGATTTGTTTCACTCCTTCGTAAAATGCACGGAATTATAGCATTCAAATTCTATATAAAGACTTTTCTTTAAAAAAGAATATTGCTTTCAAAGGCTGTTACTAGCTATTTTCTAGTTAACAACTATAGTTGTTGAACTCTTTCACGATAATATCACAAGCCATCATCTTGGATGAGTGGGGGATAAAGACAGTTATCGAGGGTTAACCCTTTATGTCAGGCACGTATATCGTTATTCTTTTGACGTGGCCTCAAAATATGTTTCATTCCGTATAATAATCTCCGACAAGTTTATTGAGCAATCCATGCATGTCACATGATTTATTTATAAATATTGTAAATGTTATAAATACTTTGTGTAGATAGATGCAAATACATAGCGAAAAGGAGCTGTGTTGGTAAATACATCGCTCAACAATATATCGACGTATAGATTCCTGCTGAAATACAGCAACATAAATAAAAACACACCAAAAGAAGAAAAAAAAGAAGGGAAAATACACCCGTTGGACATTGGACCATAAACAAATGTAGAGCCGTCAATCATTCAAACTTGACCTGTAATAGGTTGTATGAATTGTCTACATATAATGTCTTGGGCATTGTCTCTTGGCACAACAGTTTCAGTATTATTTACTATATTCGATATTCATAGAATTTCAATATCGTTGGAGTCTTTTTGGCAAGGAATCTTTGTGGGGTCTAGATCAATTATTCTGGGTCGATCTCTAAGGGTCCAGCGTTTAAAAATAGGTGTACCATATAATTGATAATAAACTGACATGGCATTTGTATGATATTTGTATTGTTTTAACTATATGGAAAAAAAGAAAAAGAAAAAGTATATAAAAATATATAAAGAGTACATGAAAAAAGAAGCAAAGAGTACATGAAACAAAGACATGTACTAGAAAAATATATAAAAAAAAATACATGAGAAAAAGGACATGTACTAAAAAGAATATATAGAAAAAGTAAATGAAAAAATAACCATGTACAAAAAATTGGAAATATACACATGGACAAATGACCATGTGAAAAATGTACCATAAATTGTATGTTTTGGGAGTAAGTCCACAAAGCTTAGTTTCAGGAAAGAGTTTGTCAGTAACGGAACTATATGGCAGGTACGGTGCACGTGTTAGGGAATAATTAATTTGTGTATAAAACAACCGGGAAATGCACCTGAACCATATAGCTATGTTGTTAAATACCGGCCGGTGTAAAGGTTGGATAGGTTTTGGCGAATTACCCCAATATAACCATATCCGTACTGTGTTAATGACAGGGTGTAGTGACACTATATTTTATCATACTACAGCTTTGTTGGGTGTAGCAAACTGAAATGGATAATAAATTTGCAGCTGGCGTTATGTTGGGTAATGAATATAATGGAGAAAATTGTGAATGTGTATTGTATCTAAAGGGGATATCTGTGCTAAGCGTTAACATTCTTAGCAGTGTTAGGTTTTTATATTATTGGCATAGTCGTTTTTCCGTTGGTTGTTTTTCTATCATCACCTTGACACAATCTTGTGACTACAAAATTCTCATATCTTTCATGACAAACTAAGTATAGCGAATATCTCGGAATCGATCAGATTCTTGCAGTTTTCCAGGGTAGTTTGCGTTATGGCATTGACACATCAGTTGTCCATGAGACTTGTCGAAGTCATTCGTACGAACGCTTACCTGAGATTTGTACTCCCACTGTGCAGTAGGAACGCCACGGACCTATAACATATCAGTTCTGTTCGCATTTTAACTCCGCGAACATGGACTATTTCTTTGTATTTTACGGACTATTTTACGAATTTTCAATTAAAACAGACGCCATTTTTTTACAACCGAAATTGGGCGAGCTACGTCGGCGAGCACTACGGGTACCTATGGAGTCTAACAACACGCGTACAGTGTTTCATACCGTAGATTATGTAAAAACTAATACCTTACCGGACGAAATAACGTCCCATTATGTGTCAACACGATGCAGTGTTGGTGACTGACAGGTCACCGTGACATAACTTGACACGTGAAATTGACATGTTGTTGCAAGTTGGATTTGGGATTACTGTCTGCTGCTGGAGGTCCATGATCAAGGTATTTGTTTTGTCATTAAAATGTGTTTGTTAATAAACAGTACACACCACTTTTAGATCGTGCATATTTAGACATTGGCCAAATACATTGCCTAAAAAAGTGGTGTATACTGTATAATAGAAAGTTCATAATCACTACTGGCTGTATACCAGATATCGTCATTTTTATGTTGGTTCTTCAATATATCTAAATCAGATCCAGTCATGTCATAAATATTTTCGCTGGTAGAGAAGCTTACCCCTTTGCCGTAAATATTCTGTGTTTACATTGTTTCTATTCTCGGTAACAAGTGTCACGTGACCGTAACTAAATATAGACTGAAATGGGTCGGTGGTCTGAGCTGAATGTAGTAGTTATCGTCATCTTCCGTTTAATACCGAATAACCCATATTTGGGATGGTGAAAACTTGAGTAGTTATTAATTGAAACATAAATATACCATTGCATAAATACACAAAACAAAAATTTCAGAAAAAAGTTATATCTACAATTTAAAATGATTTTTCCACTGTACCCATCAAGTGTAATTTACTTCACTTCGACGTTCATAATTTAAAGGGAAATAATTGTTCGCAAACTTAAATTGATTGTCTCCCCTGGCTGAGAATGTTTAGCATATGCTTTTAGTTTTTTTTGAGCATGTGAAATTGATTCAATGGGTCAGATATTTTAAAAGGAAAATTTCCTGCGCATGCGCATTAGCGCGTGATTCCCCGATTGTGTTTTGTTTATAATTGTCTTTATATGGGTAAACAGATTGGTTTGAGAGTGTATGTTAATATTTCTAAAATATTTTTTCCTCTACAATCGTCTGATGATAGTGTGCAGTGATTTGTAAAGTGGGGTTGAAAAAAAAATCACAATATTGAGCGTTTTATTGATAATGACGAAATCTGGTGAATGACGATAACTGGTACACAACCAGTATAAGTGTTTTTCGTGTACTCCGATCTTTCCAGTAACTGGATGTACTGTTAACTGTAGAACGTTTCGTGGAATAAAACAATTGCTAGTAGAAATGCTATCAGTTTACCCCGCACCCCGCCCCCACCCAAGTACGGTAGATGGGGTGTGGGGGTAGATGGAGCTTGCATACCTAAAACAAGGAGGGGGTAAGAAAACTAGAAACCCCCTCCACCCCGACCCCCACCCCTCAGATGCATGAATGTAAATTGTTAGCGTTGTCTCTATATCGTTATGTTATCCCCATTTTCTCGTACATTCGTTAATACATAACCCGATACAACTACCATTGAAACAATGTAATCTGCCATTGACATTTGACTGAAATCGGTCAGATTCATATTTATGTACAGTATAGTTTTGAGGCAAGGAAGTGATTTTGAATTGACATTTATTTACATTTACTACATACTTTCTGTTGCGAAAAAAACAACGCAATTTCGAGAAAGTACATTTCACTAAAAGCCTTTAAGGAGGTGGAGCTACTACGCTTGCCTCCAGTGTGTCTCAAAAGAAGTGACTATTCCATGGGCTGGAAATATGCTGTGAAAGTGGAACAATGTTTTTAATGGATCTCCTGTTGGGCTACATTATATTTTACATGTATAATGAATGATGAGAGATGTTTTTATTACATTAACCGTGTTATTGAGCACAAGTAGTATTCATGCTTTATTCAATTTAGTTATTTTATCTTTTCTTTTTTAAATATGTTACATTATGTATAACAAAGGATAAACTATGTCTGTTTGATCATTGACATTTGATTGATGTTGTTTTCAGAGAGGCCTCAAATGTGAATCGTGCCCTTGAGCAGCTCTAAGTGAATTGATACTGACGACTTCAGAATGTCAAGCCGTATTAAATGCCATTGGATCATATGGAGGTAAAAGGCTTTTTAAAAATTGTTTGCACTTGTGTAGTTCTTTAAATGGAGCTTGCGTTATTCTTGCACGGTGCTGTTCAAAGTTAGAGTAAAAAATGTGTTCAGTGATAGTGCAGCGTGATTGTCATATGAGCTCGTGTAAACTACATGTACTGGATACATGCGAAAACAAGTTGTGTTAAAGGGACACTAGGCAGTCTTTATTTGTTTAAAACTTCTGGAATTCGGTTAATTTTTCTGCATAGTTTGCATTTGTGCATCATTAATATTATTTATAAGAATAGTTCAGAAGAAATTGTTTTACACATTATTTACTGTTGATAATAGTGCACCTATAATATAGTTAAGTATTTGATAGAATAACGAAGACAAAATGAAACACTTTTATTTAACTTTTAATGCAAGCAGGTTTAAATTTAAAATGTTACCAGGTTAACAAATGGAGATGCTAATGTTAAAGCTTGATAAATACTTCAAGATTGCCGTGTGTCCCTTTAACATCAACTAATTGGTCTATGTGATGGGTCCCCAATTTATTAAAGGGACACAGAGCAAATTTCCAATCTTGTGTTTGTTTTACACATTTTCACATCAGAACAGACCACACATCTACAAAAGTGTCTTCTCAACTGCCTTATTTAATCATGTTTTATTTCTAAAACTAGCGGCATCAGCAGGTTTTGAGAGAGAAAATAAATAGTTGTAAATTAATGTTTTCTCCCCATGTAAAATGACCTTACTAAGTCATTAAAGTAAAATATCCTATGAACAAAACGTGTAAAATTTAACAATTTTAGATTTTTGGCATTTTATTCCCCTTCTAGTAAAAATGACTTATAGAGCATTGCACCCTCTGTCAGATTTAACTTTCCTTATAATAGATTCTTGCTGTACTGTTGGGTGAAAAATACATTAAAATGGTTCTATAATCATGTCAGTTCAATCATATACTCGTATGCTACACAATATAATATGTATTGACACTTTCCTTGATGTGCCATTTACTCAATTTTGGTCAAGGGACGTTTATAGCATATCGGCTTTGAATCCAGTGAACACGGATTCAATTCTTACTGGCGCCACTGGGTTACTTCGATGTGTCCTGCTAGACTCGTTCGTCTGATGGGAACGTAAACCGGGTGGTCCTGTGTATCGGAGTCTGTCCTCCAAGCACGTTAAAGAACCATAGGTATCTAATCGGTAGTAAACGTAGGGCAGGGTTCCTGGATGCCTATGTATCTTTCCTCCTCTCTTTGGGGCGGCTCGAAATAACCTAAACAACGTGTTGATGAGGCGTTAAACAATAATTAAATTTTAAACTGTCCCATTCCCCTAAACATACCCTAGCTCCCTCTTGCAACACCTGATTCAAATTGAATACTCTGCTCGACTTATATTAACTTTTTATTCTATGTCTTCCTTTTCTTTCAGTCTGCACGTCATGTGGAAGAAGACTCCATGTACACCACTGGCCAGAGTCAATGCTGAAGTTTATGTTCGCTCAATTATTTGCTTAATAAAGTATACATATGAACTAAAATATTGTCTTTATAATTATGTCTTCCACCACAAAGTGGTAGGTGAGACAGATTAAATTTGGCCTTTCCGTTCGTCCGTCACAAATCTTGTCTGCTCTACTTGTTGGATTTTGACGAAACTTTGTACAAACTCTTTATTACTTTCTCTGAAGCTAATTTCATAAAACTTCATACTTTGACTGCTTTTGGTGAAATGATAATCCCTGTTTATTTTGAAGTCAGTAGTTGAAAGGTCCGTTACCATGACCGGAAAATGAAAAGTATTACCCACACAGTTTTTCCTCTTACCTCATGAAACTTCATTGGTGGACAGTGGAAAGAGGATGATCGTTCGATTTTTAGGTAAAAGGTCAAGTTCCCTGCAGACATCCACTATCCAAGGATAAGCATATGTTACAACACACATGTTATAATATTAATGGTATAATATATGAATATTTTCTTGCACAATGTTGAATCCAGTAAAACAAGTGGTTTTGTTCACCGATACTGTCGCCTGTGAACCAAACCACTTGTTGTTAAATTACAGGATTCAACAGTGTGTAAGACATATTCCGATCATCCATTTTTTTTTTAAATCATAAATTAAAAAATATATATATTAAAACAAACAAAACATGCTATTTGATGAAAACAGACATATTCAAATTTTCAAAGTAGCAATATTCGCAGAATATAGTAGATTTCAACTGCTGAAAACAAACATGTATTTTTTTTTCAGGAAAAAATAATTCCATGAATATATCATCGTTATATATGTTCAGGGAAATGTTTAATATGTCTGTTTTCAAATACTACAGATCGTAACGCACCGCACATGTATATTCAGTATTTACTTTCAATATAGTAGTGAGTATGACTGCGTTCTGGGACCATATAAATATAAAAGAATAATATATACTCGGTAAAAAAAGTTTTGGACCAGGATATATAAAGTCATATAAAAATAAAACTAGTGGACACAAGTTAAGTATCTTTTTTAGTAACCAAGGTCTACCCTACCCGGTTAATTTGGTACCAGAAACATTAAATTCCAAACAAGATTTGATTTTTAAAAAATATCGCGAACACACAAAGGGTCTGTAAAAAGTAACCAATAAAAAGATTATTATTTTTTCGCAAACTTTCATTGTAAACGATAATTATTGTTGATTGTTGATCTATTGTGAATTATCAACTGAGATAATAAGGGTTATGGTCGAATGTCATGGTTCAGCGATCATTGTACGGGTTCGAACACTGCCATGGTCCAAAACTTCTTTTACAGAGTATATATAAATATATATATATAACTATATATGCCCTATAAATATAAACGACCTGCACTTTTTGGATTCACGCGTACAGTGTTTCACAAGACCACAAATCTGGCAAGTGCTCCATGTCCACATGTTTATGTTATGAAATCTTCGAGTCTACACATACTCATGTTTGTTACTATCAGTAGCATGTCTGTTACTCGTCAGACATTTATTTACTTGGTTACTTGGTTAAAGGGACACATGCCAATCTTGCTTTCTTTAAAACTCGAGTCGCCCCCTCAGCTTTAAACGAACAGTTAAAAGAATATACTTCTTTCTGCCTGTTAAACTAATATAAGTTTATCGCTTTTTCTGATTTCGAAAATTAACTCTGCAACCTATGTTGCCGCCATCATGATTTCATTTTCCGATATACAGTTGCAACATTGTTTGTTAAAATAAATTGGCCACTCTGACATAAACCCAAAGCATGTATAGATCAAAATTTTAGTGTAAAATACATGGACACATACATTTTAAATATATGTGTTTACATAACGAATTGTTTGTTTTTTCTGTAGCCGGTCGTCTTTCCTTAATGAATATGAATGTTGCCGTCTTAGGGTCGGACGGTCCTGTTACTTAATTAGTACTCGTCTCCGTTTATTGAAATTCTACATATATACAGAGGAGAGATGTATCTATATGATTTTGTTTTTAGTCTGGCACCTAAAATGACGAAATAAATCGATTTGAATAAAAGGCGCATTCTCAGCAATACAGAACGTATTGTGTGTACTGGTTGGAGGGGGGAAGCCGACGGGGTTGGAGGGATACTACCGTAATGTTGCTCTCATAAATACTATAAACATACTACATCAATAATATAACAACTAACGAACAATGCTGAAATCGATTTATCTTTATAAATGAATTCACAATTCCACAATTTTATTCCGTGCGAACATCGATTTGGAACGTCGATTCGGCGTATTTAAGCGATTACGGTGTACTTCGTTAATTTTCGGGGGAAAAAAGTACTTGCCTCCGATTTTTTTTTATATTTTACATATCTACAGAAGAAAAGATGTATTTACGCGTACATGCTTTTTTTTCTCTCGCTTCTAAAATGATGAAATAAATCGAATTTGATTAAAACTGCGCATTCGCAGCTATATACAACTTAATCAATACGGTATGGAGGGTGGTGGGGGTGGGATGAGGGGCGGGGTTGCAGGGATACTACCGTAATGGTGTCCTTGAGAAAAACTGTGAACATTCTACTCTAATAATTTATTAAATACAGAACAATGTTGAAATCAATATATCTCTTAAAAAGGATTTCACAATTGCATGGTTTATATCCCGCGTGTAAATTAACTTCGAAAGGCGATTGTTCATATTTAAGCGAATACGGTGTACTTTGTTAATTTTGAGGGGAAAAAAGTACTTTTTTCTGATTGACTTTAAATTTTGGTTTTTAATAGTCGACATGTCAATGAACACTTTCATGAAAAAAATTCATTCTCGCTGTTAAAACTTCATTTTTTTGCATTTTTTTCGGATTCAGAAAATTAGCACTGCAACATATATTTTCACCATCCTCATTTCCTTTCCCGACGTACCGTTGCAATTTGGTTTGTTAAAACCTATTCTGAGCACTCCGGCATAAACAAAAAGCATGTATAGATCAGAAATTTAATCTGGAATGCATGGATACATACAAATGAAATATATGTATTGAAATAATGTTATTATTTTATTTCTTGTGTACCCGGTCGCGTCTGTAAATGTATATGCGTTATGCCGTCTTTGAGTCCATGGGTCATGTTAGTTAATCTTGGGGGAAAAAAAGTACTTGTCTCCGATTTCATTAAAATTGTCGCATATGGACAGAGGAAAGATTTATCTATGCGTACATGCATTTGTTTTTATTCTCGCTTCTAAAATGACGAAATAAATCGATTTTGATTTAAAAGCGCATTGTTGGCAATTTAAACCTTAAAACAACCTAAATTCATCCCTTTGAAAAATACCTTTAACAATTAATGGGAATTACACGAAGTGTACACCAATTATGTTCGACCAATGTAGTTTGCGAATATTATTATTTTAACAACGATCTGTGATTGTGTTTTGTCATAATCACAGTTTATAGATAAGAGGTGTATAAATCTGACCAGTGAAAATTTTCCCAATAATGTCATTTTGTTATCGATTTTATCACGTGACCTTGTTTGATAAATATTCCTACGCCATAGGGCTGGCGTTCCTACTGGTGACCATTGTCTCAATGTTAGGGTTAGGAATAAGGATAGTTCATTGTCGTCTCATTTCAAGAAACCTGTTATGGTCACGTACGGGTGCAACAGCATACGGTGTGTTCCCAGTCAATAGTAGAAGTGGCATTGTATAAGTGGTAGTTGTCAGATATTATTTCTGGGGATGTGAGGTTAAGCAAAGTAGGTTATTAGGGTTGTAGCACACGTTTATATAGAAATAATAAAAATAAAAATAAAAAATATAATAAGAATACTAATAATAAGACAATATTAAATTAATATCATATATATGTGCGAGACTGAAATAACTCGTGTCTGGAATTACCCTATATGAACCAGCCGTTTCAAGGAAGGGGAAGAGTGTGGTGAAGCTATGACAGCAACGTCTATAGAAATGAAGCTCGGTTATCTCGATCGTTGCCGGTCGGGTATTCCCGGTCGGGGATCTTCTGAGAACAACATTAACTTCGGCCATCCAATCAGATATGGGATGGTCAGAACAACAAGTTCGTATTGACCAATGAAATTCCTTATATTAGTTATCGAGTTATGACGATTCTTCTAACTTGGTCTGTACTTTTGTTATTAATCGTATTTTAAAGCTCATCTTTTCATTCATTTTAGAAATCATTGTGCATTGTTCTTTTAATTTATTATAAAGTTTCTAGACATGTTTTATGCCATATATAACATTGATTCAACAAATGTATGTACATAATGTAAAACTATATGTTTTTGTTTGAGGACCATATGTCAGACTGGCTATAAGCCAAATAGGTTATCCTCGATAAATAAACATGTTATTATTATTATTATTATTATTATTATTAAAAACTATTATCAAAACATCATTCAGATTTCCCCGCATCGCTTTCTTGCAATTTAGGTATGTTTCCACCATTTAATCAAAATCACGAACACGGTGACACCGGTCTTTTCGATGTTTTAATACATTCTTTAAATAATGATTCTTATTTGCGAATAGAGGTCTTCTAGTCTGTCTCAGTATCAATTTTACGTATATAATGCTCGTGGAATGGGAAATATGAGGAAAAACAGTTTATAGCAGCATTTGCCGTAGCATGACCACATCACTTAGAACGTGAGTCGATCTAGACTAAAATCGCAGCAACACATTTGAAAAAATTCAACAAGAAAATATGTTCTTACCCTTAGTTATGTAAACTGTTCGTATAATTGGTTTATATGCCGCTACCGGTGGCAAGGTTTAATGTCCGCAATATCCGGTGTATGGTTACCCACAGTCCATATGAGGTTGTATGCGTCTGTAAAAATCCGAAACATTCGATTAGAAAATAAAGAAAACCAAATAAAGAAAAGCACAGTTTAAAAACTGGAACCTTTATACATACTTAAAGTTTGTTTATGTAGATCATATAAATCCATGTGTAGATATACTACTTAATATTTAATGTTTATTCTATCACCAGCTTACGTTAAATACCCATACAGTATTCTCAACCAATTTGAAAAAGAAATCGATTACAGTTTAATACACAAACAATTTGAACAAAATACACTCGAAAAGTGTTTTAAAATTCGACTCTACGGTTTATTCAGACTTTCATTTTTTATTTTAGAATTATTTTTTGTTGATGATGTAGTGTTAAAGGTTATAAAGTCTAGACTCAATGAGTGATGTAAACGTCGAATTTCTTTTTTTTTTAAATAAAGAACTTGAAAAATGCAATTCTATGTGTTCTGAGACCTGAACGATTCCTTACTTAGGTATGATATATACTGAAAGGAAAAAGAAACGCATAATGGGTATTTCCGCTATATATTGTATGTTTAATATGCTACTGCTAATCGAATGGTAAAGGGCGACATTAAGCCTAAACAGCACCGAACACAACAATGGTTACCTTTAAAGTTTCATTATCGACAGAATGCGCATTTGGCTGAAGCAGGTAAGCAAACTTAGGCTTTAAATATTGCAATCTATTAACATTAAACATAATACTGAAATGGCTTGACTGTTTCAAGCGAAACTTCAACATGTATGCATTTCGTGTAACAAAGTATACGTTGATTAAAAGGTCTACTACATGGCAGAGTTGAAGCCCCTTTTTGTACATAAAACGTTGAGATATATCTGGAATAATTACATGAAATTAAGAGTGTATAATAGCGTAGTATAGTGTAGTATAGGCAATTTTGTGAGTATGCGTTTCTTTTTCCTTTCAGTATATGCATACATATACACAATAATCAATTGAATTGAACTGGGTTTTAAGGCGCACCAACACATTAAAAGGTTATATGGCGCCTAACAGGAATAAACGTGCTAGGCTCATCCTCCATTTACATCAATATAAAATATGGAGAATAGGCCTAGAAGGAAGTTAGAGAATGACAGGGAGCTGAAATGGACTTAAATACAAAACAAATAGAGTATGGCTTCATCTCGTTGGTTAATTTAAACACCTCGATGGGCTATGCCCATCTCGATGTTTAAATTAACAAACTCAATGAAACCATACTCTATCTATTACTTGTTTAGATGGTGTCCCTTTCTTCCTTCATATTTCATACGTCGCAACTGTAATGTTGCAATATCATTCCATGTTTGTGACACTGCTCTTGTTCATTCCATTTACACAATAAAGAGAAGAGGTCAAATATCATTCCATGTTTGTGATTGAAAAATGTACGTAATTTCTTGTAGATTGAACAATGACATGTGTAAATATTATTTAATTAAACTTATTTTAAAAACGAGCCTGTACGATGAAACTGTGTGTATAGAATCTGATTCACTCTGTAATATGTAATAGTGTTTTTTGTATGTTTGGTGTTTAAGTCATTTTCCGGCACTTTTAAAATATGTATGACGGCCTATTTTGTATGACCCACTTATTCCTGGGTAGAAATAATACTGTATACATCCCGCCATCCGTAAGAATTCCGTAAGAATTCGTAATCGAGCTCCCATTGAGATTCGTCGGCAGCGATGCGAGGAGAGAAGTTTCAAACTCAGCTTCTTTTACCCTTTACGGAGGCGCCTTGCTTGTCAGAGACCACGTGATAAACGTGATACACGTGTAAATATAATTCCATATATCTATATGTAGCTGTATCCCAACACAATGTACGTTTACATATACTATACATGTAGCTGGTCGTGAAACTCTACATGTGTGACTGGGATAAGACCCAATGCACGGCAAAAAACTACTTCACGTTGTTGTGATTTTTAAGAGATGAACACATTTACGTGTACATTTTAATCCATGTTTGTATATATATGTATTTTGGGCGTTCTGCTGTAATTTTCGTCTCACTCTGTTTCGCCTCAAATTACAGCAGAACGACCCAAAATACATATATAATAAATTACCATGAAATGGTGATTTACCTGATTTTAAAACTTTTTTAAAATAGGGGTAGTGAAGATTGCAAGTTTAATTTTTTTTTATAGTTATCAAAATTACAACATATTTTTTTTGTAATATAATTTCTTTTACTAAAATATGATTAAACATTAATACGTCTACATTTTAAGCACTCAGCATTATAATTTTTAAATTTCCAATAACTTGCCATTATTCTGACTGAAACTCCACCACAATCAGCACACATTTTATTTTTTTGCTCTTGTGCCTTTTTTACATATTGAGCACGGCAATACATGACTTGTTTTTAATCTATACTTATGCAAACTGCAATAATTAGAATCTTTTGTAGTCTTATTTTTACACGGATTGTGTAATCCAATTTTAAGAAATTTGCAAACATTGATTTCCATTGTTTCTTTTTGATATATTTATTTATATTAAATAAAAAAAAAATATATAAATATATCAAAAAGAAATAATGAAGACTGAAGAGATTATAGAAAAATTAATACACCTATTTGAAGCAGGTGAAATAGATAAGCAAACACTATCTAACGGTATAAATGCATTAAAACCTCTTAAAGAAGTTCCAAAGGAAACTCCAAAAGAGGTTTAATCTCAAACATAAGAAAATTTACTCAAAAGACGACGTGCTAAAAAACAACGTAAACGAGAAAAGCAGAAATATGATAAATTACAAAAAAATATTATAAATGATCAAAAGCAGAAATATGCCAAATTACAAGAAAATGTTATAAATGAACTAAACCAAGTTTTTCAAGATAAAAAATTAAAACTGGTTGAAAAACCAATATGTGGCTATTTCAAAGCATACGAGACATCTGCCGAGAAATACAAAGACCCTCAAAAACTATTTCGTGATAAAAAATCCATTATCACAAAACAAATAAGCAAAGAGCTGACAAAGATGAAAGGATTAAAGTTTCAATTAGGTCTCACTGTAAATCTATTTAAAGACGATGGTGCTACCAAAAAATACACTACAGCAGTATTACACAGCGAACAAAATGCAATCTTAAACTCTGAAAAAATAAATGAGTTTTACGATGAATCATCTGCAAATATACAAGAGAACCTTGAAAGATTTACAAACACAGCATCAGGATTGGAGATTGATCACTGTGTTAAGTTTTATTTGAATATTGCAAAGTATGAACCATTAAAAGGTTCTTCATATATTCCTCTACCTAAAGCATTAGCTGACAAGAAAGCAATAATCAATGTCAAGAATGAAGATAATAAGTGCTTGGAAGTGAAATTGGTGTCTGTTTTGTGGCCTGATAAAAATAATCCAAATAGGATAACTAGTCATAAGAAACACACGGGTAAGTTGAATATGGATGGTATTGACTTTCCCACTCCAATTTCTCAAATTCCCAAAGTAGAGAAACAAAACAACCTTGCTATCAACGTTTATGGATATATCATAACAGGAAAAAATAAAAAGGTAACTGTTTTCCCATATCACGTATCAGAACAACCAAAAGATATTGAGCGAATTAATATGCTCTTAATATCTGAAGATATTGAGGTTGAAAATGAAAACGAATCAGAAAATGAAGATGATCCAAATAATGAAGAAGGAATTATAGATGACAACTATGACCCTGATGATTATCCCGACAAACCAACAAAAATAACAAAATATCACTATTGCTGGATTAAAAATCTGAATAGACTACTTTATGACCAAAACAAACACCATGGTCGAACTTACTTCTGCGATCGTTGCCTTCATGGCTTTTCTGGAAAAGGACTACTTACCAAACACAAAGAAGACTGTGATGGTATCAACAAAAATTCTTGCAGAATAGAAATGCCGAAAGAAGGTAAAAATCACATAAAGTTTAAAAATTATCAAAATCAGATGCCTGTGCCTTATACAATATATGCTGATTTTGAAAGTATAATCAAACCGCAATCAATCAAATTTGGAAATAAATCTGAAATTCAAAATGTACACGAAGCTTGTGGTTTTGGATACCAGGTTGTCAGATATGATGGCAAAGCTGAAGAACCTGTTATTTACAGAGGTGAAGATGCTGTTGAAGTGTTTTTAAATCGCCTAGAATGTGAGAAGAGCAACATTAATAATATATTTGCTCACCCAAAACCATTAATAATGACGCAGCAAAATGAGGAAGATCATGAAAAAGCAACACACTGTTGGATATGCAAGAATAAAATAGGTAAGGAATATAAAAACGGCAAAGTAAGAGACCACTGTCATAAAAACTGTAACTTCAAACTGAAAATAAAACCAAACAAAACACCTATACCTGTTATATTTCACAACCTCAAAGGATATGATAGTCATCTTATAATGCAAAAAATACATAAAATGACAGGTAATATTACATGCATCCCAAACAACGCTGAAAAGTATATTTCATTTAGTGTCGGACAACTTAGATTTGTGGATATATTTCCATTTATGCCTACGTCCCTGGAAAAATTGGTTGATGCAACAGACAAATCTGATTTCAAAATTACCAAAAATCAGTTTGGAGAACTAACAGATTTACTTTTACGAAAAGTTGTTTATCCTTATGAATATTGTGATAGCATGGATAGATTTAAGGAAACGCAATTACCACCCATAGAAGCATTTTACAGTAAATTAAGAGTTGAAGGTATTACCCAAGAAGATTACTAATACGCTCAAAAAATATGGAAAGAGTTTAACTGTATAACTCTTGGAGACTATCATGATTTATATCTAAAAACTGATGTAACTCTGTTAGCAGATGTGTTTCAAACTTTCAGAAAAACATGCATGAATGCATATAAACTCGATCCCTTGCATTACTACACAGCACCTGGATTATCTTGGGATGCTTTACTTAAACATTCAAAAATAGAATTAGAACTTTTGACAGACATTGACATGCACTTGTTTGTAGAAAAAGGAATGCGAGGTGGCATAAGTATGGTATCAAAAAGATATGCCAAAGCAAACAATCCATATGTAGCTGATTATAACCTTGTCAAGGAAATCAGCTACTTAATGTATCTGGATGCAAATAATCTTTATGGGTGGGCAATGAGTCAGCCACTTCCATATTCTGGCTTTAAGTGGAGGGAATCAGAAACCTTGCCAGAGCCAAAAGAAGGAAAAGGATATTTTGCAGAAGTTGATTTGGAACTTCATGAAGCTCACAATGACTATCCACTTGCACCGGAAAGACTAGCAGTAAAAAAAGAATGGTTGTCTAAATACCAGACAGATCTGTTATAATAGCATGATAAATGCAGAACAACTAGTCCCAAATCTTATGGACAAAGAAAAATATGTGATACATCACAAAACCCTGGAACTGTATTTATCTTTGGGTATGAAACTAAAGAAAATACACAGAGTATTAGAATTTAATGAAAAACCATGGATGGCATCATACATAAACCTAAACACAGAACTTAGGAAAAAAGCTAAATCACAATTTGAAAAAGAATTTTACAAACTTATGAACAACTCTGTGTTTGGCAAAACAATGGAAAATCTACGCAAGCGAACTGATATAAAACTAGTCAGAACTGACGGCTCTGAAAATGAAAAGATAAGGAAAATACTAGTCAAACCCAACTTTACCAGGCGTATAAAATTTTCAGATGAATTGTCAGCAATACATGTAAACAAAACGAAATTAACATTAAACAAACCAATCTATGTTGGAATGTCAGTATTGGATTTATCAAAGTACATGATGTATGACTGGTACTATAATACTCTAAAGAAAAGGTACGGAGATAAATGTACTTTATTATACACAGACACTGACAGCTTGTTAGTAGAAATCAAAACAGAAGATGTGTACAAAGACATGGCTGAAATGAAAGATGAGTATGACTTGAGTGATTATCCGCAAAACCATCCGCTGCACGATGATACAAATAAAAAAGTAATAGGCAAGATGAAAGATGAATGTGCTGGTGTTGCTATAGCTGAGTATGTTGGATTAAGACCCAAGCTATATTCTATTTTGAGAGCGGATGAACAACTTATCAAAATAGTAAAAGGAGTAAAAAAATATGTAATTAAAAAACATATTAACTTTGAAAACTACAAGGATGCATTGTTTAACAAGAAAAAATACACCCATGAGATGAATATGATGCGATCAATAAAGCATCAAATATATGGTATAACAGTAAACAAAATAACACTGTCACCATTTTACTCAAAAAGATATATACGAGAAGATGGAATTACAACTGATGCATATGGTTTCTATAAAAACTTATGAATTTGGGTATCAGCAGGAACAATAAGTAGTTCTTCTTTAACAAATCCTCTTTGAGGCGCTGGTGCTTTTAAATAATAAACTCTTATACCTTGCGTCACCATATAACTTTTAATCTTGTGAATATCTACACTCCATATTGGATCAGTTGCTCTGCGTCTTCCACCTTCTTGTTCCCCGGGTTGATATAAATATCTTACACTGGCATTCATACAGATAGGGTCATCTTTTAATGTTTTTGTTTCAACAGGAGGAGGCTTTTTTGTTTCCGCATTTATTGCTTTGACAACTTCTGGTAATCTCTTTACCCACTCTCTATTGCGTTTTTGCGAATCTGTTTCCTTAGCATACTGATAACCAAACAATCTTTCAGCTAATGTTCTGTTAAATATTTCCACTATAGCTTGGTCTCTGTGTATCTCTGTTCTGCCTCGTCTGATATTTACTTTGTGTTTTGCCATCAACTGCGATACTGCACCCATGAATTCTCTGCCTGGATCCACTTGTAATAATTTTGGATATTTCAAATGCCGACTGTATATATTTTCAAATGCTTTGGCAACTTCTTTACTATCCTTGGAAGTCAGTGGCTCTGCTTCTTTGTATCTACTTGCAATATCAACCACAGTCAATGCATATTTATATGTCTTGCGTCCACGGCCAAAGCCAAAAGTATCATGCGGCAGAAATAACAAATCAGCTTGATGCACTCCATTCTTAGCAGAAACATCAAACCTGGGTCTAATTATTTTCTTTGGTGCGGGTAAATAAATCTGCCACACAGCTTGTTTCTTTAAAAATTCTAATGCCTTTTTTCACTGACACCAGCCTCTTTTGACAATTTTATTAACTGCTGAGTAACCTCTCCAAAATCCTTTTGGGCTGTAATAAATCTTTTCCATTTTTC
This sequence comes from Cyrtodaria siliqua, assembly GCA_037043455.1. Lineage (NCBI taxonomy): Eukaryota > Metazoa > Mollusca > Bivalvia > Adapedonta > Hiatellidae > Cyrtodaria > Cyrtodaria siliqua. Next base: position 254,629 of record JAWPHD010000396.1, on the reverse strand, counting down.
TACTAAAGATTAAAATTTATATAACTATAAAGTAAAAATGGAAATCACAACTGCACAATTTGATGAACTGCTTGAAGAGCAAAATCAATATAGCACAAAGAAATGGACAGACTTGGAAATAAATAAAATATACACTATTACAGATACAAAAATACTGGATACTGAATATGGTCCATCCATGGTATTGACATTATTAGACAACGGTGAAGTATGGGCGCCTGATCATCTCAAAAATAAAATAGAGAAGAGTGCTAAACCACCATATTATATTCGACCACTTGGATTGAAACCATGTAAGAACAACAAAAAAATAGGTATCATGCATATGACTTAGTCTTTCCAAAGGTTATTTCAAAGTAATTATAGTTTTAAACTTTTTTTTTTATGAACTCAATGTGTACGCCACAAATCCAGTTGCAGCCATGCCCACCACAATAAACGTAATTTCTCTATTCTGTTGATCCGGAGATGGTTTATAAAAATCACTCAACTTGGGCTCCGGTTCCAAAAGCAAATGTTTGCCAGTTGTATAATAATACTGTTTCATGGCCTGGTCCACATCATCAAAAGTCTGCTCTGCATGATGCTCTTTTTGCAGTTGCTTATTAATAAAATCTAATCTTTCTGTTCTTTTTTTATTCCACGCCACTTGTGCTACTTCCAATTGTTCCACGGCTTTGTCATGCCTTTGTCTTTCCTCATCTGAATGACTTCCCATTTTTGAAAAGAAATAATTTGAACCGCTGAACGCCAATGTGTTTGTTAATGCGCCACCTATCATCATTGCTACTGCACTTGCCATTTTTTATATATACTTTTTTAAATTATTTCATATTATACGCAGGAATAATACCTTGCTTAATCAGCATATCCTTTGTAGCCATTGCTAACATTATATTCACAGACAGCATCCCAACATCTGTCATATTAATATCTACTTTAGGGGCTGGTCTTTTTAGTAGTTTTTTGCCAATCTCAGAATATCCAACAGTAAGAAGTGTTTCCACCCCAGCGTGATACATCATATTTACAATTTGTTTTCCGTCAATACTTGCTGCCATTTTTTTTTATATGATTATTTTTTTTAAATAAATTATTAAAAATAATCAAACGGGTCTTTTGGTACAACTGCAGGAACAGGTTGCACAGCTACAGGTTGCGTAGCAGATTTCTTGTTATAAATATACAAACCCAACCCAGCAATGCCTACTAATAAAACCAGACACGGTGGAATATAATTTTTGTATACGTTTATTTTGATTTCTGATTCCTCTTCATCTATTGTTATTTTTGTTATTTCATCTTGCTTTGTAGCATCTTGATTTGCAGCATATTGTGCATCCTGACGCTTTGCCTTTCTTGCCGCTGCTCATTTTTCCCCAGCCTCTATTCGTTTTGGATTTTTTACTTTTTGTACAGGTATAACTTCACTCTCTTGGTTCTCCATCATTTATATTATCTATATTTTTATTTTTATTAAAATCAATATGTCTAACAGTTGTCAGTATTGCTGTAAATGGTGCTAAGCACATCCCATACCTATAATACAACTCACAACAAGCACTTGTCAAAGCATGATTAATAAATGGGTCTTCCTCCAAATCTTCTGTCAGTTTTGGTGGATTGGTTACATTAAAATATTTTGATACTCCCATCACATACAAGTTAATAAAAGAATTGCCTAAAGTCTTGGTCATGCTTGCCCCAAGCCGTGCTTCATATCTGCAGTAAAGTTTGTTAATTTCATCCGGGGGCATGCTATCTATATTCGTGAGTTGTATGTCTTTACCCAAATATTGACGGCTACCACCGCCAGCCACTATGGCTGATAATCTTTCTTTTTTTGTTTCTCGTTGCTTTGATTCATCTGTGAAACTTTGTTCCGTGAAACCTTCCGGTATGATATCTTTTAATAGTTCTTCCGCATTCATTTTTATATTAGTAATCTTATTTTTTATCTTGAAATAAATATTAAACACAAAACAACCAGCTGCGATATTTATGCAACTAGTAATTGTTAGTATTGTTAATAGCATTGTTATTAACATTGCTATTTTTTTATTAACATTATTAATTTGCTGCAAGCATTGCTATTAACATTGCTACTTTGCTATGAGCAATGCTATAAGCATTACTATATTTTTTGATATTTTCATTATATTTTCATGTCAGTATTGCTATTAACATTGCTACTTTGCTGTTAGTATTACTATTAGCAACAGTTGTAAAAAAAGGTATTATACCTGCGGATATTATGAAATAAATATATTTTGTAATAATAAAAAATATTATATATAAAAAATGGATTTGAAATCAGACGATAAGATTAGTGATTATGACAAAAATAAAATAGCACAGGAAATTATGACAAAGGATGACGTAAAATGTTGTATATGTGTTTCAGAAAATTGATTTTTTACAAACGTACGCAAAAGGTGCACAGGAAACGCCTGTAATTTCTGTGACAAAGGATGGCGTAGAATATTTTATATGTGAGCCAAGAAGGTATGTTTTACAAGCCCCGATACAACGTAAAAAGAAAAACATGGATAGTGCTGTTGTACCAGTATTGGTTGGTGCATTGAGTGCATTGGTTGCATTGGCACTCTAGTTTTTTATTTTTGGAAAAAATTATTCAACCCAATAACCAGTTGGTTGGTCAGTCCTCAAAATTAACTTGGAATATTTAGTTTTTGCTAAAGCTTTTCTTATTCTGGTTCTCTCTTCCAGCGTCGAATAACATCATTTTCTCTCAAATAATTTTAATAACTATCTCTGTCCTTGGTGTAAAACATACACAACCATTTTGCTTGCTCCCTCAAATCTTTCAATACAGAATTATATCTCTGTGAAATAACCCACACTGATTGTTTGGCGTGGCGACCAGAGAATGCCAACTCTGACAACATATCCTTTTTCTTTGTTAATTCTTTTGTGGCGGAGCAATCATCAATGATGTATAATGTGGGCTTGCCAGCATATTGTTTGAAAAATAAACGCAACAGTTCTTGCAGCATTTCTTTGCCGTTGCTAACGGGATTGACAATTATTATTTTTTATCTCTCGGGTGTCTTACATCTCCTATCCACGATCTATTTGTATAAGCCTCGTTCCACTCTATGGTTGGACACAATATAATTATATGTTCAAAAACTCCAACATACTCTTGTTCAAGTATGTCAAGAAAAAACTCTGTTTTGCCGCAGCCTGTCTGACCACAGATAATGGCACTGTCACAGGATGACCTTAGTGGTTGGGCTAACTCAGTAAAGAATCAATGACGGTGAATGCATTTACATAAGTTTAATGCAACGTTTAAAATATGTTTAATATATATACAATTATCTAAAAAAACAAGCGAATACACAATTGAACTATGAAAAGAGTGTTCTCCTGAACGTTTAAGACGTTCTTAGTATTGTTATAAATACTGAATGTCTAAGACACTTAAGTGTTGTTAAAGCTATAACAATGTTGATCTAGCGCGATAACTGTGATGCGCGAGAGCTCATGAAGATTATGATGCGCGAATTCAATGGATGATTGTCATCAAATGCCTTCTGTAAGGGTTGATGACGCGATGCAATGATAGTTAACCTCCACTGAGATTGTGAGTGATATTCCTTCAGTGAGGATTGGTAACGGGCCCACCTTGTGTCCCGGGGGTTGTCGTTAGTAAAACCTGGCTGCGCAGGTACGGGGACCGTCTCCACCGCTTGTAAACGTTATTCGTGGAAGCTTAGCTCCACTCCTGGATATCCAAACCTAGATGGCTTACTCCAACCCTGGATGGCTTATATCCTGGATGGCTTAGGCTGTAATTATACATACGTTTTAGATGTCGGTTGACAAACATAACAATCTTGCATAATTACCATTACCCAAACAAATCATTATTCAATCAATATATGTAAGCTGTACTAATGATGAGTAGCAATGTATACATATTCTACAACGCCATGTATACGCTATGTACGTCGCTGTTAATCAATGCCCTAATACATGTTATTAAACATGATCAAATTACTCATATATTACACTCACTGAGTTATGCATGCACGTATGTCAACTAATGACCACATTATACAACGCTATGCATATGCGTCGAACATTTATTCTTGTCACTCATCTCATTGTTAACTAATGTTAACAATCGTGTATTACAATCACTGAGTTATACGCCAACGTTATCTAATGCACCTATTATCCACTGTTATCAGATTAATATTGTTTTACAGTTAATGATCAATTACAATAATTACATCTAATAAAGTAACTTCAAAATCATATGCTAGTCTAAAGTTATGTTTGAGAAACATCAATGCTAACCGGATGTCGTTACCGCCAAACAAGATGGCGCCGCCCACTGAATACAAATATACGATAAAAGTTTAATAAAATTACTAACCACATGTTGCCTATGAATTTTGCCGTCCAATCTCTGTTCCAACAAAGTACTATCGATGATCCCGGCGAGAGCTAGAAGACAATGGGTTTTATAGCAAACATTACGCCCAAATCATTATTTCCCCCGTTCAGTCCGTGACAAACGTGGCTAAATCTACAGTATTGAATCTACACGAGAGGCCCCTTATACAATTTTGCCGTTTAAGGAAAATATACCTATACGTTTACATGCATTAGCACAAAACTAAACTTATGACACGGCCTCTCTGGCGGCCACTTAAAATGTGCACGCTTTTACGTGTTACATGAATAGATCATGAATATTGTGAAATTGTTTCAACTCGAACAATAGATTTTGGGTGTAACCGATACAAGAGCTATATACGACCAGTACGCTCTACCCGTGACATTTTGTGACAGGCACTGTGTGGATATTTAGGATATTTAGTATCGTACTTCTTTGAATCTACCATCTTCGAAATTGATTTGCGCATCTTGTATTATATATAGATTAATATTTAAAGGTTGATCTGCATCTGCTTTTTTATTTATAAGTATCGTTATGCCTTCACTGCCGTTTTCTATTTTTCTTCCACTGCCGTATAATAAATTGTCATCACATGTTCTAAGGTCAAGCCACAAAGCATATGATTTTGTTAGATAGGTCTCAAGAGAAACATTGGTAAAGTATAAGTCCCTCGCTACTATTTCTGTCTCTTTGTTTCATTTTGATGTCAAGGCAAAATATTTGTTAATTTCATCCCAATGTTGATATGCCTTCATGCCCTGACTATACAACTGATTTGGCACGCCCTCTATTGTCATTTCAACCTTTTCAATCTTTGGGTTGTAAAAGGATTCCGTGTCTGTTCTTTCTGGGTCTTCAAACAGCATTAAAATACCTTTCATGCTCCGTGCTGGTACATTAATGTTGATATTCCAAAGGGTTTCAGATTTGTTTGCTATTATTTTTCTATGTCGCAAGATACGATCATACATAAATACTATCTGACCATTGGTTTGCTGTCTTATTTGTCTGGATAATTCAACATCACTAACCATATCAAATTCCAAGCAGATATTTTTTATTACATAATATGCATCAGCATCACTGCTTTTGATAACTTTGTTATAATCGTTAAACGTTAATTCATATTCTAACCTATCACCAAGCCCCGCTTGATAAAATGGCATATGACTTTCTAACATTTCAAAGTCCAGTGGAATACAAAATCTCTTTCCATAAGCTGCTGCTACAGCTTCATCTTCGGTGTCTAAGGAAGCATCTCCCGCACCAATTCTATGTTTTAATATGTTTGCTTTACCAATACCTTGGTAAGCTATGTTTACTCGTTCAGTAGGGCTTTTCCATAAATCTACATAACAATGATATATATCACTGTCATCTATTGACATGACTTCATTGCCACTTATTCTTATTGTCATTTTTTTCACAATTGCTCTACTCAGATTCTGGTATAGAGTAGCGTTGGCGTCTGTTCTGCTTTTAAGTTCTATTTCAAAGGCAAGACGAGCAGTACGTGGAACTATCACATCATTAGTACTTAGATTTGGAAATCTCACAAGAAGTTGCTGGTTTTGGTCTATTGTTGATGGATTATTAGTTATTACTACACTTGTGCGGATGCCCTTGACACCATGAGGTTCTCTTAGTTTTCTATAAGGGTTGAGTTTGTTTCCGTAAGCTGACATTGTTTTTATTTTTTAAATATATTTTTTAAAATTAAATAAAATAAACAATGGCTGAAGGAGGATTTGAATATGAAAATCTTGCGTACGATCCAGATGATTACGATGAGTATTATGATGATGATTTACCAATGGTGCCTGTTGAGCCTGTTCGAAGAAGTCTTCTTAATCAAAGCGACCATATTGCTGAACTCAGGGGAGAGCTGGCAGAATCCACACTTAAAATATACAAGAAAAATCTTGTAAAATCCTTTTACAATGAAATAGGAAAACGATATAAAATGGCACCGGACAAAATGGATCATGACCAGTTTAAAGTATTAAATGATGGTAAAACATTATACTGGATTGTTGGTGATAAAGAAATAAGAATAACTGCCAAGCAAGGTTCTTTTATATTTCTTGCTCTTGGTTCTTTGGTAGGTGAATATAACAGGGTTATTGGCTCTGGGGGAACAAGGGCGGTAAGACAATTTTTGAATTTGCCGGAGTATGACAGTAAAACAAAATTATCACAAAAAGCTCGACAAGCGTTGGAGAGCACAAGAAGCGATTTACCAGATAATGTGGATGCTATTCCATTACAAGATGTATCACATATTATAGATAACATAGAGACATCAATGGATAACATAGAGGCATCAATTTATGACTGGGATGTAGATGAGCGTCCTGATGCTGAAACACAAACAAATATAGACAAGCGTGAAATGGATGGAATAGTAAAAGCGATGACAACTGTCAAGGAAGAACTCACCAATAACTTGGCAAAACTCACACAACTTGATAAAGACATATCAAGAGAAAAACAGAAGTTAGAACAAGCTAAGACTGACGATGATGAATTCCAGATAAAGAGAATTAGCGATCGCATCAAAGACCTTGAAGTTGAGAGAGGTGCAAGGATGGATGTCAGTAATGAGAACGGAGAAGCTTTTCGTAACCAAGTAAGCAGGATAAAAGAGACAATAAACAAAATGTTAAACGAGGATACAACTCTTGGTGAGAGGATCAAAACCTTGTTTAGGCAGCAAGGTATTACTATTGTTAGTATTTTAACTGCATTTGGTATGATTCTTGGGGTGATAATTAATTCTATTATTCCCACATCAAGTGCTGCGCCAACTCCAACTCCAAAACCTGATCCATCAAGTGTCATGGACTGGATAAAAACTAAGTAATCTTGGTAAGCTCCTTGCCAACCTAGCTGGTAAAGCTGCTGCAGCACTTCCAGGAGTTATTGGTGCAATAGTATCATGGCTTTTATCTGCAACAGGTAATGTTATTAATTGGCTTGGTAACAATCTATGGGCTTTGCTTGTGTTTGTTTCCGGGTTGTTGTATGTGGCAGTCAAAGAGTGGTTCAGTAAATAAGTAATGCAGCAATACTTATTACTATAGTACCAACAATTATAGTTGTTTTGTTATCTTCGTGTTCAATCGCTATTTTTTGTATTTCTGGTGGGTTATGCTCCACAGTTTTATGTATTGATTTATCAAAGTCAGAATGTTCCGGTAAAAAATTCTTTGTTGTGGTACCTTGAAAAGGTTGAACACTTTTTGGCGGTACTGGTTTTATATTTACATCATTATTCAATCCTAATGCTTGTGCATCGGTTGCTATTACAATTTCATTATTGTAGTCTTGTATTGTTCCAATTCTTAATTCCATGTCACTCGGAGACATGTACAATCCACTTCCATAGACAAAATTTACTTTACTTCTTGCATATTTTAGGGTGTTTTCATATCTTGAAATTTGACTGGGCAAGTCGATGGGGCTATTTATTGCGTCCTCTACATTTGCTAAAAATTGTTTCTGTGCATCAAATCCGTTCCAGTTCCAAGTATATCTGTTCTTGTTTGTGATTGTGAGCCAAGAATTGCCCAGCAGTATGTTCTTATGCTTTCATTGATTCTTTCTACTCCAGCTCTTGTAAATCCCGCAGAATTATCTAGTATAAAAATAGACCAGCTATTGTCAGCCTCAGATCCTTGTGCACTGTAATCAATATGGTATGTTTTATCACTTTCATAGACTGTGAAACTCATCGTTTTGTTGTCGTATACAGAATTTATCAAAGGATGATAACCAATATTTGTCCAGTAATTATAAATTGTTCCTAAACCATCATTATAGCTTTGTTTTTGTCTCCAGTCCGAATTTAAGTCAACATTAAACTCCTTGCATATTCTCTCGTATGCGTTTTGGTTATATGTGTTATTAAACGCATTCCAATTTGAGTCTTGCGGCATTGCTACACTCATCTCAAATAATATTCTTCTGACTTGGTAATAGACATGAAATCGAAATAACGAACCAACCAGAGCATCAGCTTTTAGATGATTGTTGAAATCAATGCCACATCCAGTTGTCGCACACCAAATAGCAAAATTCAACTGATTTTGCCAAAATGACATCCAATCTGTTCCCCAGCGTTGGACTATAGCATCTGATTTAACGTATGGGAGTTTGTATTTTTCAAAGACATTGGGAAATGATGCTTTAAAGCCTTTACCGTTGGATGTAATGATTATGTTTTGATTTATTATATCTATCACTTTCTTGCTAAAAGTATTTGAATATTGAGCATCCGGGTTATATTTGAATTCTTTAGAAATCATTTTTATTTGTATTTTTATATATATATTAAAAAAAAATGTTTCATACAATTTCAAACATAGACAATTCTATTAATTTACAACAGTATATCGATAATAGAGATGGAACTAAGCACGTTGGATTAAAAAGTTTTACATACACTATCGGTTGGTATAATATTAATCATGAAATCGTAAAGACAAGAAACCCAGATAAAATAGAACATTTAGCAGGTGGACTCTATAACTTTCAAGACTTGGCAGAAAGGTTTAAATTGCTAAATGAAAATATTATCCTGGATATTATTGTCCAAATTGGCTTCAGCATTATAAATACGCCAATAGAGACACGATTATCAAGCGGTCTTTCAAATATGCTGGGATTCAAGGACAGAAAATGGTTGACAGGTACTAATTTGGGAGATTACCCAATTGATTTAGCTTCTTATAAACGGCTATATGTTCATCTGGAACAAGTTAATACGAAAGAGTAATTATTTCAATGGCGCACCAAGCACTATTTTAGGGGTTGTACCTGTAGTAAATAAGCAGTATGGAGATATTGTATATACACATTTTTATCCTGAATATCACTGTCTTACGAATGGTGCAATTTCTGAATTAAAAATAGAAGTCAGAGATGAGCATGGCAACAAGATAGATAATCACGGTTTGCCTATGAGTTGTGTTTTAGAAATTATTTAAAAAATATATTTTTATAAAAAAAACAATGAGTATATTTGGACCAACAAGACCTAAAAAAACAGAAGATTTAGAGGCTTTGATAAATAATGTTCAAGATTTATATAGGCGAGTTGTGCCTTTTGTTAACCAGTTTAATCATTTGAAAAATAGAGTTGATAATCTTAAATATGGGATTATAACAATATTTGCGGAGGCTAAGGGACCACTTGTGTTGAATAGAATACACTCATTTGGTAACGGTGGAGCAGAAACAAATGTGGGGCATGTAATGACACGCCGTGGGCGTATTATGGGAATAGGTTTAGCAAGTGAACGATTAGTTGGTGACGTATCTGTAATAGTTTCTGTCAATGGTGTTGAACAACCAAATTATGGCATAACGCTTCACATCATCCCACGCAATCATGATAACTTTGATAGACCTTTAGATATTGGTGCTGGTTCCGTTGTTAACTTTGTATGCAAGGTTGCTAACGCTACCGCTGTAAATACGGTGGCATCATTATTAATTGAATTAATTTAATTTTTTATTAATAAATAAAAAAATGAAGCAACCGACAGCACCAAGTTTATATCCTGAGTTGCCAGTGGAAGACGGACAAAATTATAGATTACAAAAGATTTCAGAGATTGAAAAAAAGTTAATTACAGAACGAGATATACGTCAGTCACTTTATAAAAAAATATAAACGTGGTATTAATATTACAGATGGAATTGACACTACCTTGATATCTGCAGGTGTTATTATGGCTGGGGTTGGATTTGTTGTTCCAGTTGTGTTACCTTTGGAAATAGCAGCAATAATATGTGGAGCTACAGGTGTTTTGTGTTAATTTTATCAGACGCAAGCTTAATGCAAAAGCTCAAAAACATCATGAAATGAAAACTTTGGCAGAGTCTAAGTTAAATAGTATAAAGCAGTTAATATCAAAAGCGTTGAGTGATGCACAAATATCTGAGCAAGAGTTCAAGATGGTTCTGGATGAACTGGAGAGATACTATAATTTGAAACAGGATATCAAACAAAAGAAACTTGAAATTAGTGAAGTTCAAAAAAAAAGAACTAGTGGAGCAGGGAAGAAAGGAAGCAATGGCAACCTTACAAAAAAGTCTAAAAAGTGTGTGATAAATTGTTTTAGTAATGTGTATGAGTATGATCCACCACCTTTGTATTCAAGGTCGGAGAATCGTTGATTTGAATGTAATTTTGATAACTATAAAAAAAAAATAAACTTGTAATGTTCACTACCCCTATTTTAAAAAAGTTTTAAAATCAGGTAAATCACCATTTCATGGTAATTTATTATATATGTATTTTGGGTCGTTCTGCTGTAATTTGAGGCGAAACAGAGTGAGACGAAAATTACAGCAGAACGCCCAAAATACATATATATGTTGTTAATTTAGAAATAGTGCACGTGTAAATAACATTCCATGTATCGTTTATACAGAGTAGCAAGGTATCAAAAGAAGAGCGCGAAGGTAAACCTTGTTTTTATAACGATGGACACATTTACTAAATCAAAGGATTCCAAATACAAGAGGGATCCGAATAATTCCTAAAAATAATAATCATTAATTTATCATCTAGTAAATAGAGGATCTTACATGAGTACTCATTCATTATTTTATAAATTCAATAATGAATGAGAACGAACGTGAGATTCTATTCATTACATAACTTATAACGTCACATTACGCCAGAAAACGTACATTAACGTCCATGACGTCATAAACGTTATGTTATACCACTAGTGGAATATCGGAAATATTGAATGGTGTTATTACACTCCCACACTATATGTTATGTGATAAAACTTCCTATTATATGTTGTTATGTAACATGAACGTGTTTCCGTCAAATTGTTGTCCAATCAGAATCCAGTATCACTAACGCAATGTGGTTTCTAATCATTAACGTATTATTTCAGAATTTCAGAAATGCTTCAAATTGTTTAACACAGACAACGACGGAGAGATCACTGGAGACGAGATAGAGAATAAATACAAATACATGTTAATGTAAATAATGTAAATTACCCGTCTCGGATCATGGATGATACTGCAATAACAAAATATACTCAGTACATCTCAAAAAGCAACGCTTGGTATTTCTTGATTTCTAGAGATATAAAAATCTGGAACAAAATGTGTTTTTTACTGAAAGAAGTAGAGCACATCTTATGCAACTGTTTATCGCCATATGTTAACCTTTTCAGTATTTATTGACATTCACATTAGCGTCTGTTTAGTGCTGTGTGGCGGCCGTAGAAAGTCACCCCGACTATAAATCAGTAGTGTTATTATTTACTGGTCCTTTGGAATCATCAAGCCCATTCGGCGTTGCTTTAAAGTGGAATATCGGTTAAGGCGGTGCTAGGAGGCGTGAGAGGTGTTGCATCTTATAATTACCTCTCATGAACAGACTCAATAAAACCGAGTCTGCTACCTTTATCTCTTGTTTGTGTTCGTTGCTTCAATGGGATCATTTTTTCAGTATTTATTTACACTGTGTACGCACTGTAGTTACGTGAATGTTCAATGTTTCAAAATCTATATAATTCACGCATATTACAACAATAAACATTTATGCAACTGATCAAACGAGTATCTCCACCGTGTTTATCTCCACCTTGCATATATATCCTTCCCGACATAAGCACTGAACACTGGCATAAAATGAGAAAAATTATCCTAAAGAAACAAATGGTTAGCTTACAACCTAGGTATTGGCAGAACTGACAAGACAGCGTAAATAAAAGCACATCTCATCAAAAGGAAATCGCTAACAATAAAGTCCACATCCCAAGAAATTTGCATACACGGAAATGTTGTTGTAAAGATATATACAAATACATAATGAGAAACACATCAGGATGTGTCCATAATTGTACTGAACAACCACTTGAGGACGAATGTTCATGTACCTACCTCCCGTTTCAGGGTTTCAGAAGGTACAATCACGTCCCACGAGGTTATCCGGTTGTCGCACAAGAGAAAAATGAAGCCTAGTGACTGACTGTAGAGGGGTCAATCACGCGTAGCACTAACAAAGAGTCGTATCCTTGTCTGACGAATTTCCTGAAGAAGTGTGTAAGTGGTCAGGAAATCCGTCAGACACATTTAATTTCCGAAGTTTATAGATCACATCTCAATAAAATAAAGGATGTAATAGTCCTAGTCATAGAAATGTTTTAGGTTGGTGTTGCACTTCTCCAATACGGTTTAAGACAGCGTAGATTAATGTTTCTGCAGTATTAACTATATCTACATTTCTATTTCAGAATAATGTGTTGCCCTATGGTCGTATTTCGGGACATGTCTTCTGTCCATTAGTATTGAACTGTGTAGTAGTGATACTCATTTTACATCCACATCTTCAAGATCCTGGTCAAGCTGAAAAAAGCAAGAATGGACTGTGAATATTTTACGAGTGTGACATGCTTACTTTTTACATATTATTCCAAGTCATTTACTCTCTTTTGTTTATAAAAAGGCGCATATATAAGTAAATACATTTGACGTTTTATGAACAAACGACAAGAATCAGGTATACAAATGAAGTTTTCTGCGTCTGAATTATATTGCATATGCACTGTGTTTCAAGAAATATAAAAAGATCGGACAGGGAAAGTAGCATTCAAGGAGGACAGTCAACACACAGAAACAAACACGCAAGCAGACAAACAAGAAGGCAAAAGTAAAATAAATGCAAAAGATATCACAAACACAATAGGGTTGACAATAGGGCTACCGCCTTGGAACGGTCAGTGGCAAAGTAGGCCACTGGGGGTTTAAACCGGTTTTAGTGTGCACCAAAACCAAACCTCACACTTACCCTTCTGTCATCCCATCAAAACAGGACAGTGTAAATAAAGAAATCCCCGCCATGATCTAATCTCTAACCAACAAGGCAGCATCAGTAGGCAATATAAGTAAAACACAAATATGCTCGTGTAAATATAATACAAAAAAACAATAGCCTAGAAAGCCACAATGAAGGTACTCAGTGACTTGGCAACAGGAGGTACATCAAACGCCACCGTCCCAATGGGCTCTAGGTAGGCGTCGTCATAGGGTCCACAGCCTGTCCGTTCATCGTACAATTAAAGAGGAAAGCATAGTGGCGAACTGTAAAAGGGTCCACCACCAAGCATGCAGTACGTTGCAAAATGATAGAGTCATAACCTCTTTTGATAAACTTTTTATCAAGTTTAACAAAGATAGTATGAAACTGATCATGACCAAGAATCTTACGAAGTTTATAAATCACATCACCATAGAAGTCAGGTTGTGATAGTCCTTGTCGCAGAAGAGTCCTTAAATTACTTTTATATTTGGAAAGAAGATCAGGGTTACGATAATAAAAGTTTGCAAAGGTTTTACGAAGTTTATGGTAAGGGTAACCCTGGTTGAGTAGCTTTTTAGTTATACAAAGATTACGAATATTAAAGTCCTCAACTCGAGTAGAAGCTATTGAAAAACGAATAAGTTGAGATACATACACCCCATAAGAAGTTGATAGGGGAACATCCCCATCCAAGTGGGGATAATTAACAATGTCAAAATAAAAATCATCTCTCTTGTTATAGATTTTGCTAATTATTTCACCATTTTCAATCGAGAGATCTAAATCAAGAAAAGAAGCGTTATTATCAGATATATTAGCTTTGTTAAGCTGAAGTTCTTTAGGATAAATATCATTAACCATAGTTGGAAAGAAAGGGTTTTAAATGTTCAATACGTCATCCAGATCAAAACTTCTAGTCTTTTGACTTTTACTTGTGATATGCAGGCTTCATAACCGCTGCTCCCAACTCAATTCCATTATGTTTATTTTGCTCTTCGGGGCATTTAATCTTATTAGATACTGGGACCACACGCCGTACGACATGGGGAAGAAAGACACTCCATGTCCACCGCCATATGCATGCCATCTTCGGGATGATTAAAATTGTGTACCACTGATTTTATTAATATTGAGTTCTGCTCAACCCGGGGCTAGAGGGCGTGAGCGGTAGCTAGCACATTTCACTACCGCTCATGAACAGTCTCAATCAAACAGAGACTGCACTATTTCGTGCGTGTCGTTTTCGGCCATTTCCAAAGGTCCATTATCATACTCTTTTTTAAACCCCAGCGGCCTTTTTTGCCACTGACCGTTCCAAGGCGGTAGCCCTATTGTCAACCCTTTTTGTGTTTGTGACGTCATATGCCTTTATTCCTTATTAACATTACTACTCATGTTTGTCGTTTTGCTTGTTTTTGGGTTTACTGTGTTCTGTGAAAGCTGCATTTTCTGTTCGACTTTTGTACTTATTTTTTAGATAACTATTATATCACATTTTAATAACTGTGTTATATATAATGGAGATGGTATGATTACATAAGCTTTCTGTCGTACACATTCAGGATTAGCATTTGTATAATATAAGGCTTATTTATTTTCTATCTTAATTATTCAAGAACATGATCAACTGATATATACTCAACCAAACAGCTAATGCACCGGTAGACAATACCTTCAATATCTCAATAATAACAATCAATTAAAACAATTTTCATTCTGAACGAGACAAATATCTTGTCAATAACGACTGTAAATTTAAAAAATATTATTCAAATCACCTGTTTCCAACGGTACCAGTCGGCATATAATAAGTTCATACATTAAAGGTATTGTCTACTGGTGCGTTAGCTGTTTGGTTCAGTATAGTTTACCGTTTAGTACTTATCACGTCATTGAACACATCAAGCAGATTATGTCCTGTCTTTAAACGATTGTACAGCCATGTTTTAAAATTCACTAGGACTGAAATACATCCATTGTGTATGGTGTTCAGATTGTAAACCCGTTGCGACAGGCTGTTCCTATACATTTTGTAAAAAAAGTAACACAATTTATGTGTTAAATAAGAAGCATGTATACATGTCTGTCTATCCATTCATCCCAACCTCCACCCACCAATCGCAGGGTACTACAATGTCTTATGATGTTACCGAACTTGCAGCAACTCTTACATATACGCTTAGAAAGACAGTTAAGAATTTGAATTACGATCAATATTTTTCTATGGGGGCACAGGTCTTGAAAAAGAACATGTGCCTTTCGAATTATTTATTGACTGGATATGAAAAATGCCAAAAAAACATGTATTGGTTGTCCAGGATATAAACAAAATAAAACTTATCGTCATTAGTTATTATAGGACTGAAATGCCATTAGATTTTAAATGTTGCATACGGTATGCCGTTCCCACCCCCATCCCCACCCCCCTCCTCTCATATTTTATTACATTCTCAATAGTTTCAAGATGTTAAATCGTTCAAATATATGCAGGCCTGTGCCTACGCGTAGCTACACGCCTGCAGAACCAGTCAATTAAAGATCAGGACTATGTGGAGTTATATATTCAGTACAACTGAGTTATATATTCAGTACAATTCAAAATTATGTGGAAGGTATCCTAAATTGTACACGAATACATTTCACGCTTTTAACGTGATTATTGTATTAATTGTCTGCATAGAACAAAACAAGGTATCACAAACTGTGTTATATTTTGCTTAGAAATCTCGATGAGGCTAAAAAGGGTAACCCGTGTTAAATCCTTTCTGTTTTTATAAGGATTGTTTTCTTTACGAAACTTGGATGAAGAAGGTGATAAGTAATTTATTTCTGTTTGTAAACTGCATTTAATGGACTGTACTTTGAACAATTATCGTGGTGATATAAGCCAATCGAACAAAGCTTTGACCTCGCAACATTTTGAAAAGATTATGAAAGTACATTTGAATGTTGAAAATCTGATTTACATTTACAATTGCACTTTCAGAACTTAACATAATACTAAGTCTAGTTGTCCGGCACATTCTCTGTTAGTTGAATCAGGAAGACACACTAAATATGTAACTTTCAAAAATTAGAAGACGAATTGCATTTTGTTACGAAATATTCGTATTACATTGCCTTTCATTTACCGCTTTTCCCATTACTTATGCCAGACTGTTATAGTTCGTAAACAGAACGTTCAAACATTGCCAGAATGCGTTGTAATATTCTATTAGTGCCACTGTTTGTTTTTGTTTGTATCTCTCTTTCTTTCTACTGATGTCACATTGTTGTATAACAGTATATTATGTGATATCTATCTCGTATTTTGGACCGATGACCTAAATTAGTTTTAATAAACTATTGCTTATTGTATTGCCAACAAAAAACAAAAAAACACACGAAAGTCTACAATACTGCGCCTACATTCGTTGTAGTCTGTTCCTTTGCCTTAGCAAAATCGTTGTCCTCCTTATGTGTTTGCTCTTGTGTTTCACCTTGTTTTGATTTATCAAGATCGTTGTCCACCTTATTCGTTTGTTCCTTCATGAAGTCTCCTATAATATTGAGGATCATGGCCACCCATGCCAGACCGACAAAGATCCACACGGCTACAAGCACCTTATACAGACCATGGGTAGAAGTGTCAGCCCGACCTGTAATGTTTCATATTGAAAAATAAATGTATAAATTGTTGAAATAAAAAAAAAGATTGTGTAAGATACAACTGAGAGGTTCTAGCTCCATCCTCCATTGTTCATAGATGAATTTCCCATAAAGTAGGTATAAAAGCGAGCCGAACAGAAAATAATGTACAGAATTCGCATAACGCAGTCAATCGAAAACACGAATTGAAAACAAACAACAATGTCAAGGATAAATAGAAGGAAAGCATGCAAGACAACAAACATAAACGTGTTTGACATCAGGGGTACAATCTTCGAACAGTCAGTGGCCAAAAGGCCGCCGGTGTCTAAATCAAGTTCTAGGGTGCACCAAACCCCACCCCTACCTCGTCACAATTAAACGGGAAAGTATAAATAAAAATATCCATTCCAGACTATATCCTCTAACAATCTAGGCATCATAAATAGGCAATATAAGTAAAACACAAAGATTATCATTAATATATGAATACAAAAACAACAAGAGTCCATAAAGTCACAAAACGCGTACTAACTGAATTGGCAAAAGCCGAGCAACAAGATAATAAAACAAATTAGACAAAACAAAATTGAAGACAAGCATTAAACGTTACCATCATTTTCATGATTTAGGTAGACGTCATCATAGGGTCTACAAAGTGTTGGATCATCGCACTATCAACTAGAAGGCCACGGCCTACATGGCGAGCCCTATTATAAAGTTCCATTTTTATTTTATTTTACCAACACCAATGTCCATCCCAAGATATATTAACAGTGGGGGTGGGGGGGGGGGGGGGGGGGCATGTCTAATCGGAGGCCGGATGTAACCTATATTTCATCGAAAGTAGGTCACAGCGGCCCGAATTTTGCTCATGATATTAGATGCTTAAAATGAACATTCTGGTGAAGAAATATAAAAAGATCGGACAGGGTAAGTAGCATTCAAGGAGGACAGTCAACCACAAAACACAGAAATAAACACGCAAACAGACAAAACGGACAGAAGTTCGGTGAAAATCCTGCGCGAAAGAAGCAAGATACGCATGTCGTAGCGGAGACCGGACGTGACCTATATTTCGTCGAAAGTAGGTCACAGCTGCCCGAAATTTTGCACATAATGTTAGATGCATATAAGGAACATTCTGGTGAAGTATGGTGAAAATCCTGAGAGAAAGAAGCAAGATACGCATGTCGTAGTGGAGATCTGAATTTGTACGTGTGATGTTGGATCCCTATAATGAACATTCTGATAACCAACCTCAAGTAACGCAGAAGACTGTAAGTAACGCAGAAGACATTAAGAAATGAAAATCGGAAGCACGAAAGAACGGACGGACGAACTGACACACACACACACACACACACCGGACGACACTGTGATCGTTAAGTCGAGATCCGTAAACGGGCTCGACAAAAATCAGGCTACAATAATAAAAAATAATCTACCAACGTTTTTTAATGTTTATGGTAACGGTAGCGTAGATGGAGTAGCTTCTTAACTATACAAAGGTTACGAATGTTAAAGTCCTCAGCCCGATTACAAACTCTAGAGAAACGTGTAAGTTGAAAAACATAAAAGTATACTCCATAAGAAGTTGCTCGGGCAAAATCCCCGTCTAAGTGGGGATAATTAACAAATCATCTCTCTTGTCATAGATTTTGCTTATTATTTCTCCATTTTAATAGAGACATGAAAATTGAAAAGAAGCGACAGTTTAAGAAATATTAGCTTTGTTAAGTTGAAGTAGTAAGTACCAGATATCATTAACCATTCTAGAAAATGAAGGGTTGTCAATGTGCAATATATCTTCCAGATATTGAGAGGTGTTATTAAAGGATTCGATGTCATCTGCCTCAGTATCTGGTGAAAGTCTCAATAGGAAATCTCTCATAGCAATACAATAACAAGTCTGCGACAAGAGGTGCGCAGTTCGTATCCACAGGGATACCAACAACACTGGCCATATGCTCATTTGACTGATGCATTTTGAAGCTAACGAATATATTCCAAAACAAGAGGGCTCATAGCCGATAAACATTATCATCAGTTCATGATGACCTTTTCCATTGTAGAAGTTTGCAATAGTAGCAGAAGTGGACAAGATAAAAAGAGTTTCAATGCAGTATTTCCGAAATGCTGGATTTCACTCGTCTATACGTTTAGTACACAAAGCAATAACATTTTGATATCATTGTTGGTGTGTTGTACTATCCATATTGTTTTCAAAATCCAGGTCTCTAGAATATTGCAGAACACTTTATACAGCTTTTTTTTTTGTTGGTTTTTTAAATCCGGCACCTTTAAAATGAGATTTTGTTTGAGTCTTCGATAACAATAGGTAAAATGGTACATTGGCCATTGGTTCGATCCCAGCAAGGTTCGAAATTTCAGTTCGAGTTTATTTTGATTACAGACTGCTGTAAATAAAGCTTGGTCTATTGTTTACTGAATACTTCTTTAAGAAAAATGTCCCATATTACCATTCGTTTCCATCACCTTAACAGTCGTTTGTATGAGACTGATGGCCTAGTTCCCTTTGTACAAACATAGTTCTGACTATATGCATTATCGGGGAACGGGATTGTAAACATTAGCAGTACGAATACACTACCTGGAACAAAGTCGCCAAACCCCACAGTCGTCAAGGTCACCATAGTATAGTACCACGCCTCAAGATAAGTCCAGCCTTCTACTTCCATTAATATCACCGCAGGAATGAGGGAAAACAATACGTAACATATGCACGTGAATAATAATATTTTAACGATCTTCTCAGTCTTCGGGAACTTTTTTAAAAACTGCCGTCTGTCGAGATTATGGTATGGTTTGGCCATTTTTTCTCCGAGACCACTCAGTAATACTGCGGTCAGAGGTATGCCGAATATGGCATACAAAATAAAGAACACTTGACCCCCTAATGTCGATGGAGATATGTTGCCGTAACCTGAAACAGAGATTAGTGAACCATTGTATTTTATCGAAGCGATTCGTGCTAAAGTGCAGTACACAATTAAACATTACTTCAATATCCGCCATATTGTTGACGACGGAGTATAGGTATAAAACCACTAATTATTTTCTTCATGGATACCAATGTTAAAGTGTCACATATTAATGATTTGCTGCAAATTCAACTCAAGTATGGATAAGGCAGCAGTGTAATGTTCATATAGAAAACCAATGTTCCACTTGAAAAATCACCAGAAAAGGTGGGGTAACAAGACATGTCAGAAAGTTCTTGTTAGTTTACTAAACAGGTCAAGGGTACAGCTGTTTTCATTGATTGTTTTCATTGCTCACAAAGTGTAAGCATAGAGTCGAAATTTCGAAAATGTTCATCATTGATCCGCTTAAACCTATTAATCCGCTTCTTGTATATTCAACCACAAAATCGAATAGAAATGGGCAGTTTTCCCCTACTTATAATGTCCATTTCCATCAAAAAAGGACGGTTACTTTTTATTATAGGAACTACATTCGACTACACCTCGGAGGATTACATGTTATTAGTGGGGATAAACCAATATTGAAAATAAATTTGATTTAATACAGTTACACGTTTGCCGGAGGTATCGTTATGGTTTGATTGGTTGATATAAATGATTGACATCTGACGTCATGTTAATTTCATTGCGTGTCTGCTGTGCATTATACCAGTTTTAGTTTAAGAATAAAAATATTTGAAAAACATCACAGTTCAGATTTACAGACGTTCCCTACCACACTTGTTAATTTGCTTCTTTGACACATTTATTTATAGCATTTTATGAGACTCTCGTCTGCAAGTGAAACTCCAAGTAAACTGTTCATTGATTCCATCAGCATAAGCAAATAAAAAATGAACTGTTAGTATACCTATCGTTGTAACGACCGTTGTAGAAAAAAATACAGACGGCCCATAGTCCCAGTTGCTAGCACTGCTTGTTTCTGACGTCGCCACGACGCCAGCCTCATAGGCTTCTATCACAGCACGTGCAAATGTCTCGAGCTCCTCCGACGTCACACACGTGTTGTCAACTGATAAATAATTCATACATAATAAAATTTAACATAAGCAATTGGAAAGCATATGTCTAGGAAAATATGTGTGTAAGAGTAACATCGTGTGGGGGAACATTTAGAGGATATTATCAGAGCGAAATCCCCAATCTGGTTGTCGGATCATATCATGGCGTCTGGGACAAGCCAGTATGCAATAATGATCTTGTGGCAGCAGATTACAGCCTGTCTATCCTTTATCGACGCATTATGTTCGTTTGGTGTTGTTATGGCTGAAGCAATGACGCAGTTTTGGCAATGGCAGAACAAATGACAGTGTTTTTTAAATGCATTTTATCCAATTATATTTGCTTCCAGTTTTCATTCCGAAGGTTGCATGTCAGTATGTGTATCGAGATATAAGTTTCAGAATACCGTAGTTAGTCGTAGTTCATTAACAATTGATACTTCGGGTCACATAGGATGATTAAACAAACCAAACAGTTACTGGAATAACTGTCAGTGAAGTAACACAGAAACACAGAATAGTGTAAGCCTATATAGATCCGAATGCACATGATCGTTCATCGGACAACTAAACATTAGCGTTTAAAAGACGATTTTTTTTCACGCGTTATCTTTTCGGAAACAAACACAATTTGCAAACCTACACGTTGTAAATGTCGCGTTAAGCGATAGGAAAGATGAGATGTGCGTTATTTTCCTTACTTACTGATAATGAAGTGCGTGTCTCCGGCATATAATACAAGTGAAGAGTTGTTCGCATCGTTTTATAATCTCCTTAATTAATGCGATCAATTTATGGGCCGTTTTATAACTATACAATCACAATCGATAATATGTTCTTGTCAAGTGAGAAAGTGTCGATTCTTACGGATGTATACAGTACTGGTTCTGCCCAGGATAAATGGGGTGATCTAGCTCTACCACAAATATATGACCTAACGTGTGCTAAAATGACTTAACAATGTTTTCTTGTCCACTCTGACCACTATTATTATTTCGTACTTCAAGCACAATACGGGTTAATACATATATACCGTTTTGTAAAATAAAACCTACCTACCGGTGAATTTCGAAAAAGTGGTCGCCTGCGTTGAAGCTATCTCATCTTCTTTGTCTTTCTCCAATGCCATAAAGATGGCAGCACCTACCAAGATGTAAACCAGCAGAACGAAGGATAGAATTAACAACGTCAACCAGTGCATTATGTCGTCGGCTGCCTAATGTATCACATGCATCTGAAAGACAATATGTTGCAGACCACTGGGTGACTTCTGTCATATGCTGCGTAATGTATCACATGCACTGAATGACCTATGTATCACCTACATCTGAAAGACAATATTTCACAGACCAGTGGATGACGTCACCCTGTGAATTCTGTCGTCAGCTGCTTAATATATCACCAGCATCTAAAAGACATTAAAATTCACTTCATAGCCTCTAACTAATACATAAATTCACAGACCACTGAATGATGTCAACCAGTGCATTTTGTCGTTTGCTGCTTCATGTTGCTGGTGCGTGTATCACGTGCAATTCACAGACCACTGGTTGATAATACTACAGTATATCTAGAAGACTTACAACATAGTTCCAATATGATGATTTTCACATGTTCACTACAGCAGAAAAAAATAAGTTTGAAATAGTAATGAGCCATTTTATCCATTAGTTTATGCTACATATCTACATATAAAATCGAATTATATTTATCTTAGTACAGAGGTCGTTGATTGACTATAAGTAGTTGTCTCAATTTGCTAATAAAACATATTGTGACATACAAGTATCAACATACTATTCAAATATACAACATAGAAAATATACAACATAGATATTACACCCAATCCAATGGACCTATAAGTCACCTATACACAATGTGTACACCCCATCGCCGCAGGCGGAAGAAGGATATAGTAATGCCCTCCGTCCATCCGTGCGTCCGTAAGTACATCCGTCCGTCCTTTCCATTTCGCCCAATAACTCGAAAACTACTAATGGGACTGCAATCAAATTTCACACAATGATAGAGGGCGATGAGAGGATGTGCAGAGCGCAAGAACCATAACTATGCCTTCATTTAAATTAGTGTTATTGCCCTTTGTAATTGTATACTTATAATTTGTGTCCGCTCCATAACTTGAAAACTACTAATTGGACTACAATGAAATTTCACACAATGATAGAGGGCCATAAGAGGACGTGCAGAACGCAAGAACCATAACTCTGCTTTCATTTACATTACAGTTATTGCCCTTTGTAATGTTATATTTATAATTCGTGTCCGCTCCATAACTTGAAAACTACTAATTGGCAGAGTGCAAAAACCATACCTTCAATTAAATTAGAGGTATTTCCCTTTGTAATTGTATATTTATAATTTGTGTCCGTTCTATAACTCGAAAACTATTGATAGGACTGCAATAAAATGTCACACAATGATAGAGGGCAATAAGAGAACATACAGAAGAGTGCAAGAACCATAACTCTGTGACTTCAATTAAATTAGAGTTATTGCCCTTTGTTATGTTCTACTTATAATTCGTGTCCGCTCCATAACATGAAAACTACTAATTGGACTGCAGTCAAATGTCGCACATGATAGAAAGCTTTGCGAGTTAAGAGCAGAATAAAGGAAACATAACTCTGTCTTTATTTAAATGGTGGGAATGCAATGAAATTTCACGCAATGATAGAAGGCAATGCGAGGACGTGCAGAGCACAATAACCATAACTCCGTCTTCATTTGAATTAGAGTTATTGCCCTTTGTAATTGTATACTTATAATTTGTGTCCGCTCTATAACTCGAAAACTACTAATGGGACTGCAATGAAATTTCACACAATGATAGAAGGCAATGAGAGGACGTGCAGAGTGCAAGAACCATAACCCTATCATCATTTTAATTAGAGTTATTTGTAAATTTATACTAATAATTCGTGTTTGCTCCGTAACATGAAAACTACTCAGGGACTGCAATCAAATTTCACACAATGATAGAAGGCTATGCGAGTTAAGTGAAGAATGCAAGAACCATAACTCTGTCTCATTTAATTGAGAGTTATTATCCTTTGTAATGTTATACTTATAATTCTTGTTAGCTCTATAACTTGAAAACTACTAATAGGACTGCAATGAAATTCACACAATGATATAGGGCATTGAGAGGACTTGCAGAGTGCAAGAACCATACCTCTGCTTTCAATTAAATTAGAGTTATTGCCTTTTGTAATTGTATACGTATAATTTGTGTCCGCTCAATAACTCAAAAACGAATAGAGAAACTGCAACGAAATTTCACACACTAATAGAGGGCAATGAGAGAAAGTGCAGAGTGCAAGAACCATAAAGCTGTCTTCATTTATTAGAGTTATTGTCCTTTGTAATTGTATACTTATAATTTGTGTCCGTTCCATTACTGGAAAACTACTAATGGGACGGCGAAAACATTTCACACCATGATAGAGGGCAATGAGAGTGCAGAGCACCATAACTATGTCTTCATTTAATTTAGGTATATTGTTCTTTGTAAGTTTATACTTATAATACGTGTTTGCTCCATAACATGAAAACTACTAATGGGACTGCAATCAAATTTCACACAAGGATAGAAGACTATGAGCGTAAGTGCAGAATGTAAGAACCATAACTCTGTCTTCATTTAATTGAGAGTTATTGTCCTTTGTAATGTTATACTTATAATTCTTGTCTGGAGCATAACTAAAAAACTATTAGACTGGAATGAAACATCACAAAATGATAGAGGGCAAGTAGATAAAGTGAAGATTGCAATAACTATAACTTGATCTTCATGAACAATAGAGTTACAGGCCTTTGTAATTCTATACTTAAAATGCTTGTCTGAAGCATAGCTCCAAAACTACTAATGGATCTGCAATGAAACACAGTGACAGAGAGCAATAAGAGGATGTGGAGAATGCGTGTATATACTGCATTCGTTGATTTTACTAAAGCCTTTGACTATGTAGTTAGAGATATTCTGTGGTGTAAATTAATAAAATTAGGCATACGGGGGAAGATGTTGGATGTTATCAAATCAATGTACGAATCTGTTAAATCAATTGTAAAACACGGAAATGAGTTGAGTGAAGAATTTACATGTTATTTAGGAGTTCGTCAGGGAGAATGTCTATCACCATTTTTGTTTACTATGCATTTGAATGACATGGAAGATTTTTTCATAGCTAACGATGTACCAGGTATTACCCTGGGAGATTTTAAATTATTGTTGCTGTTATATGCTGACGATATTGTACTTTTTTCACAACCCGTTGACGGTTTACAGAAAGGTTTAGATGTATTATATGAGTATTGCAGTAAATGGAGATTAAAAGTTAACACAAACAAAACAAAAATAATGGTATTTAGAAAAGGCGGTAGTCTACCAAGAAACCTAAAATTTAGATATGATGGAAATATTATTGAAATAATAGACAGTTTTGTATATTTAGGAATTGTTTTTACGTCTGGAGGTTCTTTTACAACAGCACTTGATACGTTGGCTGGGCAAGCAGGAAAAGCAATTTTTAAAATAGAGAACTATATATACTAGTTTACAGACATTTCACCGAAACATAGGTTAAATCTGTTTGACAAACTTATAAAACCAGTGTTACAATATGGTTGCGAGGTTTGGGTTTTTAAATTCAAATGTTATAGAACGTGTGCATCTAAAATGTTGTAAAAATATAATGGGGGTGAAAAAATCAACTCAAAATGACTTTGTTTATGGTGAGTTAGGTAGAACACCCTTACGACAGTATAGATTAATAGCTATCATTAAATATTGGTTTAAAATATTGACAAGTGAAAATGCTAAATATGTTATAGTAATATACAATATGATGTTAAATGACATACACAATAACCCAAATAAACAAAACTGGGCATCTGCGGTACAGATATTACTTGAGCAATTGGGTTTTAATGACGTTTGGATTTGTCAAGGTGTAGGACATACAAATGCCTTCATAACAGTGTTTAAACAAAGATTAACCGATACTTTTATACAAAATTGGAATATACGTATACATGAATCGACTAGGGCTAACACATATTCGTTGTTTCATGAGTTTACGTATAAACCTTACTTAGATATTTTTAAAATAAAAAAATTCCGTGTGGTCTTGTCACAACTGAGAATGTCATCACATAGGTTACATATAGAGTCAGGGCGTTGGCATAAGCCACATAAAACCCCAGTTAATGAAAGGACATGTTCCGTTTGTAACACATTGGAAGACGAATTTCATTTTATTTTAGAATGTACACTATATACTGATTTAAGGAAAAATATATAAATCGCCATTTCTGGTTTAGGCCAAATATTCCGAAGATCATTCAGTTAATAACATGTGAAAATGAAACAACTATAAGAAATCTATCTACATATGCATATGAGGGGTTTAGACTAAGAAATTCTATTATCTATAATAATTGATCATAGTATTACAAATCAATTAGTATAGCCATTGTTTGCTACTAACACTCATAAGTATTAAAATATGTTGATATTAAAAAATACATGTGCAATCAAATAAAATCATGCATTATATGTTAATATATATATATATATAAATAATCACTATTTTACTCTCCCAAGAGAACGAACCTTGAACTGAAACACTTCTTAGTGATTAATGGAAAAAATGTATGACAAAACATGATATGTGACAAAATAGACTTTATATGTTGCCATTTATTGCCGTGTGTATATATAATGTATTGTGTTGTACCTGTGTACTCATGGACCTAAAGGTCTTTTGTATTTTGAATAAATATATATGATTATTTAAATAAGAGTTATTGCCCTTTGTTATTTTATAAATATTATTCTAGTCGGGTGCATAGCATCAAAACTACTAACGGGACTGGAATGAAACTTCTCACAATGATAGAGGGCAATGAGAGGAAGTGCAGAGTGCAGTAGATTGAAATTAGAGTTATTGCCTTTTGAAGTGATATACTTACATGTTTTGTTCATTTTATTTTCTGCTTTATGTCGTCTGATAAAATTTCCTTTAAACAAAGCACCCACTCATGGGTTCTACAGCTACATAGGAAACAACACTGCGGCGGGGGGATATGGCTGACTCTCAGACTGCTTCTTGTCATAATAAACGTGATATGCGAAAGATACATACAAAAGTATATTATTTAAACAATCTGCGCTCCAAATATCATAATCATATCACTTTTAGTTAAATATACAATGCGAAAGTATGAAACACAAGTATACTTATTATAAATAGCAGTAAATTGACATGTCAGATCTTCATCCTCCCGCTATGAGACAACTGAGTTAATGCCATGATATGTTATAGCATAATTATGATAACTTATTGCCATACATGTTATTTCTTCTTTTGAGGAATGCTTTCACTAAATATTTAGCAACTTTTCTAGGAAAGTTCTTAACTAGATATATGAGTTTATCAGATTCGTTTATAATTAACTGCAAATCAATTAATTGTTCATGAAATACTTCTTCTCTTATATCATTATAAAAAGATCATTTAACTAAAAGTCTTTGTTCAGAAGGCTCTCCACTGTAACACGCAGTCTCGGTGTTGGCGAGTCTGACCGTGTATTGTAAATATGCACTAAGAGGTGTTGACCATGTAAAGAATAATAAACACTTGTGTTATAGTAGCCCTGTCAAGTATGTAAAGTTTGCTAACAAGTATTAGTCTCTTAGCAAGTATTACTCTTTGTTTTGTTTGTGTGTATGGTGTTTTACGTCATTTTCAACACATGCAAGGTTATATATGACGGTCGTTTTTTTGTGGTGGAGGCAGATCACCCACTTTTCCTGGGTAGAACCAGTACTGTCCACCTCCCGCCATCCGCAAGAATCGACACTTCCTCACTTACAAGTCGAGCTCCCAGTGGAATTCGAACCTGCAGCAGTGAGAGGCGAATGTTTACAACACAACGTCGGTAACCATTCAGCCACGGAGACGCTAAGTAATTTAGTCTGTAACTTTGCTCAAGCTAAAATCCGATATTTTTAATAATGTGTTTTTTTTTAAAAGAAAAATTCAAAAAATTCTGGTAAATAGAATACATATATGCGTTGCCGTAACCTCATCAAATAACCTTGGCAAGAAAAATCACTAACCTAGTATTCTCTATATATCACCACATGATACTCAATAATTACTTCGGATGCTCGTACACATTCATCAACAAAACAACACTATCCATCCACACAATAACACTCCCCACTGTGTCCACACTTAATCATGTATACTGCTCCAGATGACTCTTCATTCTAAAATATTAGTGGTGTGGTCATACCGAATATTGCGATCGATTGTCTGTTCCCTCATGTCTCCCATTCTATGGACGTTATGTATTAAGTTGCTACTGACTAGATTTATCGTTGGTCTGTAGATTAGACGCATATGCCGAATATATCCCAATATTTCCAAAAGGTGATTAAAACATGAAAACGTAAAAATACCGGAGTACGGTATAATGCAATGCACGTGTACGTAATGTAAAATTAAGTGCATGGGTACACTGTAAAAAGTTTAAGGCAACTTTACACTAAAAATGGTGGCAGCTGTGTTTCCCACAAAACACGGAGCTAGGTAACTCCTTGATTTTGTTGATTTTGTTGGAAACATTACACCAAAAATGGTGGCAGCACATCTGCCACCATTTGTAGTGTAACATTTCTTTAAAATATATGGAGCTAGTATACACTCTTTTAAGGTTAACGTTTCTCTATTTTCTGGTTTTTCACTACATTTTGTATGGTTAGATAACCTCAAACTAAGGAAACATTATACAAATACACGAGACTAGAAAACTCCTCGTATTTGTGGTAATGTGACACCATTTGTAGAATAACATTTCCTCAAAATATATGTAACTAGTATACACCCTTTGCAGGTTAATGTTTTGATTATCTTGTGGTTTCCCCCAAAATATTTGATCGGAAAAGCTACAACAAAAACACAATAGAAAAAGCAGAACAAAATCAGATGTTTAAATAAATCATTTATTATTTGAAAAATGGAAACAACCGAGAAGAAGATTCTATTGTGAGAACCACCTGAAATCAATAGATGTCCTTCTTCAGCAGGCTCGACTATTCGATTCATTTGTCACAATAACCTGGACATTGATAAAGGTTGATTTGTTTTTCCTTTATATAAGCAGTCACACAGCTTCTAAGTAAAACATGTCAACAATTTCACAAACTTTTCACAACAGTTATCAAACCTTGTCCTTTCAGTATGTTAAAAGGTTGCATACACGAATAAAAATAAAACAAAAGTCTGGGTCGACACAACTGTCTTCTGTAGGCGCTTATTGTTCGGCGCCCCTGAGGGCGCCGGACATACTGTGGTAGTACTTTGACCTTAGGCATGGGGAATCAAAAGGACTGATAGTTGAGTATGTTTGGATTGTAATAAAACTGCTTAGCGATTTCTTGAATTTCTGTAAGAAATGATGCACCAATAATTCAAAAATTATACAAAATCATTTCATTAAAACGATGTCTCCCGCGTGCTTATCTCCCTTATAAAATCAAATGGTTAAATGCGTAATACGAATTTTAGAAAAATTTAACGAAATTTATCGATCGTAATATCTGCGTTTCAAATGTTTTCACATTGTTCTCGTTTTTAAATCGTTTTGATTAATTATAATTGGCAAATTACATTAAATGTTGCTAAGAAATGAGAAAATACGATGATATATCGGAAAGTTTTGGCATTTAAATTTCGTTAACGGGAAATCGCTAATTTTGTAATGCTTCATTTTGACTGTCAAATGCAGACAAATGTATTGAAAACGAAAGTAGATTTATGAGCGCAGACTCGGAATCAAAAATATTCAAAATTATGCGACTTCCAGTCGAAATGGTGTTATGAAAAGGGTGTAATAGATTTGTTTGAACCCATCCCCCTTTACTTTTGAAAATCCCCCCACATTTTTAGAGGAAGGGGGGAAAATCCCCCCTGCTTTTTAGATCCTAGATTGGACACTGCATTTTATATTGTTTTCTAAGCTGAACTGGCTTGTGCAAGATCAGCTTTACCATAGGCTGTCATCCATCTGTCTTCTTCTCAGTAACCAACACTGAAATTTTCATGAAACATTATGTTAAGCATCTTAGCATTGACCTTTCAAGTTTGTTCAAATTGGGTGGATCATGTCATTTACTACGTTATAAAATTAACTTATGTATAACCTTAAAGAAACAAACAGTCTGATTTAAATGAAACTTCATGTGGAGCATCCTGGTATTAATCAACTTCTCTCCAGTTTATTTAATCAGGTTGTTCAGGTCATTAACTATATCACTAAGTTCAACTTCTGGTAAAACCTTTAATGTGCCAAAAATCTACATTGCACATTTACAATTTTTTCAGCCAGATCAGCGAAATCATACTATTTATACTAATAAAAGAAACAAGTTTTGATGTTTTAATATATATTTTTATAATGTTCAATGAAGTACAAACGTCTTTCTATTCCTGTTTGTTAACATATTTTTGATGCTAATGAAAGAAACAAGTTTTAATATATATTTTTATAATGTTCAATAAAAGTTAAGAAATAAATAATTGACTTCTTCACTTATTTTTGCACATAAGTAGGTTTTCTGGTCAAAACTGAAAAAGTCGGCATTACCACTGTTAGTAGCGCACTGGGCTTTGAATCCAGAGGTCAGTTGGATCCTCAGACAGTACCATGTTGTCTTTAAACATGACACTATTTCTATAGCGTACACCCTTTATAATGATTGACATGCAACATTGTGTCTTATTGTCCCTCGTCTCCAGCCACTAATTCAAATGAGTAGATTATCAGTTACCTGTATAGATGGTTCATGTGATACAGTACTAGGTTTAATAACAAAACAAAAACAATTAGTCTAAAACTGATCGTCTGTTGGCCCTTCATGGCATAAAAACGACGTTAAAAATTCAAACAGATATGTGAAGTGCATTGTCCATTAATTCTTGGCTTACTTAGCTTTCTCTCCAAATGTTTCAACAACGACTTTGTAATCACTCGGCATTCATCACCTTATCTTTCCATAAACTATTTATGTAAACCTAATGCAGTCAATTCATTTAACACATTTTAAGGAAAGTCCTGCAACGAAACCGTTTGGAAAATTGTCTGAATGACCTAGTTAATTCAAAATACATTTAACCAAGTCAACATAGCAACGTTTGTTAATATTATGTCCATGACCACTAAATAAACCAAGGTTTAGTACTGATGATAAGATAGTTAAAATAACTGATAAACACGTATACTGTTATTTAATAACGTATGTTTTAATTCTTCAAAATTTTGGCGCCGAATTGATGCTTTGCATCAAGTTTTTCTTGTATTTAATTGGAGCTCCTCCTATTTGTTCGAACACAATGTAAACGTCTTGCAAACGCCTGATAACATCGATCAGTAGTAGATAAAACGCGGTAAAAATACACCGTTTAAGCAAACGTTTCCTTTTAATAAGGTAACAAGGAAAGTTCAAACGTTCCCAGCAACGAATTGAAGATAGTCAAC
Source organism: Cyrtodaria siliqua (assembly GCA_037043455.1). Lineage (NCBI taxonomy): Eukaryota > Metazoa > Mollusca > Bivalvia > Adapedonta > Hiatellidae > Cyrtodaria > Cyrtodaria siliqua. The sequence goes on along the minus strand of JAWPHD010000396.1, from coordinate 223,156 downwards.
TTCCTTTTGTTGACATCGTAAAACGCTCCGATATTCATTTAGTCAAATCTAGCTCAAGAAGCATTATTATAAACTTATCACATTACCTATTTAGACACGTACGCCTACATACATGTATGGAAAGTTTAAACACAACCAAACGGTAGGGGTTACATAAATAATCTAATTGCGAAGTAATTGGATATTTATGCAAAGCGTTTGTTCTCTGTTCGTACGGCTTGGACCTGATGAACTGTACTACAGGTCGATGTCGTTATATTTTGCAAACGGACCATCAATGACTTGTATTGTTTAAATAAATAATTAAAAAATGTGCTTAAAGTTTAACTTTACCTCTTGGGTGCTATAGAGACAACCATTTAAGGGATTCGTTTCCATGTTCTTGGAGAAATATTATCATAATCCAGATACAAAGTTACGCCTCAGTTTATTCTCGTTAGTTAGCCGTTATAGTGGCAAGACATTGCCTAACTTAAAAGCATTTACACTTCAGATTGGATAAAGTTTACCGCAAAATAGTGAAGTTTTGCGCGGTGTAAACTTATGTATAAGGTTATACATTGTTTAGTGTATTTTGCGAGAAAACACCGGCATAAGGAAAACATTTCCCTAAAATTGTTTACACGATTACACTTACTTTTTACTGTGTAATGCTAGTAATATGAAATATTGACTGTATTTAACTGCTATATTGATAATTTTACTTTTCCTTTTTGCCCACCCAGTGCACCCTCCTCAAAGGCCCTGTCCCAATTTGAGTAAACTGATTTTGAGACTTTTTTTAAAGTGTTTTTTTTTTAAGTTTTGGCTACTTAATATTGAAAAAGTGGACACATTCATATAAGGCGGTGTGTCCACATGTTAAAAAAATATCCAAAAATGATTTTATTGACATGTTTTTAGACCAAGACGTATTTGACCATTTTCCGAAATTGACCCTTTTTAAAAAACAAATATGTTCAACATCGATCGATCATTCTGGAAAAAGTCGGTGATTCTGGAGGAGACGAAACATAAAATATGTAACACTAATACAAGTGTAGTGTTACTGCGTCAATAAAATTACCTTCAAGGATCGTTTTATGTTCGAAATATGCAATTTATGTTGACAACTGCACTTTTTCTTATTTTTCTGACGCGGCCATCTTAGCAGACAACATCGAGGTAAAATCCGTTGTAAACCAGTCAGAATTATGCAACAATCGTTTTAATTGGTCGATTTAAACTAATAAGCGCGCGATAACATTCTGGTTTACGAACCATAAACTCGATGAATGAACTATACCGCTTCAGCAAAGGACGCAGTCAACAATTTTATGTGAATGAAATTAAATGCCTTTACAATTGTGTCATCACAAGGACATAGGCCTAGTTCGTAGAAATATTCATGGCACTTTTACTACTGTGGTGCAGTGTTCTGATATTTCCTTATAACTACAAAAAGAGCTATATTTCCGTATAAAATAGTTTTCATTCCCTTCAGATACTGCAACCTTGATAGAATTACCGTTAAATTGAGATAATTTATGTTCTTTTTTCATTCCCTTCAGAACATGCAACATTGACTTAATAGCTGTAAATGGATACATATTTTTTTATTCTCTTCAGAACTTGCAGCATTCAACAAAACGAGTATATTTCCGTTATTCATTCCCTTCAGTTTTTTGTTGAAACGTCTGTGTTAATTTAAGGGTTTGATGTTATTCATTCCCTTCAAACTGTTGTCGAAATGTCTGTGCGAATTTAAGGGTTTCATGTTATTCATTCCCTCCAATTTGTTGGGATAAATACCTTTTCATTCCCTTCATGTTCTGCAACAGTGAAACTGACCAGATTTTAAAAACGGCCAAGACACCTCAATTCATCATCACCTTACGTGTCCACATTTCCAAAACAGGCAAAATTGCCTATTTCAACAACATGATCTGTGTCCACATTTCCGAAACAGGCAAAAATGTCTATTTCAACAACATGATCTGTGTCCACATTTCCAAAAAGTTGATATTTTACCCCCAAAAAGTAATCCAAGCCCCTTTTTCTATGTATTTGTCCCCAAAGGAGACCCTTTCCCCGGAATATACCTTCCATGTATCACATTATAACAACTTCTAAAATGTGGACACGGCTCTATAAGGCGGTGTGTCCACATTTAAAAAAAAGACACTTTTCTTAGGAAAAACATAACTTTTCAAAATGTGGACACGCCGCCTTATAGAGCCGTGTCCACATTTTAAAAAAGTATGTTTTTCCTAAGAAAAGTGTATTTTTTTTAATGTGGACACGGCTCTATAAGGCGGCGTGTCCACATTTTGAAAAAGTATGTTTTTCCTAAGAAAAGTGTCTTTTTTAAAATGTGGACACGGCTCTATAAGGCGGCGTGTCCACATTTTGAAGAAGTATGTTTTTCCTAAGAAAAGTGTCTTTTTTAAAATGTGGACACGCCTCTATAAGGCGGCGTGTCCACATTTTGAAAAAGTATGTTTTTCCTAAGAAAAGAGTCTTTTTTTAAAATGTGGACACACCGCCTTATAGAGCCGTGTCCACATTTTAATCTGACACATGGAAGGTATATTCCGGGGAAAGGGTCTCCTTTGGGGACAAATACATAGAAAAAGGGGCTTGGATTACTTTTTGGGGGTGAAATATCAAGTTTTTGGAAATGTGGACACAGATCGTCTTTGTGATTTACGCATTTTTCTCATTTTTTGAAAAAATGGACACGTTCAATGTTTCAAGTTCTGAAGGGAATGAAAAATAATATTTTTCAATTTACAACATATTTAGTAGAATGCCGGCATGTTCTGAAGGGAATACAAATTGATATTCTCCATTTACAGCTATTTAGTCAATGTGGCAAGTTCTGAAGGGAATGAATAATATCATTTTTTAATATTTGTTTAACATGCCTTATATAAACGTGTCCATGCGGTCCTTTTCATTCATTTGGTTCATTAAGACGTGCTCGACCTCTAGTCCAATGAAAAACGTCGTTATATAATGGTAGCCGCGAAAATAGACTGGTTTAAAACCCATTACTAAGAGCAAAATAAGTGGAAAAATCAGTTTACTCAAATTGGGACAGGGCCAAAACAAACTAATTAAGAATACACGTAGGCCTATGTACTATCATCATGTAAGTTTTAATTTTATGCTGAGGGTTAAGAGACTCGTTGTGGGATCGAACCCGTGAATAGTCGACCCCGTGAATGTGTCGACTTTACGGGCAAGTAATTGACATTATTGTAAATAAGGGGGAGGTAATCCTCGATTCGTCTCCATATAAGTATTGGAGACGGCTCCATATGACCGTCAAGATGGTTATAGACGCAATTAACATGTGTTTTATGTATATTTTATGACCTTTGGCAATTGAATTGTATCTAACTTTTAAAAAAAAAATCCATTCGATAACCTGACTTGCATTTGTAAATAATGGTTTAGTTTAGAGGACGCAATGTGCAGTATATATATTTATTTTATGATAATCAATGAAATACTGTATTTTAGCAGTGAAATAAAAGTGTTATTCCACACTGTGGAATATAGAGTTTTATTTCCACAGTAGCTGCCGGGACTATTTTTTTAATGTACAACCAACACAAATGCATGAACAGTAACACGGATCACAAGATATGCCTACTATACTACTATACTGTTAAATCCACTGTTTATTTAATTACTTTCTTTCTGTGACGTTAATGGTTTCTGAAAAGTTGACGTCATGTAACGTTTCGTTATGCTTTAGCTCGAGGGCCTCATATGATTGTCGAGGGCCAATGTCACAAAGAGGCACACCTCCCCCAGTTAATGACCTGTTTATTACATGTGTAACCCAAACACTAATATTTTGGATAGATTATTAGATCTAAATTGCGCAAAGTCATTTTTAATAATTGTGTACATTTTTTAAATTTATTTTAAATATGACTCTTTATTTAGATCCATTTTTATTCATTGATTTACAAGAATAAAATAAACGTATGACGTTAATAGTATTTATCATGCAGATGTGCACTTTTCTGCCCAATAAAGGGGTGACCTATTACATTTTGCTTTATTAGCCACTGACCAATAGAGCAAATCAATGCGAAATCCCTCGGTGTTTACTGTACGTAACGTTATCTGACGTCATGCACGTAACGTTGTCTGACGTCATAAAACAAACAAAAAACAACAACATGGCGGCGACCTCGATAGGCGTAACATTCGGAGAAATAGGTAAGAATAGTAATTCATACAGAAAGTGTGGATAATCTACATGATAAATAGAATATTATGTCAGTCCCTTTTACTATCAAGTTTATTTGGCTCGGCACGAAAACGAAGAATGGCTCGGCAGAGCCTCACCATTCTTCGTTTTCTAAGCCTCGCCTAATAAACTTGACAGTAAAAGGCACTGACATAATATTCTCTATATGCCATTTGAAATCGGCAATTCGGTACTTTGTTTCCAAAACACCAATTTACCCGCTAAATTAAAATTACACAGAAACGTTTCTGACGTAATCTTTGTAACAAAATCGTCATAATGTTGACGTTGTGTTTGCCAGTGACGTTTTATTCCACGTCATTGACTTTGTCAGTTTTTGTGTTTCCGTTTAAGCTTGTAGAAGAAAGGAAATTTCAAATGGCATTTGGTTTCGCAAATATAATTTAAGGATAAAAAGGTAGGAGATTTTTTATTTCACATACAGTACAGCAGTACAGTATAAAGTTATCACATGTGTGTTTTGGGAACAGTCAAAACTGTTTTTCCGAGGTGGAGGGGATGGCAGTGTGAACTGTTTCCCGAAGCCGATACAAACACACATGTGATAACTGTTTTATTACCTGATTAATGTTACTGTACGAAACAGTGAAAATGAAAATTTGTTTTATAATGGGAACCTATGGTGAACAAAGCAACATGACGTCACGCAAACGAAATTCCAGCACGTGAGGGAAACAGTCGAAACTAAAGCCCGGTAACAGTTCGTTTTCACCGGGAACAGTCTTTTCCTTAGTGAATTAGCAAGAAATGACGATATAGCATTTATATAGGAGATCAGGTAATAATATGTATTGTTTCCTGCATGCCTGTTATTTAAAATGTAATTGAGACTCGAACGGCAGTACTGGTCGAGGGCCACTTTCGTTTTTGTACCGCTTCTTTACTTTTTGGTTGTTTCTTGTTTCCAATCGTCTGTGCTAAACGTCTGTCGATAAGTAACATCGCGTTAGCAATTTGCATTGTAAAAACAGTTTTGAAATGAGAATGCCGGAAACTGGGTTTGGACGGAAACTGGTCCCTAGAAAGTATATATTATAATAGGTTGTTGAAGACATTTCGTTCAAAAACAAGGAGTTGATAATGTACATGCACTGTATAATTTAATAGGTGACAGTAAATCTATCACACAATCGGCAAAAATATTTTCAGAATCTCCGAGCCAATCGCACATTTTTTTTTCACGTCATATTGTAGGGTGATTTAGACCGAGTCGTTCTTGTTTTTCACAATTTCATTATTTAATGTCCGTCCTGATCTTTGTTCGGCTACTAACGATCTCCTGCGTGTACTCAGGGTAGCGAGCATTCTGGCTGCCATTTTCAACCGTCGCAGTTGTCGTTGGATGCACGTGCCGATGCACGATATGACTGGTTCGTGGTCGATTATTAAAAATATATCTACAATTTAATGCTAAATGTATGTAACGCAATCTAGATTTAATATGGATTTTCGGCCCGCCATATGTTTTTTTTGGCCCTTTTAAGTTTATATGGATTTTTGGCCCGCCGTTTCACGCGCTTATCTAATATGACCGCAGAGACAATGCCTGTATTACACGAAAAACAGGCCGTTTTTGTTACTATATATAGTAACACATATAATAAATAGAGGTTATTAACTGGGGTAGGTGTGCCTCTTTGTGATATTGGCCCGAGATAGCCATAAATATTATGATTAAAAGGATTTTTTTGTGACGTTTTTTTTTTTAAAATCGAACTGATTGTTTGATATGAACATGTAGGTTTGCATGTTTTCCAGAATTAAATGTACATACAAACAGGTATGGAAACCACTAAATCAGTATTTTTCCTACCCACTAAAATAGGATACTGTGAACAATTGTTGATTTGTGCAATAGGTAAAGTATTATTTCCTAGCATACAAACTAAACTTGGTAGCATTAATCAAGTATAAGTCTTGATTTTAGTAGTATTTCTGGCCTTATTGAGCTCGTAAACGCTATTATAATAAGGTATCCTGCCATGCTTTATCTTCAAAAGAAAAATCGGTACTAAAATGAAGAGTTTATGCCGGTTTTTGAACGGTCGAGAACAAGACATACACATTTAGGCAGTGTCATAAAAAGGGCCAAACAGTTTATAATTTATTGCAATTTAATAAAAACCGCCTAAAGATAAGTATACAGTGAAAAGATGATCAATACTACTGTAAAAGGCATTGCTAAATCATTTAAATCAGGCGTTTCAAAATGTGTTTCCTCGGTTACATATTGAATATATTATAGCGAATGTACATAAACTAAATGACGACAATACATAGACAGTCACTTTCTTTCCATTATGAATGTTTAACTCTATTGTGTGTTTTTTTGTAATATTATATTGTTATACACAAGTCACTTTTAAATTAATGAAAACAAATACTTTAATACCACTTACTTAGACATAAGAACCCCGACAATACCTTTTTTCACAGGTTTCGTTTTCGTATTCTGTGTCAAGGTAAAAATACGGGAGGTATCTCTATACCTGGTATATCTCCACCTGTGTACATATTGTGCACTGTAATAAGGCGCATGTTGAATTATGTTACTTTTCCGTGTGATACTAATTATATAATAACTTACTGTTAAACACATAAACATTGAAGTAAAAATCTTAATTTCCTACCTGTAAATATTAACTCCAGTATCACTGAATTACTGTATAACTGTTTACACACTGTTCGAAGAAATATCTATAGAAGTCCCGTGCAAATACTGATTTTCATGTAGTTACTAGACGAAAAGATCATTCATTTTGTTTACCCCAATTTTGTATTAATACTTAGTTAAATGTGTGTATTGTATATGCCGTACATGTTTGTATGCTTAAACGTTGTATATTGTTACATTTTGATTTGCATGCATCTATAGACCTAAATTCAATACTTAATATTAACCATAATTCAATATTTAATATGTTACTATTACTTGTATTATAGATTACGTCTAGATGGTTCAAGCATGATATATAATTAGATATATAATTAAATATGCACGTGTCTATGCATGCTCAGTTGTCTCCCCTCTGACACCAATGAGCAACACCAATGAGCAATATCTATCATATCTCTCTTAACTTAAATCATACTTTTTTATTTGACTGTAGACTATTTTGTGAAACTATCAGTTCTGCTCTGCACTATCATAATTTTCTCTCGCTGTACTACCACCTTTATTTGTCATAACGATTACCATTTACAGTTGAACTTGCATTATATATTATACCCATTGCTGTTTTACACTATAAAATCTTGGAATAAAATAACTTGAATTTTGATAGTCATGAGGATGTTACCACACACCCCACTCCACCCCTCCCCCACCCCCCGAGTACTGAATACTCCTTATTTTAGAGACAGAGTACTGAATACTATTTAGCTCCGGACAAAAATTCTAAGTATAAAATTACAAAGGGCAATAACTCTAATTTGAATGATGACCTAAAATACCTAAGAGCCGGGATGAAGGCCCGATTATCATAATTAGACCTTTATTTACATTTTATGATTTTTTTGTACATATTTGGTTTTAAAAATACATTTTATGAGTACTAAATACTAAATAGTGTGTTGTGCGAGTACTGCGTGCCAGGCTCGTGCGTACTGAATACCGCCTAAAACGCCCTGAATACTGCGTACCAAAAGGGGTGGGGGGGGGGGGGGGGGGTTCAGCCTCAGTCATCTTGCCTAAACCCCCAAATACAAGTGACAGGTTGGAGATTAATAGGCAATTATCACAGTTTGTGGTCATTATTGACCGTGTCCTTGTTGGCAAAGCTGATACACCCAAGAAGTACTGTATTTATCTGCATAAACACTGTACAAGACAATGAATTAACTAATAGTTATATATTTAAAATCAACATAAAAATAACAGAACAGTTCTGTTCTGTTCATAACAATATATGTTAGCATATACCTATAAAGTCTATGATGCTAGTTTATGTAGCAAAAATGCAAAATAAAATCAAGATTTTCCCTCAAGAAAAGATGGCCTGATATTTTTTTTATTTAAATCAATATGTTTACATTCAGTTAAATTGAGTTTTGAGATTCATAGTAATATATAGTATGATCTTGCAATGAATATCTCCAAACTACATATAAAGTATGTATCTTTTTATCTATTGTGCTGAAGTCATTATAGAGAATGAAGTTTCAGTGTTGTTGTTATTTATTTTTTTTATGTTCAGAAAAAACAGTAATTGACCATATATAGTATATGCTTCTAATTATTTTGATTACTTTTTCTTTCATTTCCTTCATAAGGTTTTGTTCAATTCAATGCCATTTAATATCTGTACTATGCTGGTATAAATTATCCATTTGTCTGATACAGTGATGCAATGCAGTCACATATTTTAGGCGGCTTTGACCTGTAAATTCATAGTAGTCTAGAATTGAATTGAATTGGATTTTATAGTCGCACCAACAGCTAAGGTTATATGGCGCATTTCCAGCTTCCACTGGTGGAGGAAGACCCCAGGTGCCCCTCCGGGCAATTTTCGTGCACGGGCGGGCACCTGGGTAGAACCACCGACGTTCCGCAAGCCAGCTGGATAGCTTCCTCACATTAGTAGTCTAGAAGCACAGTACTCACATTTTCTCCATGGTAGAAGTATTTGGGGCTTTAAACTCAAAAGGACCAAAACAATTTTGTTTTAAAATTATGGAAAAATAATGATAATTCATATGAGATGTTAAATTAAAAGTCGTAGCCTGTGATTGTAAATATTTTAAATAGTTATCGAGTTATGACGATTCTTCTAACTTGGTCTGTATTTTGTTATTAATCGTATTTTAAACCCCATCTTTTCATTCATTTTGGAAATCATTGTGCATTGTTCTTTTAATTTATTATAAAGTTCCTAGACATGATTTATGCCATATATAACATTGATTCAACAAATGTATGTACATAATGTAAAACTATATGTTTTTGTTTGAGGACCATATGTCAGAATGTCAGACTGGCTATAAGCCAAATCTGTTATCCTCGATAAATAAACATATAATTATTATTAAAAACTATTATTATTAAACATCATTCAGATGTTCCCGCGTTGCTTTCATGCAATTTAGGTATGTTTCCACCATTCAAGCAAAATCACGTACACGGTGACAGCGGTCTTTTTAATGTTTTAATAAATTATTTAAAATAATAATAATAATATATTTCAAGAGGATTACATATTTGGCTAGTAGCCATCAAGAGGATTACATATTTGGCTAGTAGCCAGTGTAACGCAATACAGTATATACAAACGTGATTAAAACAATGGTACGAAAAAGTCGATAAGAATCCATCATGAGTATCCATGTGAGATAGGGAAATCGCACCGCAGAGTCAGAATTGTAACCAGGGACGAGGCTCTGTCGAGTTCCTGGTTGCAATTTTGATCCCGAGGATGAGATTTACCTATTTCACATGGATAAACTCATGATGGATTATGTTTCTTCCATTATGAGCTTAGTCATGATTATTTGCGATAAATAGATTAAAGTTTATTTAACCGATTAATGTGCTTAATATGATTAATACCAGTTTGATAAAAGCATTAAAACAAACAACTGTTTTAAAGTGATGGTACATATTAAAATGATCAGTATATTGAGTTTAAGAATATAGGTGATATGCGTGAAATTATTGGACGTATATACTTCAGCTATTGCACTGTAAATGACACTTGTCGACACAAAAACCTCATCAAAACCTGATCGTTTTGGAAGTGTATTCACTTTAAGTGGCCCAGTATATAACTCTTAAGATTTAACTGGATAAACCACATCCTATGACAGAAACTGAGAGCTAGTGGCATACTGCTACTATTATTGTGGCAATCACACCTATAGGCTGAGTATACTCCCGTGGAACGTGAAAGATGGTGGAAAGCTACTACTTCTGTTGTGGAAATCGCATTATATAGCAATGAGCAAATCTCACATCACACACTAATGGAATACTACTACTAATGTTGTGACAATCACATTTTACAGTATTAAGTAATCTCACTTCACACACTCTTGCATAATGTGAAAGATAGTGGAAAACTACTGCTAAAGTTCCGCCACACTTTATAGTATTGAGCATATCTCACCAAACACGCTCCCACAGAATGTGAAAGATGGTAGACTACTGCTAATGTTGTGAAAATCACACTCTATAATATTGAGTATATCTCACATCACACACTCTTGCAGGATATGAAAATTAGGCTTCCATGAGACAATCGGAGTTTCAAGAATAAAGTTATAATTTTACAATGTCATGAGCTGATCTTATAGCAATTGGAACTGAATTGGATTTTATAGTCGCACCAACAGCTACGGTCATATGGCGACTTTCCAGCTTCCATTGGTGGAGGAAGACCCCAGGTGCCCCTCCGGGCAATTTTTGTGCACGGGCGGGCACCTGGGTAGAACCACCGACGTTCCGCAAGCCAGCTGGATAGCTTCCTCATGATCTTATAGCAAGCGCTTGAATTGGTGAAGAGACGATGATCGTCTAATTTCGACGGAGAGAGAGTTCCGTTCTTTAGGACTACATAAAGAAAAAGAATCATCATAGTAAGATGTATGTGATCTGGGAATATGCAAGTTCTCATTTGTATTAGATCGTAGTGTCCGCACACGAAGTGTTGAGGCATTTATTAATAGGTGATTAGTGTATTCCTGTGTTCGACAATTTAATGATTTGTAAACCGGTAGGCATGTGTGATACTGAACACGTTTAGGGAATGATAACCAATTTAACTCTTTAAACATTTTCTCAGATGGTGTTAAAATGTCAGCTTTTAAAATAAGCCTTGCTGCACGCTTTTGTAGTTTAACTATTCGGTCTTTGTTTGAGTTGGTACATCTTCCCCAAATAATGCAACCATAGTCCAAAATAGGTAGTACATATGAGTTATTGATTGATTGACTGATTGATTGAATGGTGTTTTACGGCACGTCGACACATAAATAGGTCATATTGTGCGCAAAAACTGATGAAAGATGACGAATGAAGTAGTAATTAAAATGTAATGTAAATATATAAAGATAAAACTATTTACAAATAAGGGATGCTATAGTAATATAAACTATATATGTAAATCAAAAAAATATAAAGATAAAACTATTTACAAATAAGGGATGCTATAGTAATATAAACTATATATGTAAATAAAAAAATGCCCGTCAACGGGTATATAATAAGTATATATATATAAGAACATATTATAATGACTTATATAGTCTGATTTCTTTCAGGAAATCTAAAACAAGACTAAAATCTATAGTATCAAATAACTCTTTCATAGTATTGACATTGTAGTACCTTTGACGCATAGAATCAAAGTCTAAACATTCTAACACAAGATGTGTTTGACCGTTAACGGTGCAAAGCAGGGTATATATTCTGGTAATTGCTCACCTTGTAATTAATATGAATGAGTATAACGTGTATGCCCTATCCTGCACCGGGCTAGGACAACTTCGTCTCGACGAATGGGTGTACTAGAGGAACGCCATTCTCCGAGTAACGGTTTAATTGAATGGAGTTTATTGTTAACTGACAAATCCCAAGCGGCTTGCCAAGAGTTACGGATATATGTGTTAATACAACTTTTAAAATCAGTAGTTCAGTATAAGGTAATTTGGCATTAGATACATGTAAACGTAATGCTGCTTTAGCAGCACTATCAGCTTTATCATTACCACGTATTCCTCCATTGCTTGGAAGCCAGCAGAAAATAATAACATTATCAACTATAAGAAAATTGTACTTTTGCAAAAGTTGAAGCACAACTGAGTTATCATGTTTCATATTACCCAGGGCTTGAAGAGATGAAAGGGAATCAGAAAAGATTACAAAATGGTCATCATCAGATTCCTGATTATAGTTTAAGGCAAATTCAGTTGCCTTAAGTTCAGCTGAAAAAATAGAGGCATTGTCAGGCAGGTGCCTCTTTATGCTGTGTTTGTGAACAAAAGCTGCTGCAGCTATCTTATCTCCATCTTTAGAACCATCTGTGTATATATGTTAAAGTTACTGTATTTAGAATTTCATTAAATTGGCTTTGCAAGATAGTAGGGCCTGTACTGGATTTGTTACTATTACAAACATAATATCAAAAATAATGGTTGGTGTTTCCAAAGTCCACGGTGGAATTTGTGGTACTTTGTACTTGACAATCAAATTTAGGTTGATTTCAGTGTCTCTTAATTTTGGTTTAATACGAAGACCAAATGGTCTAATGGCCTTCGGTTTTCGATCAAAAAGAGGTTCATAACTAGGATTAAAACAATATCGATATATGAGTTAAAGTATGTCTTTAAAATATCTTGGTTGACATATTTAGATAACAATTTCATCAATGTAATCTTTATGATATAATATGATTTTTATTTGCAGATCGTGGTCTTCCAGTCTGTGTCAGTATCAATTTTACTTATATAATGCTCGTGGAATGGGAAATATGAGGAAAAATAGTTTATCCATAGCAGCATTTGCCGTGGTATGACCACATCACTTAGAACAAGAGTCAATCTAGACTAAAATCGCAGCAACACATTTGAAAAAAAATCAACAAGAAAATTATGTTCTTACCTGTAGTTATGTAAACTTCTTCGTATAATTGGTTTATATGCCGCGACCAGTGGAAAGGTTTAAGGGCCGCAATATCCGCTGTACGGTTACCCACAGTCTCTATGAGCCTGTATGAGTCCCCACAGTCTCTATGAGCCTGTATGAGTCCACACAGTCTCTGTGAGCCTGTATGAGTCCCCACAGTCTCTATGAGCCTGTATGAGTCCCAACAGTCGCTATGAGCCTGTATGAGTCCCTACAGTCGCTATGAGCCTGTATGAGTCCCCACAGTCGCTATGAGCATGTATGAGTCCCCACAGTCGCTATGAGCATGTATGAGTCCCCACAGTCTCTGTGAGCCTGTATGAGTCCCTACAGTCGCTATGAGCCTGTATGAGTCCCCACAGTCTCTGTGAGCCTGCATGAGTCCCCACAGTCTCTATGAGCCTGTATGCGTCCCCACTGTCTCTATGAGCCTGTATGAGTCCACACAGTCTCTATGAGCCTGTATGAGTCCCCACAGTCTCTATGAGCATGTATGAGTCCCCACAGTCTCTATGAGCCTGTATGCGTCCCCACAGTCGCTATGAGCCTGTATGAGTCCCCACAGTCGCTATGAGCCTGTATGAGTCCCCACAGTCTATGTGAGCCTGTATGAGTCCACACAGTCTCTGTGAGCCTGTATGAGTCCCCACAGTCTCTATGAGCCTGTATGAGTCCCCACAGTCGCTATGAGCCTGTATGAGTCCCTACAGTCGCTATGAGCCTGTATGAGTCCCCACAGTCTCTATGAGCATGTATGAGTCCCCACAGTCTCAATGAGCCTGTATGAGTCCCCACAGTCGCTATAAGCCTGTATGAGTCCCCACAGTCGCTATGAGCCTGTATGAGTCCCCACAGTCGCTATGAGCATGTATGAGTCCCTACAGTCGCTATGAGCCTGTATGTGTCCCCACAGTCGCTATGAGCATGTATGAGTCCCCACAGTCGCTATGAGCCTGTATGAGTCCCCACAGTCGCTATGAGCCTGTATGAGTCCCCACAGTCGCTATGAGCATGTATGAGTCCCCACAGTCGCTATGAGCATGTATAAGTCCCCACAGTCGCTATGAGCCTGTATGAGTCCCCACAGTCGCTATGAGCCTGTATGAGTCCCCACAGTCGCTATGAGCATGTATGAGTCCCCACAGTCTATGTGAGCCTGTATGAGTCCCCACAGTCGCTGTGAGCCTGTATGCGTCCCCACAGTCGCTATGAGCATGTATGAGTCCCCACAGTCGCTATGAGCCTGTATGAGTCCCCACAGTCGCTATGAGCATGTATGAGTCCCCACAGTCTATGTGAGCCTGTATGAGTCCCCACAGTCGCTATGAGCCTGTATGCGTCCCCACAGTCGCTATGAGCATGTATGAGTCCCCACAGTCGCTATGAGCCTGTATGAGTCCCCACAGTCGCTATGAGCCTGTATGAGTCCCCACAGTCGCTATGAGCATGTATGAGTCCCCACAGTCTCTATGAGACTGTATGAGTCCCCACAGTCGCTATGAGCATGTATGAGTCCCCACAGTCTCTATGAGCATGTATGAGTCCCCACAGTCTCTATGAGCATGTATGAGTCCCCACAGTCTATGTGAGCCTGTATGAGTCCCCACAGTCTCAGTGAGCATGTATGAGTCCCCACAGTCTATGTGAGCCTGTATGAGTCCCCACAGTCGCTATGAGCCTGTATGCGTCCCCACAGTCTATGTGAGCCTGTATGAGTCCCCACAGTCGCTATGAGCCTGTATGAGTCCCCACAGTCTCTATGAGCCTGTATGTGTCCCCACAGTCGCTGTGAGCCTGTATGAGTCCCCACAGTCGCTGTGAGCCTGTATGAGTACCCACAGTCTCTATGAGCCTGTATGAGTCCCCACAGTCGCTATGAGCCTGTATGAGTCCCCACAGTCGCTATGAGCCTGTATGAGTCCCCACAGTCTCTATGAGCCTGTATGAGTCCCCACAGTCGCTGTGAGCCTGTATGAGTCCCCACAGTCTCAATGAGCCTGTATGAGTCCCCACAGTCTCTATGAGCCTGTATGTGTCCCCACAGTCGCTGTGAGCCTGTATGAGTCCCCACAGTCTCTATGAGCCTGTATGAGCCCCCACAGTAGCTATGAGCATGTATGAGTCCCCACAGTCTCTGTGAGCCTGTATGAGTCCCCACAGTCTCTATGAGCCTGTATGAGTCCCCACAGTCGCTGTGAGACTGTATGAGTCCCCACAGTCGCTATGAGCCTGTATGAGTCCCCACAGTCGCTATGAGCCTGTATGAGTCCCCACAGTCTCTATGAGCCTGTATGAGTCCCCACAGTCGCTGTGAGCCTGTATGAGTACCCACAGTCTCAATGAGCCTGTATGAGTCCCCACAGTCTCTATGAGCCTGTATGTGTCCCCACAGTCGCTGTGAGCCTGTATGAGCCCCCACAGTCTCTATGAGCATGTATGAGTCCCCACAGTCTCTATGAGCCTGTATGAGCCCCCACAGTAGCTATGAGCATGTATGAGTCCCCACAGTCTCTGTGAGCCTGTATGAGTCCCCACAGTCTCTGTGAGCCTGTATGAGTCCCCAAAGTCTATGTGGGCCTGTATGAGTCCCCACAGTCGTTGTGAACCTGTATGAGTCACCATAGTCTCTATGAGCCTGTATGAGTCCCCACAGTCTCTATGAGCCTGTATGAGTCTCTATGAGCCTGTATGAGTCCCCACAGTCTCTGTGAGTGTATGAGTCCCCACAGTCTCTATGAGCCTGTATGAGCCCCCACAGTCGCTATGAGCATGTATGAGTCCCCACAGTCTCTGTGAGCCTGTATGAATCCACAAAGTCTATGTGGGCCTGTATGAGTCCCCACAGTCGCTGTGAGCCTGTATGAGCCCCCACAGTCTCTATGAGCATGTATGAGTCCCCACAGTCTCTATGAGCCTGTATGAGCCCCCACATTACTTATGAGCATGTATGAGTCCCCACAGTCTCTGTGAGCCTGTATGAGTCCCCACAGTCTCTGTGAGCCTGTATGAGTCCCCAAAGTCTATGTGGGCCTGTATGAGTCCCCACAGTCGTTGTGAACCTGTATGAGTCACCATAGTCTCTATGAGCCTGTATGAGTCCCCACAGTCTCTATGAGCCTGTATGAGTCTCTATGAGCCTGTATGAGTCCCCACAGTCTCTGTGAGTGTATGAGTCCCCACAGTCTCTATGAGCCTGTATGAGTCCCCACAGTCTATATGAGCCTGTATGCGTCCCCACAGTCTCTATGAGCCTGTATGAGTCCCCACAGTCTCTATGAGCCTGTATGAGTCCCCACAGTCTCTGTGAGCCTGTATGAGTCCCTATGAGCCTGCATGAGTCCCCACAGTCTCTGTGAGTGTATGAGTCCCCACAGTCTCTGTGAGTCTGTATGAGTCCCTATGAGCCTGTATGAGTCCCCACAGTCTCTGTGAGCCTGTATGAGTCCCTATGAGCCTGCATGAGTCCCCACAGTCTCTGTGAGTGTATGAGCCCCACAGTCTCTGTGAGCCTGTATGAGTCCCTATGAGCCTGCATGAGTCCCCACAGTCTCTGTGAGTGTATGAGTCCCCACAGTCTCTATGAGTGTATGAGTCCCCACAGTCTCTGTGAGCCTGTATGCGTCCCCACAGTCTCTGTGAGTGTATGAGTCCCCACAGTCTCTATGAGCCTGTATGAGTCCCTATGAGCCTGCATGAGTCCCCACAGTCTCTGTGAGTGTATGAGTCCCCACAGTCTCTGTGAGCCTGTATGAGTCCCCACAGTCTCTGTGAGCCTGTATGAGTCCCCACAGTCTCTGTGAGCCTGTATGAGTCCCCACAGTCTCTGTGAGCCTGTATGAGTCCACAAAGTCTATGTGGGCCTGTATGAGTCCCCACAGTCGCTGTGAGCCTGTATGAGTCCCCACAGTCTCTGTGAGCCTGTATGAGTCCACAAAGTCTATGTGGGCCTGTATGAGTCCCCACAGTCGCTGTGAGCCTGTATGAGTCCCCACAGTCTCTATGAGCCTGTATGAGTCCCCACAGTCTCTATGAGCCTGTATGAGTCCCTATGAGCCTGTATGAGTCCCCACAGTCTCTGTGAGCCTGTATGAGTCCCCACAGTCTCTGCACAAAGTCTATGTGGGCCTGTATGAGTCCCCACAGTCGCTGTGAGTCTGTATGAGTCCCCACAGTCTCTATGAGCCTGTATGAGTCCCCACAGTCTCTATGAGCCTGTATGAGTCCCTATGAGCCTGCATGAGTCCCCACAGTCTCTGTGAGTGTATGAGTCCCCACAGTCTCTGTGAGCCTGTATGAGTCCCCACAGTCTCTGTGAGCCTGTATGAGTCCCCACAGTCTCTGTGAGCATGTATGAGTCCTCACAGTCTCTATGAGCCTGTATGAGTCCCCACTGTCTGTATGAGCCTGTATGCGTCCCTACATCAGGCCCTCGACCCATATCAACCCTCGAGCTAAAGCTCTCGGGCCGATATGGTGTCTCAGGCCCGATATAGGGTGTGATATGCAAATACCCATTTATTTAGCTGCCGAAGGCTATCGAAAGCATCGGCTGCCTTCTGTTGGTCTTTTGCATTTTGTGCAGTACGCTTTGTAAGTCGTTTTGTGCATTTTCTAAGTCGTTATGTGCATTTTCTAAGTTGTGATGTGAATTTCATAAGTTGTTATGTGCATTTCGAAGGTTGTTCTGTGCATTTAGTAAGTTGTTATGTGCATTTTCTATGTTGTCATGTGCATTTTCTAAGTTGTTATGTGCATTTTGCAAGTCGTCTTGTGCATTTTCTAAGTTGTTATGTGCATTTTGCAAGTCGTCTTGTGCATTTTCTAAGTTGTTATGTGCATTTTCCAAGTTGTGATTTTCGTAAGTTGTATCCATTTGTTGATATCTGGATAGTATAATTAGTTGACCAACATATAAACTTCACAAAACTGTTGTTCATTTATTAATTTCTTGATTTCATGAAGTGATGTGTGAAAGTTGATCTTTATCTGCTGACCCGCTATTTACTATAGCCTCACTTTATCGTGGTTTTCGAGAATGTTAAATTCTCTATTATCAGACATCACTTGTAATAATGAACTTGTGGTTCCTGGGCAAGGATAGTCAGGAGATACTAGGTGAGACACTTCTAGGCCAATTCGATTTAAGAATGTGTCTGGAATGTACATTCCTGTTGATGCCGTCTGACCTATCTCTGTATGGGCATCGTAAAACCTAAACTCTAACGCACTTGCGAAAAATCCTGCAATCAAATTGGCTGATGTTCAAACTTTTGCTACTATTAAATAGTGCATAACCTATCACCAGTCCAGTCCATCAAAACCGTAACGGCGTTACATTTTCTTTCAATGCCTTTGTGAGTGAAACTGTCAAAAAACAATGTAATGCTTAGAAACGGGTTTAACAGTATTGAAATTTTGACTTGCAACGGTATATCAATCATTTAACGGTCGCAAATCTTGTTTAACAGCCCCGCTAACATGTCGCCATAAACAAAATTTGAGACCATTAAATGACTGATATACTGTCGCAAAAGTCAAAATGTCCCCACAGTTAACTTTATGTCAAAACTAGAGCCAACATTGATGGTTTAGTAAATAGCCGTTTTGGTATTCTGGTTGTCAACAATCCTTCATAAACATGTATTTTTGTTATTGTGCCTTTGGTGCGTCTCAGCTATGCGTCCATATGAAATGCAATGCCTGTACATTAATTGTAGTAAACCTGATTTTGTTGCCTATAGGTTTGCTCTTAACTTAATGGTCCGAGGCTGAAGGTAAGCCTATGGCTTCTTATGGCCCTTGTCTTGTTTGACAATTCTACCAAATTTGGATTCAGCAAAAGTGAAAATAAAAATGCAGTACAGGTAAACTGTTTTGTTCTTCTTTACATGGCAGATTGTAGCCTACCAACACTCCATTTTTGTCGAGCCAGTCTCGGCATAGCAATCGCATTTAATGTCATTCAGGTTTGTGCCGGACTTCGTTAGTCCTTACATCTGAGGGGTAGGACATCTCCCCCAATTCATATTCATTTTGTCATTTTTTATCATGCTCATTCAAAGTCTTTATCATGACACCGCGTGTGGAACCGTGGCTCCATCATAAATGGACTGTCTACTATAGAATGTGCAGCAACTCGGCAGGTTAGAAGGTTCTAGGCCCATTCTCCATATTGTATCGATGTAAATGGAGGATGAGCCTCTGTTAGGCGCCATATACCCTTTCATGTTGGTGCGCCTTAATTAAAACCCGATTAAATTCAGTTCTTCCTAAATTGAAAGAAAACGTTCACTAAGGGGTACCAGGAAATATTTATCGGGGGTTGGGACCGGTGTAAATAAAAATGTCATATAAAAAAGAATGTACGTCCCATGGCAAGCAAACGAAAAAAAAGGTATCGTCCCATGGTTTGTCGCGACAAAAAAAGTACCTGTCCCATGCCATTTTGCACCATTCCCAATGCCCAGATAAGTATTGCCTGATCCATAAGCACACTCCTTACCAAATGCAAGCTTGCAGCGAACAATTGTGTTCACCAGAACAATTTTGTTCACCATAACAATTCTTAATTGTTCGCCAATGTTCGCCACTAGCGGTTATTGTTGCCGCAAACATTATGGTAATCTTTGTCAAATTTGCCGCAAACTCGCCAAAAAGCTATACATTCGCCAGAAACATTTATTTATTTGCACCGTCGTACACAATAACATCACCACAAACTTACTTGCATGTTTTTTTGTTCACCACAACATTGCGACAAATTGTACCAATCCGATTTTTTTTTTATTACACGCCGTAACATCAGCACAATCTTTTATATTTAGATTTGCCGTTTCTTTATTCACAGAACATCACGACAAACTTTTCCATTCTGATCTGCTATATCTGAAGACTCTGTTAGCCAAAACAGCATCGCAAAACTTAGACTTTATACAGAATTTTATTATTTCCAGTTACTAAAAGTGAAATTTGTATTTTATGTCAAAGGACAAACCACTTGAACAAGTAATTTAGCCAAGTGTAATTTGTTTCGTGGAACCTTATTTTTAAACATTTATACAATTGTGTTCATTGCACAAACATTTTTAAATACCAAACCTCATGATATAAACTCCAACATTTAAAACCAGAAAAATTAAAATTGTATCCCAAGTGCAAAATAATATGATCAGTATGACCTAAATAGGTAGATGTATGTATATATACGTCTGTTGGTTTGTCTAGGGCCTGTTGCTGATTCTAAGATATCCAGGCACCTCCAGGCACCATTGGTGCCTATTGGACTGCTACAATTAGTGACATCTTCATGAAAATGAGAGTAATGCAGAAATGACAGTGCTCAACATCTCCATGAAAATGAGAGTAATGCAGAAATTACAGCGCTCGACATCTCCATGAAAATGGGAGTAATGCAAAATTACAGCGTTCGACATCTTCATAAAAATGGAAGTAATGCAGAAATTACTGCACTCGACTTCTCCATGAAAATGTGAGTAATGCAGAAATGACAGTGCTCGACATCTCCATGAAAATGAGAGTAATGTAGAATGAAAGCGCTCGACATCTCCATGAAAACGGGAGTAGTGCAAAAATGACAGCATTCGACATCTTCATAAAATTGGTGTAATGCAGAAATGACAGCGCTCGACATCTCCATAAAAATGAGAGTAATGCAAAAATGACAGCAGTCGACATCTCCATGAAAATGTGAGTACTGAGAAATGACAACGCTCGACAACTCCATGAAAATTAGAGTAATGCAGAAATGACAGCGTTCGACATCTCCATGAAAATGGGAGTAATGCAGAAGTGGCATCCCTCAACAGTACTCGATATCTCCATGAAAATTGGAGTAATGCAGAAATGACAGTGCTCGACATCTCCATGAAAATGGGAGTAATGCAAAAATGACAGCGTTCGACATCTTCATAAAAACTGAAGTAATGCAAAATGACAGCGCTCAATATCTCCATGAAAATGAGAGTAATGCAGAAATGACAGATTTTAATTTTGTAAGGATTTATTTAAATAGTGTCAGTTTATTTAAAATGTGTCGATTTCTTTAAATATAGTGGATTTAATTAAATTGTTGCACATTTAGTAAAACAAAGGTCCATTTACTTAGAATTCACAAACAATTACTGAAAATCAAAACCATTCTGTTAGATCGTGAGGATAATCTAAATTGTAAGGATATACTTTAAATCGAGAGCTTTTATTTAAATAGTGTCGATTTATTTAAATCGTGTCAATTTATTTAAATATGGTGCAGTCCATGTTAAATAGTGAAAAAAACAAAATGTTTTCAAGCTAAATATTTTATTTTTTTTACAAACGGCGCACCATTGTTTTATTTCATAATTTCAGTCCATTATTTATTTTGAAAAAAATCACCAGAACATTGCAGAGAATTTTTTTTATGCAAATGAAGTTTACAGTGTAAATGAGGCCTGCGGCAAAGTAACAGCAAACATCGCCAAAACATCGCCAGAAGATTACAGCTAAAACTGCTGCTGCATACTCCATTTGCATGGTAATAGTGTACCGCAACTTCGCCGCAAACTTGTCTGCCGCAGCTTTGCAGCAATGCTTGACGAAGAGTTACAGCAAACAGTCGCCAGAAGCCTATGTTTTTGTTAAGGGGGCCTTTTATGGTCTAATATCCCTGCTTCAATATTTGTAATTATTTAAGGCTTTTTGGGGGGAAGAATTTGACTTTAAATAAGTATACCTCCCATGGCAAGCCAGCGAAAAAAAAAAGTATCGTCCCATGGTTTGTCCCCCCAATAAATATTGCCTGGTCCCTAAACTCGACCAGAATGTTCCTTGTATGTATCTAACGTGTGCAATCAGTTTGCTGTGAAAAATATGTCTCGTCTTTGCACATGCGTATCTTGATACATTATTTTAAATGCTAACGGGCTCTGGAAAATGGATGCAGGGGGAAATTGGAATTTGAATCTAATGCAAAATTCAGGAAACTGTATTGCTACACTACCTTAAGAGTCAAATAATGGTTTATCAGCCACTGATCAGCGATCATGCATGGTGCGTCCGTCCATAAATATTTGTTGTGGCAACTACTCCTTTGAAACTTTACAGGAATGTTGCCTTTAAGGTCTAGTTGAGCCTAGCAAAATTTCTGGTTGATGTGAAACCCAAAAAAGGCGCTAAAGCTAAAGAATTTATTTTTGTCTCGCCTTTAAGAAAAAAAAGAGACCGAGTAGATGTTGCTTTTTCGGCGGGGGCGAAAGCGTCAACATTCAACATTCAACTTTTGCGTTTAGGTCATTTTCTCACAAACTGTATACACTAGACCTTTAAAACATTGCTTGTAGTTGTATCTTGAGTGGTACATCGCAATGTGACAAAGCAAATGTGGAAGTGACATTGACCCTCCAAGCAATGGGCAGATAACCTTATAATTTTTAACTTTGGCGTTTAGGTCACTTTTTCACAAACAGTATGCACTAGGCCTTTCAAACGTCGCTTCTAGTTGTATCTTGGGTGGTACATCTTAACGTGACAAAGCAAATATGCAAGTGACCTTGACCCTCCAAGCAAAGTGCAGATAACTTAATAATGTTTACGTTAAACTTTTGCGTTTAGGTCACTTTTTCACAAACTGTATGCACTAGACCTTTAAAACATTGCTTGGAGTTGTATCTTGAGTGGTACATCGCAATGTGACAAAGCAAATGTGGAAGTGACATTGACCCTCCAAGCAAAGGGCAGATAACCTTATAATTTTTACCTTCAACTTTGGCGTTTAGGTCACTTTTTCACAAACAGTATGCACTAGGCCTTTCAAACGTCGCTTCTAGTTGTATCTTGGGTGGTACATCTTAACGTGACAAAGCAAATATGCAAGTGACCTTGACCCTCCAAGCAAAGTGCAGATAACTTAATAATGTTTACGTTAAACTTTTGCGTTTAGGTCACTTTTTCACAAACTGTATGCACTAGACCTTTAAAACATTGCTTGTAGTTGTATCTTGAGTGGTACATCGCAATGTGACAAAGCAAATGTGGAAGTGACATTGACCCTCCAAGCAAAGAGCAGATAACAATAATCTTACCTTCAACTTTTGCGTTGAGGTCAATTTCGCGCAAACTGTATGCACTACACCTTGCAAACTTTGTTTATAGTTGTATCCTGGGAGGTACATCGCAATGTGACAAAGCAGATGTGGACGTCACCTTGACTCTCCAAGCAAAGGGCAGATAACATTATAATTTTTACCTTCAATTTTGGCGTTTAGGTCACTTTTTCACAAACTGTATGCACTAAGACCTTTCAAACTTTACTGATAGTTGCATCTTGAGTGGTACATTGCGTGACATAGCAAATGTGGATGTGACCTTGACCCTCCAAGCAAAGGGCAGATAACTTAATACCTTCAACATTTGCATTTAGATCAGGTTCACACTTTATGCATTAGACCTTTCAAACTTTGTTTCTTGTATAGTACATCACAACGTGTCAAAAAGCAAATGTGGATGTGACCTTCACCATCCTTCGAATGCCCGGAATCTTCGACAATTCTGGTGGATGGATATGAATCAGCCAACTTGTATAAGCTTTTGTTGATATTAACATTCTAAACAAATTTGGTAAAAATTAGATCAAAAATGAAGTAGCTAAAGATTTAATAAAGGAAAATACAATATAGCATTTTTCAATAAATCAAGATCCGTAACTCTGTCATTACTAACATGATCTAGCTGATTTTCAAAGTTGTCCAAGATTTCATTGATATACAACGATTTGCACAACTATACATCATACCTATGCTTCCTGCCAAATTTCGTCTAAATTCAACAAGGCGTTTAGGAGGATTAGCACCGAGAAGAAATTTGAAGTAAAAATATCAAGGGGCCACAACTCTATTAAACCGAAAAAACAGCAATATGCACAACTAGACATCATACCAATGCGTCCTGCTAAGTTTTGTCAAATCCAACACGGCGTTTAAATAAATAAATAAACAAGAGGCCCAAGAGGGCCTGTGGACGCTCTACTTGCTAACATGGCTCTTTTAACATCAATGAAGCGAGTGACTGCCATTTACGTTTATTTTAAAGTTTCAGGCAAAAAACAACAATTTAACTAAATCAAGGGCCAACACTAAAGAATCTGGTAAATTTTGGTAAAGATCAGATGAAAAAGGAAGGTCCTACCGTATTAACGAGGCAAAATATAGCATTTTTAACTAAATCAAGAGCCATAATGGTTACTGGTCCGACTGGTCCACCATAGAGCAAAAAAATAAATACATATATGTATCTATTATTAATAATATAAAAAAAGAAAGTCATAAAATCTGGTAAAGTTTGACAAAGATCAGATGCAAAATGAAGGCCCTATCGTATGACGAGGCAAATTATAGCATTTTTAACAAAATCAAGGGCCATAACTCCGCTGTTACTGGTCCGATATGGCTGGTTTGCGAACTTGTTCGAGCCTTCAACGACATGAACAATCTGATAAAGTTTGGTAAAGATCGGATGCACAATGTAGCCCATATCGTCTTAACGAGGCAAAATATAACATTTTTAACTAAATCAAGGGCCATAATTCCGCTGTTGCTAGTCCGATATGGATGGTTTTCGAACTTGTCCGAGCTTTCATTGATAATAACAATGTGGTAAAGTTTGGTAAAGATAGATGAAAAATGAAGGCCCTATCGTCTTAACGAGGCAAAATATAGCAATATAGCATTATTTTTAAATAAATCAAGGACCATAACTCCGCTGTTACTGGTCCGATCTGGCTTTTTTCTAACTGTCCGAGCTTTCATTGATATTAACAATGTGGTAAAGTTTGGTAAAGATAGGATGAAAAATGAAGGCCCTATCGTCTTAACTAGGCAAAATATAGCAATATAGCATTTTTAACTAAATCAAGGAACATAACTTCGCTGTTACTGGTCCGATCTGGCTGGTTTTCGAATTGTCCGAGCTTTCATTGATATTAACAATGTGGTAAAGTTTGGTAACGATAGGATGAAAAATGAAGACCCTATCGTCTTAACGAGGCGAAAGTTAACGACGGACGACGGACGGACGGACGACGGACAACTCGGCATCGCATAAGCTTCGCTGGCCTTCGGCCAGTAGAGCTAAAACTTAAAAAATAAGCAAATAAAATTAAAATAACTGGAAAAAACAACAACTTAATAATGCTTAAAACAAATAATAATAATAACAAGAGGTCAATGACCTTGAAGCTCTGCTGATTGATTTTGATAGCCAGATTAGCGATGGGAAGAATGTTAGCCGTGGCGGCCACCTTGAATATCCAGCCGACCTGAAGTTTTGCTAGGATCAATTAGACATCAAGAGCAACATTCGTGTGAAGTTTCATGAAAATCCGTCAAGCAGTTTCAGAGGAGTAGTCGCTACAAGTTTTCATTATATAACTCTATGTAAACAAAGATGGCCGCTGGCAGTCATGTTTAACGTTGAATCAAAATAATTTTCGACAAGGATCAACATCATGTCATACTGATCATTTTAGGAAAAGACGCATATCAATGTCACTTATAGTTTGCAAGAAGTAGTCCCTAGGTTGCTAGGATCAATTAGACATCAAGAGCAACACTCCTGTGAAGTTTCATGAACATCCGTCAATTAGTTTAAAAATAGTAGTCACTACAACTTTTCATTATATAACTCTATGTAAACAAAGATGGCCGCTGACGGCCATGTTTAACGTCGCATCAAAATAATTTTCGACAAGGATCAACATTATTCACTACTGATCATTTTAGAAAAAGTCCCATATCAATATCACTTATATTTTTCAAGAAGTACTCGCTACATACTGATCACTTTAGAAAAAGTCCCATATCAATATCACTTACAGTTTTCAAGAAGTAGTCGCAACAAACTTGTATTTTGAAAATCTATTTTTAGCCATGGCAGCCATATTGAATTTCCGGCCGACTGAAATTTTGCTAGGATCAATTAGACATCAAGAGCAACATTCCTGTGAGGTTTCATGAAAATCCGTTGTAGTTACAGAGGAGTAGTCGCTACTAGTTTTTACTCTATGTAAACAAAGATGGCCGCTGACAGTGATGTTTAATATCGAATCAAAACGATTTTCGACAAGGACCAACATCATGTCATGCTGATCATTTTAGAAAAAGTCCTATATCAATATCACTTATAGTTTTCAAGAAGTAGTCTCTACAAACTTGTTTGTCGAAAATCTATTTTTAGCCGTGGCGGCCATCTTGAATTTCCGGCCGACCTGAAGTTTTGCTAGGATCAATTAGACATCAAGAGCAACATTCGTGTGAAGTTTCATGAACATCTGTCAAGTAGTTTCAAAGGAGTAGTCGCTACAAGTTTTTACTATATAACTGTATGTAAAACGTTGAATCAAAACGATTTTTGACAAGGACCAACATCATGTCATGCTGATCATTTTAGAAAAAGTCCCATATCAATATCACTTATAGTTTTCAAGAAGTACAAACTTGTATTTTGCCATGGCGGCCATCTTGAATTTCCGGCCGACCTGAAATTTTGCTAGGATCAATTAGACATCAAGAGCAACATTCCTGTGAAGTTTCATGAAAATCCGTCAAGTAGTTTCAAAGGAGTAGTCGCTACAAGTTTTCATGATATAACTCCATGTAAACAAAGATGGCCGCTGGCAGCCATGTTTAACGTCGAATCAAAATAATTTTCGACAAGGATCAAAATCATGTCATACTGATATTTTAGGAAAAGACGCATATCAATATCACTTATAGTTTTCAAGAAGTAGTCGCTACACAATTTTGCTCGGATCAATTAGACATCAAGAGCAACATTCATATGAAGTTTCATGTAAATCCGTCAAGCAGTTTCAGAGGAGAAGTCGCTACAAGTTTTCATTATATAACTCTATGTAAACAAAGATGGCCGCTGGCGGCCATGTTTAACGTCGAATCAAAATTAGTTTTCGACAAAATCTATTTTTAGCTGTGGCGGCCATCTTGAATTTCCGACCAACCTGAAATGTTGCTAGGATCATATAGACATCAAGAGCAACATTCCAGTGAAGTTTCATGGAAATCCGTCGAGTAGTTTCAGACAAGTTTTTACTAAATGACTCTATGTAAACAAAGATGGCCGCTGGCAGACACGTTTAACGTCGAATCAAAACGATTTTCGGCAAGGACCAACATCATGTCATGCTAATCATTTTAGAAAAAGTCCCATATCAATATCACTTTGAGTTTTCAAGAAGTAGTCGCTACAAACTTGTTTTTCAAAAATCTATTTTTAGATTTGGCGGCCATCTTGGATTTCACATCAACATGAATATTTGCTAGGATCAACTAGACTTCATGGGCAACATTTCTGTAAAGTTTCATGAACATCCATTCAGTAGTTTCAGAGGAGTAGTCGCTACAAAAGAAGTTTTTTTCAGACAGACGGACGGACGCCGGACGACGCACTACGGCATAAGCTCTGCTGATCTCTGAAGAGCTAAAAACTGTGTAAGTTTGGTTAATATATAAAACTGCATTTTTTGCTAATTCAGGGGCCATAACTCTGGTGTTACTGGTTCGATAACTCGTCCGAGAACTTATGGTCATATACAATCTGTGAAAGTTTGGTAGTAGTATAAGTTTTTGTTTACCCTCGCCGTGTTGAAACTAATCATTTTGGCGAGCTTTTTCAATAGAAGTTTACGGAAGCCGAAGAGTCCTGTTGAAGCATAACGTATCTCGTCCAAGTTGTTTATTGTAGAACTGTAGAAGGCATCAGCAGAGCTGTTGAAGAGTAGAAGTCCATCGCAGATAGCCTGTAGAAGATTAAGTTTTCCAAGAAGATTAGAGTTGAATTGAAGATTTCGACCAATGGGTTGACCGCAAAGATGGCAAGTAGGTCAATCCCATTTCCGGCTCGAAAGAAGTTTATAGCTCTCCGCCAATCAGAAGGCTCCACGCGTCTGTAGAGGTATCCCATGTAGATCGATCCAGCTGTTCCTTTCTGTTGGTACTGGCTCCTCCGTTGTACTCACTGATATACATGATACTTATATCAGAGAGTATCTCGCAGGGTTAATTCAACGTCAATATCCATGGTGGGTTATAGTGAGTAGTCGTGTTCCATCGTAGACTGCCTCTTGTCATCATATGTGGGGACTCGCAGTGACCAGGGGCATCTCGCTGGTAAAACGTCAGTCTTCAGTAGAAGCTTTCAATCGTCCATCTTTAGGGCCACGGTAAAAAACAGACTAAAAACATATGTACAACATATATGAGGTTTGTCCAAACCTCCACGTGGCTTTCATACACTGTACAGCGCAATTGTATAGAGTAGGGCGGATGATTTCAGACAGCGGCACGCCTTGCGGAGTCACTTTGTCCCAGACGGCCGCAAGACGTCCTGCCTGTTCGGTGGTCTGAACTGGAATGTGCAATTTGGTTAAAGCTACAGAGTCCCTATATCAATCGATTTCTTCTTTGTAGGCGTGTCTTTATTTGTAACTTCATGTTCACCAACTCATGTCGAAATCGGGTATTTAAGCGAGCAAATATAGCAACGGAAATCATTTACTGTATACACATCGTACCTATACACAGGTAACAGTAATTTTTACAGAAAAAAAAGCTACCTTCTTTCGGGGCTCGAACAAACGACCTTCTGATTTCAAGTTCAGTGCTCTATCCACTGAACTACAACGCTACCTGAGAAAATAGAATACCGACTACCATATATTATGAGGCAAAATAACTAACATATTTGAACGCAACTAAAGATGGATCAATAAATATGTAGTCCATATTGTCAGACGTATAAATTAACATTGCCTAATGCAATACTGTTATCAATATGAAACTAATACTTCGCCTCAAATCAACCAAATCTCGACTTATTTAGCGCTTGATGAGTTTGTGTGGGCGCGCTTGTTATTACGTAATTCCTATTTAGTGTTAAAAATGCTACAACATACCAATAAATAGCAGTAGTCTAGTGGTTCAGCGTACATCTTTTAAACTTACAAGTGCTAGGCTGTGGCTCAATTCCCGTTCCGGGCAACTATTTTTTTAGCACATATATTATGGAGCCGACTTTTGGGGTGTTCGTCGATTTGAAACTACTTCACACGTGACTCATTCATATTCATGAGTTATTACCAGTTAAAATAGGGACTGTACAGCTTTTAGATTGCTCAAGAAATGTGGCCTCAATCGTGTTAGTAAGATGAAAATCTGCATTTTTTGCTAAAATAGGGGTCATAACTCCGGTGTTACTGGTCCGATCAGGCCCATTATCAAACTCGTCCGAGATACAATCTATGTAAGTTTGGTTACGATTAATGTGTACTGTGGCCTCTATTGTGTAACAAGCTAAACGTTGACAACATACAACGGACGAATAGTGGTCACAATAGCTCACCTTTGAGCACTTCATCTGCTCCAAAAAGTAGGTCAAGGTCATAGATGAAATCCATGTCCAAAAAGATGCACTACCCAAGACACAACTACGTGAAAATGGAATGTTCCAATTTCCAAAGATTAAGCTATAAATTAGGTTTAAAACATCTAGTGCATAGTTATAGCTACAGAGTCCCTATATCAATCGATTTCTTCTTTGTAGGCGTGTCTTTATTTGTAACTTCATGTTCACCAGCTCATGTCGAAATCGGGTATTTAAGCGAGCAAATATAGCGAAGGAAATCATTAACTGTATATACATCGTACCTATACACAGGTAACAGTAATTTTTACCAAAAAAAAAAGAGTTAGCTTCTTTCGGGTCTCGAACACACGACCTTCTGATTTCAAGTCCTGTGCTCTATCCACTGAACTACAACGCTACTCGAGAAAATAGTATAATAACTACCATATATTATGAGGCAAAATAACAACATATTTGAACGCAACTAATGATGGATCAATAAATATGCAGTCCATATTGTCGCACGTGTAAATTAACATTGCCTAGTGTAATACTGTATCTTATCAATATGAAACTAATACTTCGCCTCAAATCAACCATATCTAGACTTGTTATTTAGCGCTTGATGAGTTTATGTGCGCGCTCTTGTTATTACGTAATGCCTATTTAGTGTTAAAAATGCTACAAAATACCAATAAATAGCAGTGGTCTAGAGGTTCAGCGTACATCTTTCAAATCTTACAAGTGCAGGGCTGTGGTTCAAATCCCGTTCCGGGCAACTTTTTTTTATCACATATATTCTGGAGCCGTATATGTATCGATGTTACCTGTACAGAGGCTAAATAAAAATGTGAAATTTTACGTATCGATTTCTCCTTATATACAGACTTTTGGTGTGTTCGTCGATTTTAAACTACTTCACACGCGACTCATTCATATTCATGAGTTATTACCAGTTAAAATAGGGACTGTACAGCTTTAAGCGATGTTAATGCAACAATTAAGGTTACCTGCTCTTTGCTAGGATGGTGAAGATCACGTCTGCATTTGTTTTTTGACACGTTGTGATGTACTATACAAGAAACAAAGTTTGAAAGGTCTAATACATCAAGTGTGAACCGGATCTAAATGCAAATGTTGAAGGTATTATCTGCCCTTTGCTTGGAGGGTCAATGTCACATCCACATTTGCTAGGTCACGCAATGTACCACTCAAGATACAACTATAAGCAAAGTTTGAAAGGTCTCAGTGCATACAATTTGTGAAAAATTAACCCAAACGCCAAAGTTGAAGGTAAAAATTATAAGGTTATCTGCCCTTTGCTTGGAGAGTCAAGGTGATATCCACATCTGCATTGTACCACCCAGGATTCAACTATAAACAAAGTTTGCAAGGTGTAGTGCATACAGTTTGCGCGAAATTGACCTCAACGCATTAGTTGAAGGTAAAATTACTGTTATCTGCCCTTTGCTTGGAGGGTCAATGTCAGTTCCACATTCGCTTCGTCACATTGCGATATACCACTCAAGATACAACTACAAGCAAAGTTTTAAAGGTCTAGCGCATACAGTTTGTGAAAAAGTGACCTAAACGCAAAAGTTGAATGTAAAAATTATTAAGTTATCTGGCAGACTTTCCTTTGCTTGAAGGGTCAAGGTCACTCGCATATTTGCTTTGTCACTTGAAGATGTACCACCCAAGATACAACTAGAAGAAAAGTTTGAAAGTTCTAGTGTATACAGTTTGTGAGAAAATGGTCTAAACGCAAAAGTTGAATGTTGACGCCTTCGCCCTAGCCGGAAAAGCAACATCTACTCTCGTCTCTTTTTTTTTTCTTCTTCTTAAAGGCGAGACAAAATTATTTTGTTTAGCTTTAGCGCCCTTTTTGGATTTCACATCAACCAGAATTGTTGCTAGGCTCAACTAGACCGTAAAGGCAACATTCCTGTAAAGTTTCAGAGGAGTAGTTGCCACAAATGTTTATGGACGGACGACGCACCATGCATGATCGCTGATCAGTGGCTGATAAACCATTAGTAGATTAGCAATAGTTCCCTGAATTTTGCATTAGATTCAAATTCCGATTCCCCCCGGCAGCCATTTTCCAGAGCCCGTTAGCATTTAATTAATGTATCAAGATACGTACGTGCAAAGAAGAGACATAATTTTTTCACAGCAAACTGAAATTTTATACACGTTAGATGCATACAAGGAACATTCTGGTCGAGTTTAGTGAAAGTTTTCTTTCAAGTTAGGAAGAACTGAATTGAATTGGGTTTTAAGGCGCACCAAACACATGAAAGGGTATATGGCACCTAACAGAGGCTCATCCTCAATTTACATCGATAAAATATGGAGAATGGGCCTAGAACCTTCTAACCTGCCGAGTTGCTGCAAATTCTATAGTAGACACTCCATTTATGATGGAGCCACGTTTCCACACGCGGTGTCATGATAAAAAATTACAAAATGAATATGAATTGGGGGAGGGGTCCTACCCCTCAGATGTAAGGACTAACGAACAGTCCCGACACAAACCTGGATGACATTAAATGCGATTGCTATGCCGAGACTGGCTCGACAAAAATGGAGTGTTGGTAGGCTACAATCTGGCATGTAAAAGAAGAACAAAACAGTTTACCTGTACTGCATTTATTATTTTCCCTTTTGCTGAATCCAAATTTGGTAGATTTGTCAAACAAGACAAAGGCCATAAAAAGCCATAGGCTTACCTTCAGCCTCGGACCAGTAAGTTAAGAGCAAACCTATAGGCAACAGCATCAGGTTTACTACAATTAATGTACAGGCATTGCATTTCATATGGATGCCTATCTGAGACGCACCAAAGGTACAATAAGAAAAATACATGTTTATGAAGGATTGTTGACAACCAGAATACCAAAACAGCTATTTACTAAACCATCAATGTAGGCTCTAGTTTTGACATACGGCTTAACTGTGTGGAAATTTTGACTTTTGCGACAGTATATCGGTCATTTAATGGTCGCAATTTTGTTTATGGCGACATGTTAGCGGGGCTGTTAAACAAGATTTGCGACCGTTAAATGATTGATATACCGTTGCAAGTCAAAATTTCAATACTGTTAAACCCGTTTCTAAGCATTTCATTGTTTTTTGACAGTTTCACTCACAAAGGCATTGAAAGAAAATGTAACGCCGTTACGTTTTAGATGGACTGGTGATGGGTTATGCACTATTTAATAGTAGCAAAAGTTTGAACATCAGCCAATTGGATTGCACGATTTTTCGCAAGTGCGTTACAGTTTAGGTTTAACGATGCCCATACAGAGATAGGTCAGGCACCATCAACAGGAATGTACATTTCAGACCCATTCTTAAATCGAATTGGCCTAGAAGTGTCTCACCTAGTGTGTACGATCTCCTGACTATCCTTGCCCAGGAACCACACGATCATTATTACAAGTGACGTCTGATAATAGAGAATTTAACATTCTCGAAAACCACGATAAAGTGAGGCTATAGTAAATAGCGGGTCAGCAGATAAAGATCAACTTTCACACATCACTTCATGAAATCAAGAAATTAATAAATGAACAAGTTTTGTGAAGTTTATATGTTGGTCAACTAATTATACTATCCAGATATCAACAAATGGATAGCACTTTATAACTTATTTACAAATCTGAACACATAGAATTGAACACATTTATACATTGAACACAAGTGTGGTATCAATCCCTCTAACAAATGAACATCTAGACTAAAAATTCTGGTTTTATACAAAAGCAAAATATCTACAAGAATTTTATATTACAGTTTGTTCATAAGTTTGGAAGACAATTTAACCATAATATTACAAAGCAACTATACATAAGAAGTTTTCTTTAAACAATTGATTTTTTGAACCGATTTCAAATTTAAATTATTCAATTTTTTTATATTCTTTTTTGGATTTGACTGAATACTCAGATTCACATTTAGTTTCTTGTTTTCTTTTATTTCAGCCATAATGTTTGCCCACTGTTACATCTGACATCACAAGAGGTATATTTCACATTCATCTTTATTTTTTTATTCATTTTTATATTTTTTTATATTTATGCACTATGAACACCTCTTTGATTTCGAAATTCTCTAGTAAGTTTTGCCACTACACAGTGGGCGCGATTCAACCATTGGTGTTTATTTGACCCAAGCCATCTTGATCCAAGAATCTATGTTCGAACGAACCAGTCATCTTATTTGACTCTGTACAACATCTTTCTCTGCATCCTATGTTGCAGTTCTCCACGTCTCAACATGAAGTGTACAACTTTCTGAATGGCCCTTTCCGGGTATTTCTGAAATACAAAGGTTTTCATTCCATTTCAAAATAATTATCAATGCAACAATAAGATTGCTGTTATGATGAAGCAAGACCTCAGAGCTAAAATATCTACTACAAGTATTCCAAGTGGTATACATGCTCCTCATCCTGAACCCAAATTTTTTCAGAAGTGCATTCCTGTGGTCCGATGTTATGTCATGTTATGTTCTAATGGAATAGTCCTGAACGGCAACCAGTATCCAGATATTGCAGGCCAAAGATACTAAGGGCTGTTCCAGAAATTATGACGTCACCCCTCCCCATAGAAGGCGCTTTTTTTTAAACCCGCCACAAATGTAATTTAAACGTGCCTGTTTTTGACCTATGAACTGCAAGTGTGACCTTGACCTTTGAGGTAAGGACCTGGGTTTTGCGCGCGACACATTGTCTTATGGTGATCACTTTTGCCAAGTTATTTAAAAATCCCTGCAGGGGTTGTGACGTTATGGTCCGGACACGAAATTGCGTACCTGTTTTTGACCTATGAAGTGTGACCTTGACCTTTCGAGGTACGGACCTGGGTTTTGCGCGCGACACATCGTCTTGTTATGGTGATCACTTGTGCCAAGTAATTTAAAAATCCCTGCAGGGGTTGTGAAGTTACAGTCAGGACACGAACTTTGGAATGACGGACGGACAGACAGACATTTATTCGGGGGCATAAAAATCTCTTAAAATAACACGTTTGAATACTATATATTATAAATGCTTTTGTTCACATTAACAAGTTTCTTGCAGTCTTCACGAAAATCTTTTTAAACCACTGGCCCTGCAGTGAACTTCAAAATATTGCTGGCCCAGCTGAAATGTTTTTTTTTACCCTCGCCCTTGTCCTTCCCAACCCGGCCAAGTGACCCCCTACTCACCCCCACTTCCTCTCAAAGGCCCCCGCACCTCCAACCCACACCAGTTAAAATCTACTACTGAAAGTCTGGAAACTCCCTGTGATATGGAAATATGTGCATGAAAATATCCTGCTTTACGGAAGATCAGGTCGCGCAAATAAACACTAGCTGAAGTTAGCTTGAAGCTCCCAGTTTGTTTACTGAAGAACCGGTGTCCTCTGCAGGGTGTCTGGTTACCGACTCAAGATAAAACAACTGCCTTGGCATTCCGATAACGGGGAACAAGATAGAAAGTTCGGGCCGTTCGCGCCAATGCAGTTCGTCCACGTAGGATCTTTTGTCCGGGACTATTTGAATGCACATGTATACAAAATGTCAGGGTTTAACCTGAAAATGTTACTAATATTATAATTGCGTAACGTTATCCAGGATATTTATTCCCGTATTCACAGATACTTTTAATAAATCGGTATAGCTAAATGCAAGAACTTCAAATTTGGCAAACACTAAAGGTACTAAGGCCAAATAAAATTATACCTGTGTTTACTGTAATATTGCTGAAAACAAGAGGCCCAAGAGGGCCTGTGGACGCTCTACTGGCTCAAGATAAAGTTTATGTATAAGGAGCCATAAGTCTTTCAAAAATCATTCAACCAGAACATGGCAATGGCAGGTGCAACTAGGCTTAGTACTGAAAGAAGAGACTCATCTGGACAAAGTTTGTGTATTAAAACATTTAAAGGGTCACAACTCTGCAAAAATCATTCAACCGAAATATGGCGATGATATGCACAACTAGGCTTGATACGGATCATCCTTGTCAAGTTCCGTCTATATCCAGCCAGGGGTTCAGGAGAACTAGCCCGGAAAAAAATGTTGGTATCAAAAAAATCCTTTAAAGGGCCATAACTCTGCCAAATATCTGTAAACCAGAACGTGACAATGACATGCACACCTAGGCTTGGTGCTGATCATCCCTGCAAAGTTTCATTGAAATCTGGCGAGGGTTTCAGGACAAGCAGATCAGACAAAGTTTGTGTATTAAAACCTTTAAAGGGCCATAATTCTGCAAAAAAAATCATTTAACTGGAATACGCCAATGATTTGCACAACTAGACATGGAATTGATCATCCCTAAAAAGCTTTGTTTAAATCCGGCCAGGTTCAGGAGAACTAGTCAGAACGAAGTTTGTGTATTAAAACTTTTAAAGGGCCCTAACTCCGCCAAAAATCATTCAACCGGGAACACGGCGATGATGTGCACAACTAGATATAGAATCGATCATCCCTAAAAAGTTTTGTTTAATACGGCCAGGGGTTCAGGAGAACTAGTCAGAACAAAGTTTGTGTATTAAAACCTTTAAAGGGCTACAACTCTGCCAAAATCATTCAACTGGAACACGGCGACTATGTACAACTAGGCTTGGTACTGATCATCCCTGCAAAGTTTCAATGAAATCCGGTCAAATGAAGGCCCTTTCATCTTAATGAGGCCAAGATGTAGCATATTTCAGAAAATCAAGAGCCATGACTCCGATGTAAATGGTCCAATCTGGATGGTTTTCGAACTCGTCCAAGCTTTCATTGATATTAACAATCTGGTAAAGTTTCTTAACGATCGGATGAAAGATGAAGGCCCTATCATATTAACGAGGCAAAATATAGGATTTTTAACTAATTCAAGGGCCATAACCCCACTGTTACTGGTCCGATATAGCTGGTTTCCGAACTTGACCAAGCTTTCATTGAAAGGAACAATCTCATAAAGTTTCATAAAGATCGCATGAAAAATGAAGGCCCTATCATCTTAACGAGGCAAAATATAGCATTTTAACTAAATCAAGGGCCATAACTCATCTGTTACTGGTCCGATCTGGCTGGTTTTTGAAATTTTCTGAGCTGTCATTGATATAAACAATCCGGTTAAGTTTTGTAGAGATCAGATGAAAGATGAAGGCCCTATCAAATTGACGAGGAAAAACATAGCATTTTTAACTAAATCAAGGGCCATAACTCCGCTGTTACTGGTCTGATCTGGCTGGTCTTCGAAATTGTCCAAGCTTCCATTTATATAAACAATCTGGTAAAGTTTGGTAAAGATCGAATGAAAGATAAAGGCCCGATCGTCTTAACGAGTCAAAATATAGCATTTTTAACTAAATCAAGGGCCACAACTCCGCTGTTAATGGTCCGATCTAGCTGGTCATCGAAGTTGTCCGAGCTTTCATTTATATAAACAATCTGGTAAAGTTTGGATGAAAGATGAAGGCCCTATTGTCTGAATGAGGCAAAATATAGTATTTTAAACTAAATAAAGGGCAATAACTCCGCTGTTAATGGTCCGATTTAGTTGTTTTTCAAACTTGTCCGAGCTTTCATTGATATTAACAATCTGTGCAAGTTTGGTAAAGATCAAATAATAAATAAATCGATCTTGCCGGTTTTCGAACTTGTCCGAGCTTTCATTGATATAAAGACACTGGCAAAGTTAAGTAAAGATCCGATTAATATTGAAGGCCCTAGAGTGTTCACAAGGCAGAAAACAGCATTTTCCAGAAAAAACAAGGGCCATAACTCTGATGTTACCGACCCAATTTAGCTGATTTTCGAACTTATTCAAGCTGTAATTGGTATTAACAATCTGTGCAAGTTTGGTAACTATCAAATAATAAATGAAGGTGCTAGAGCGTTCACAAGGCCGAAAATAGCAATTTTCAGAAAAGACAAGGGCCATAACTCCTGTGTTACCAAACCGATTTGGCTGGTTTTCGAACTTGTCCGAGCTTTCATTGATATTAACAATCTGTGCAAGTTTGGTAAAGATCAAGTAATAAATGAAGGTGCTAGAGAGTTCACAAGGCTTAATATGGCATTTTTCAGCAAAACAAGGGCCATAACTCTGGTGAAATTTACCTGATCAGACTGGTTTTCGAACTTGTCCGAGCTTTCATTGATATAAAGACACTGGAAAAGTTTCGTAAAGATTTGATTAATAATGAAGGCCCTAGAGTGTTCACAAGCCAAAAGTTAACGACGGACGACAGACGACGGACGGACGACGGACAACTCGCCATCCCATAAGCTCTGCTGGCCTTTGGCCAGTAGAGCTAAAAATAGGGTAGGTAGGTAGGCATTTTATTTTATTTTTTGGCGAAGTTACATTTAAGGTGGCGATGAGCTATGATGAATGGGAAAATGTGGTATTTTAAAAACTACAATAGATAACAATATGAAATTGTGTATGTTTTATTGTTTCCCAAAAGGCCTGGCAACAACTAGCTCTTTTCCCGATCACTTGCAATTATTGCAAAGGGGTAAAACAGTTTTAATTTATTTTTTCGCAAGTCCGGAAGAGGGTCAGTTCCAACAGCAGGACAATGAGCACATGAATCGGCCGTGATCGCATGAACATAATTATTTTTTCAAATTTTTTTTTTTTTTTTTTTTTATATATATATATATATATTTATTTTTTTCAATAAAAA
Source organism: Cyrtodaria siliqua (assembly GCA_037043455.1). Lineage (NCBI taxonomy): Eukaryota > Metazoa > Mollusca > Bivalvia > Adapedonta > Hiatellidae > Cyrtodaria > Cyrtodaria siliqua. Next base: position 185,181 of record JAWPHD010000396.1, on the reverse strand, counting down.
AGAGTCAGGGTTATTTTCAGAGGGTCGATCGGCTTACAGTAAACTTAGGTATAATTTTATTTAGCCTAAGTGTTTGGGACGAACGACTTTGGTGACTTAACGCCAGATAGACGGGTATACTGAAACGTCAAAAAATGCCGTTGGGTGTGTAATTTTGCAAAATATGCGCGTATACCAGCTTGTGTATTTCGACACTTCCTGAAATCAAGTAATTAATAAACTCGCTTGTTTTTTTTCGACCTCACAAGAACGAAAAATTGTTCTGGCCCGCCAGCTTATGATTTTTACAGGCCCAGACGCATATTTTGCTGTCCTCAGGCATCGGACCAGTGGCTAAATTCGAAGAGTTCTTGTCAGAGCGGTTAATGCCACCTTTACATATACTCGGCAGGGGAAGAAATATATTTTACTTTATACTCGTCCTGTAGGACGAGTGGCCTCGTCCTACAGGACGAGTGGCATTGACATGTTACTCGTCCTTATAGGATGTTTACTCGTCCTGCTCTGATTGTAAAAGTTCACAAGTCAAAGCAGTCAGATACCATCATTTAACACTATTGTATATAAATAAAACAAAGGGAAACATCATAATGTGTTGTTTTTTTCTTTATATAAATCAATGAAAATTATGAAACTTTGACCAGTATTATAGATGACTATATTCTATAGTTCACTACAACCTGATCATGGCCATTACAGTTACTCGGACATGGTATATATTTCCCCCTTTTCCAGTGAAAAAATCCCCTTTTAAAAAAAACAACACTTTTTTTAATAGAAAATGTTACAACTCCAATACAGGAAAACAGCATACTTTTGCAATTCCCCTTCCTAAAGGCTCTGGTCCCAGTCACTTAAAAGCTGACAAATTCCCTTAAAGATTTCCCGGGTATGACATCAAATACCGTAACGTGTGCGCTCCGTGAAATTAGAACGGGAGCCGCATTTTAGTATGTCCCAAAACGGAAATGCGTCATTTCCCAATATCCGGTTGACTTAAATTGCAATATATCGGTGAATAAACAGAGTTGCGACTATTTACTGCATTTAATCGCTTAATAAACTACTTAAGAACTATTTTTCTTTGTTGTTGTTTTCTACTGAAATGTTACTCGTCCTCTCGGACGACCGATTCATGGGTTTCACTCGTCCGGATTCGAAATTCACTCGTCAATACGAACGAGTATTTTTTCGCAAACTTTCATTGTAAACGATAATTATTGTTGATCTATTGTGAATTATCAACTGAGATAACAAGGGTTATGATCGAATGTCATGGTTCAGCGATCATTGTACGGGTTCGAACACTGCCATGGTCCAAAACCTTTTTTACAGAGTATATTATTAAAAACATCTGTGTCTAATGTTCTAAACCAGTTTATATGTGCTTTAATATATGTATTTTTTGAATGTATTGTCATGACTTGCTGTATATATAATAAAATAAATGAAGAGATCATATAAGAACACATCGTCTTCTGTACAATCCTTATACATCCAACGTAATAATTATGTGTTCAATTGTTGCTTGCTTATGTCTGACCCAATTTGCATATTTTTGCCTACTTTTTAGAGGGCTTGTGCAGCCCAGTGTACGGTGAACTAGTGCAGACTGGACTCCAATCACAATAAGTTCTCTTACTCTTTGAAAGATTAAAAGAACTTAATAGCATGTTAGAGAGTAGGGAGATCTCTTTCAAATTTTTTTCTGTGACAGACTTTTATGATAAAGCTGTAAATGTTTTGTTTACCCTATCACAATTCGACCTATATGAATTGGCTCAACAGTTTTTCTGTAATTTTTTTTTAGCTAAAACTTTCAAGAGCAAACAATAGACTGGAGTGATGGTGTTGCATTACTAATCATAATAAAATCCATACATTTCTGGATTCAAATTCGAGATTAAGACTACAAGCAACTTTCAGGAGTTTATCTCTATGAACTATTTTGCTATTAAATATGAACAAAACGAACACACACCGGTTTTCAATTGGTCAATTTATTATACTTGTCTGGCATTTATTTAAAGAACCGAGTAAAATATAAAACAAGAGGCCTGCAGACACGTATTCTAATAAATGTGCGTTTGACAGAAAATCAACAACATCCGTTGTTGTTGTTTCATTTCGGTGTCCTCGGATGTTATCGTCAAATCTGGGGACAAGTCAAATCTGTGGCGCCCCGTTTTACATATTCTCCGGTCCCTGTTTTTCACAACACGGTTCTTTAAATAAACAAGAGGTCAATGACCTTGAAGCTCTACTGATTGATTTTGATTTCAGGAAGTAGTCGCTACAAACTGTTTTTTGAAAATCTATTTTTAGCCGTGGTGGCCATCTTGAATTTCCGGCCGACCTGAAATTTTGCTAGGATCAATTAGACATCAAGAGCAACATTCCTGTTAAGTTTCATGAAAATCCGTCAAGTAGTTTCAGAGGAGTAGTCGCTACAAGTTATCATTATATAACTCTATGTAAACAAAGATGGCCACTGACAGCCATGTTTAACATTGAATCAAAATAATGTTCGATTCGGATAACCATCATGTCATGCTGATCATTTTAGAAAAAGTCCCATATCAATATCTCTTATAGTTTTCAAGAAGTAGTCGCTACAAACTTCTATTTTGAACATCTATTTTTAGCCATGGCGGCCATCTTGAATTTCCGGCCGACCTGAAATTTTGCAAGGATCAATCAGACATCAAGAGCAACATTCGTGTGAAGTTTCATGAAAATCCGTCAAGTATTTTCAGAGGAGTAGTCGCTACAAGTTATCATTATATAACTCTATGTAAACAAAGATGGCCACTGGCAGCCATGTTTAACGTCGAATCAAAATGATGTTCGACTCGGATAACCATCATGTCATGCTGATAATTTTAGAAAAAGTCCCATATCAATATCTCTTATAGTTTTCAAGAAGTAGTCGCTACAAACTTATTTTTTAAAAATCTATTTTTAGCCGTGGCGGCCATCTTGAATTTCCAGCCGACCTGAAATTTTGCTAGGATCAATAAGACATCAAGAGCAACATTCCTGTGAAGTTTCATGAAAATCCGTCAAGTAGTTTCAGAGATTTAGACGCTACAAGTTTTCATTATATAACTCTATGTAAACAAAGATGGCCGCTGGCAGCCATGTTTAACGTCGAATCAAAACAATTTAGTTTTAACTTCTTGCTTTAATAAATTGAACCTTTATCCTTTCAACATAGGTTTATAGTTTAAGTGGACGTCGAAGTGGCAAAAATCCTTGTTAGAGATTCTCTTCTCAAATTACTGTACTATACAGAAGTTAACTCAATACAAAACAGTTATAAAGAATCTAAGACCACCACTGTACCTGCTTAAGAAAGTCCTGTAGGATGGCATGCTCGGACACCTGGGACCCGACAACAAACCGTTTCTTTAGTTGTTTCTCTATCCTGCCCAACAGCTCTTGGTCTTCTTCGGTGGTGAAACCTTCAACACCTGTATATACACCAAAATAATCATGTACTGGTAATCACAAATTAGGGACGGCTTCGCACACAGCATTTAATATAACTATAAATGTATTATCTTCACACAAAATAAAGATATTTAGGTAATATGCAAACTCCAAGCACAATTGTCTTATATAAATTATTAGTTCTGCCTTTATTAAAATTGAAGTACATTTAGCAAAGCTGGCTTGTTTTGCAAGTAGAAGAGATAATTGTGTTTCCTCGACCTGAACAAATAAATACTACATAACTACTGCCACTGATTAGCAGGGCTCAATCTAGGCCAAACATTTAGGGAGGTCAGTTCTCCCTGAAGTGATTTTAGGGAGAAGTGGAGAGAATTTAGGGAGACTTCACGCGACGTGTATATGTAGACAACGGTTGAATAGTCTTCACCATGTATACTGCAATGCAGTGAATACAGTGTAATGCACACTAATTAGTTTTACTCTATATGAACTTGAACTTGTTCCCACATACTAATTTTTATACAGGGATTTACGATTTCGTAACCTTTTATAAGGGTAGGTGCTCCAGGGAGCATTTTAATATGCAGACATTATTGAAAAGTAAATAAAAATGTTATTTATTATCAAAGCAATTCATATTTTTTCTCAATTATTTCACTTCCTCGATTTCAGATCGCTAGAGCCCCATGTGGTTCCCGGGGGCCCCAGTATGGTCCCGGGGCAAAAATAGGGCCACTGCAGATCCCTTTGGAGGGGTAGGCAGAGGGGTAGAATCCCCCCAAATTCACGTTCATTTTTTGTTCATGTTCATTAAAGGTCTTCATCCTGATCCCTGCATTGTTTAAGGTGCCATCTCGCTCACATCAAAAGAGCAGTGGCAGAAAAACAATAAACGTGGCTCCAGCGTAAATGGAGTTTCTACGATAGAAATTGCAGCAACTCTGCAGTTCAGGGTGAAAAGGTTCTAGGCCCATTTTCCATTATGTTCATGCCTGTTAGGCGCCATATAACCTTTCATGTGTTGGTGCGCCTTAAAACCCAATTCAATTCAGATCGCTAGAGTGCTTTCCCCCATGTTGAAGATTATTAAATGCTTTCTAAATATGCATGCTTTTTTCTTTGTAACTTCAACAAATAAAATGAAAACTGATCACAATAACATTAATTTAAAGAGAAAGTATACATTTTTTAATGTGACAGCAAGTAGTTGCAACTTACGGTTAGTTATTAATCTAAAGCCATTTGGCTGCGAGATTAAGGTCTACTTTCGATTTTACAGCATGACGTGCTATATTTTAATTTTCACAAACAACATTCCTCTGTAAGTCAATCGAAAAAACAATGCAATTTCTTAAATCTAGGTGAAATAAACAGACAATTATCACCTTTAGGCTAATTAATGCATGTCAGTAATTTTCAATTTGCACAGCGATTAACAAATCAATATGTAAACGTTGCACTCATTGGGTATTCTTTCTTTGTGTGGCTGAGCTGTTTCGAGTGAAACAATTGGCCAATAAGGCACATTGTGAGAGTGGGATTTGTGTTGACATCATGTGTGTGTATTCCAGTAGTATTTAGTGACACCGATTATGATGGGAGCTGCACCGATAGTTTGTAATTAGCCCCCTGGGGATTAGGTGGACTTGACCAGGTATAACTTATTGCCAGATACTTATTATTGATATTATTGATAACTGTCACCACGGAAAATTACGGCGACTTGAACTTTGCTCAAGGCGAAGTCAAGAGCTCGCGGGCACGTTCTTCGCCCGAATCGCCCAGTAGATTGAGCCCTGATAAGAAACATAAGCTAACTTACCAGCAAGATTGCCCGACAAAGCGGCATCTAGAGTGGACACCTGGAACAATCGGAGAGCCTCATCTACGTCTTGTTCCGTGGCAAACGGCTGCAACCTCATCTTGGCCAAGGATTCACTGATTCGTATAATGGCCTCTAACTGTCTGTAAACAAACAGCTTATGCTATTAGTTTTATGTTGTAATTCATTTAAATTAAAAACTGAAGATTTAAAATAGTTCATTTTCTTGAAATTAAGGACTCGCCACTAAATCGGTATTCAGCAACCGAACCTAACTTCGTCATTTTACAGTTCGCATATTCACAGCCACTCCCTCAGAAAGAATATTTTGTTAGCATTAGTAACCAATGTTAGATGAACCCCTTTAATTACAGGAAAATATGGGAAAACATTCTTGCAATTGAAAAAAATCCTCTTATTGTCTATTTTGCAGTGATGATGGCACCATCAATCTTACAGTTGGTCAACAACTGCCCGATACAACCAATCTGTTATACTGCTACCTTCGAACAAAGTACAATACTACAACTACCCACCTGACTGTGATGGGGATGCTGACAGTACAATACTACAACTACCCACCTGACTGTGATGGGGATGCTGACAGTACAATACTACAACTACCCACCTGACTGTGATGGGAATGCTGACAGTACAATACTACAACTACCCACCTGACTGTGATGGGAATGCTGACAGTACAATACTACAACTACCCACCTGACTGTGATGGGAATGCTGACAGTACAATACTACAACTACCCACCTGACTGTGATAGGAATGCTGACAGTACAATACTACAACTACCCACCTGACTGTGATGGGAATGCTGACAGTACAATACTACAACTACCCACCTGACTGTGATGGGAATGCTGACAGTACAATACTACAACTACCCACCTGACTGTGATGGGGATGCTGACAGTACAATACTACAACTACCCACCTGACTGTGATGGGGATGCTGACAGTACAATACTACAACTACCCACCTGACTGTGATGGGGATGCTGACAGTACAATACTACAACTACCCACCTGACTGTGATGGGGATGCTGACAGTACAATACTACAACTACCCACCTGACTGTGATGGGGATGCTGACAGTACAATACTACAACTACCCACCTGACTGTGATGGGAATGCTGACAGTACAATACTACAACTACCCACCTGACTGTGATGGGAATGCTGACTTTCTTGCCGGTCTCCCTCTCGTACTCCCCAGCACTATTTCTCATCAACACATAGCGGTTCTTTAACTTCTCGGCTGCTTCTGGAGAGAGTCGGGGACCACATTTGCTGCAATTGAATAGCTATGGTGTGATCTTAAGAATAACCAAAACCAACAAACAATAAAAAGTTGTACACTCGCCCATTTGTAACTAACCCCAGTCTAGTGAATACTGTACCTTTTTACCAAATCAACTTATACATGGTTCATACAGACTTTTCAAACCTAAATTTAGGGCCTTTTTAGGGACATTTTCGCTAAATTTAGGGCCTCAATATTTATAGCATAATAGTTTTCTGAAAACTATAGTGCTGCATTAAGCAGTCACCTGTAAAAAAAACAACACTAAATGTGTATATTGTAAGCGGTTGCATGAGCTGGGCTTTACTGTATTTATAGCCAATAAACCTGGACCTACGTAAGATTAAACAGTTTTCAGCTCTGTGGCCTTGTCACCTAAGATTAAACAGTTTTCAGCTCTGTGACCTTGTCACTGATCTTACTCTCCAGCTGAGTACACAGCAAACTTTTCTCTTTTGACCTTTCCCTGAGAGCATTGGATTTGGCTATATGTGAAAAATTCCTCTCCTTTTCTGCTTTCATAGCAAACTCATCAGCGGCTTGATTGAGGGAAAATTGGGAAAGTAAGGTTTAGTTGTTTTTTTTTAATTATACCCCACCCACTCCACCAAATACTGGCCGCGATTTTTCAAAAACGGTCGTGCAAAAATGGCTGCACGGTTTTGGCAGTCGTTGGCTGGCTAATAACTTCCCCTCTGAAATATAACCGAGTATGAATCAAACTGAGTACGATGTACAATAGTACAAATCTAATTTCGTAGGAGTTGTCGTTCTTGAATTTATTCTATTTTTAAAAATTTCGTAGGAGTTGTCGTTCTTGAATTCATTCTATTTTTAGAAGCAACAACACCTTGACAGCCCAAATAATGTGCGAAATGAAATTTAGGGCCACCAAAACTAATTTTTAGGGCCGTATAGAGTAAACTTAGGGACTTTTTAGGGCCTGACATGCAATTTAGGGCCTTTTCAAGCAACTCATCAAAATTTAGGGCCTTTTCAAGTCTGTGCGAACCATGTTATAAAATTAGGTTTAAATTCTTTGCACTGCCATTTGACAAATTATTTTGAGGAGAAAAGGCATCATCATATAACTGACTTTTCCTTGCAGTACAGTAAAAGAAATACATAGTTATTTCATAATTACGCACAGACGGTCGACAATATCCATGTATGTGATGCAGTCTTTTCATAACTAGCCCGAATTTTTATATACTCAATGAAAACCCGTACATTTTCCTTTAGACAGACTACCTAAATTAACAAGAGGTCAATGACTTGAAGCTCTACTGATAGGTTTTTGATAGCTAGATCAGCATTCCTGTAGATCAGCATTCCTGTGAAGTTTCATGAAAATCCCTCAAGTAGTTTCAGAGGAGTAGTCGCTACAAGTTTTCATTAAATAACTCAATGTAAACGAAGATGGACACTGGCGGCCATATTTAACGTCAAATCAAAATTATTTTTGACAAGGATCAACATCATGTCAAACTGATCATTTTAGGAAAGGACGCATATCAATATCACTTATAGTTTTCAAGAAGTGGTCGCTAAAATCTTGTTTTTTTGAAAAAATATTTTTAGCCTTGGCGGCCATCTTGAATTTCCGGCCGACCTGCAATTTTGCTAGGAACAATTAGACATCAAGAGCAACATTCCTGTGAAGTTTCACGAACATCTGTCAAGTAGTTTCAGGAGTAGTCGCTACAAGTTTTCATTATAAAACTCTTATGTACCCACAGATGGTCGCTGGCGACCATGTTTAACGTCACATCAAAATAATTTTTGACAAGGATCAACATCATTCCATACTGATCATTTTAGAAAAATTCCCATATCAACATCACGAGTTTTGAAGAAGTAGTCGCTACAAACTTGTTTTTTAAAAAACTATTTTATGTTTTGGCGGCCAGCTTGGATATCACATCAACATGAATGTTGGCTAGGATCAACTAGACTTCATGGGCAACATTTCTGTAAAGTTTCATGAAAATCCATTCAGTAGTTTCAGAGGAGTAGTCGCTACAAAAAAACTTTTACGGACGGACAGACACCGCACCACGGCATAGGCTCTGCTGATCTCTGATCAGTAGAGCTAAAAACAAGAGGGCCAAATGGCCCTAAATCGATCACCTGATGATCTTGGCAATGATAAAAAAATTGTCCTCTCGCAAATGCTGACTGAAGATGTTTTTAAGTCATTCCTTATGTAAGTCTATGTAAAAACATGCAAACTCTCTTCATACAAACTTTGGACCCAGGGGTTGCAGCCATCTTTGACCCCAGGGACTTCAATTTAAACCCACAACTCCATGCTAACAATTTAAAAGAAGATTTTTTAAGTTTTCCCAATATAAGTCTTATGTAAAACATGCAAAATCATTATAAACTTTAGAATAATTAACAAAAGGAAAAATGCATCCAAAGCCCTAGCTTCCCAGTATACAAGAAAATAATTTTTCTATGTGGCCATCTTGGATGTCACGTTTAACAAATTTGTTAAACATGCATCAAAGGATCATCCATGTGAAGTTTGGTCAAAATTGATCAAGCTGTTTCTGAGAAGATGACTTTTTGAAGATTATCCCTATACAAGTGTATGTAAAACATGTGACCCCTGGGGCGGGGCCAAATGTGACCCCCAAGATCACCATTTGAACAAGCTTGGTAGAGGACCATAAGCTTATAGTAAATGCAAAATATTAAACATCTGGCTCTTGTAGTTTCAGAAGAATATTTTTTTAAGTATTTCCCTGTACAAGTCTATGTAAAACATGCAAAATCTGTATATACTGTACTAACTTTAGAAAAATTAAACAAAAGAAAAACAGATAAAATAATAAAAAAGAAAAAAACACCTTTAAATAGCTTCCCAGTGTACAAGAAGTAATTTAAAGATTTTTCTATGGTGGCCATCTTGGATGTCGTGTTTACCTAACACATTCACCTGTGTGAAGTTAAGGTCAAAATTGACCAAGCTGTTTCCCAGAGGAAGATTTTTGTAAAACATGTGAAGGCGGGGCCAAATGTGACCCCAGGATCGCCATTTGAACTTTATAGTTTTTCCCTATATATGTCTATGAAAAACATACAAAATCTCAATATACAAACTTTGGACCCCCAGGGCATAGGCATTTTTGACCCCGGGAACTTCATTTGAACAAACTTGATAGTCTAGCCGTTGGCGGTCATTTAAAAAAGAAAAAATGTCGAAATCTGTCTGGCGGTTCTTGAGAAGAATTTTCAAGTACACGGCCATGTTCGATGTCGTGTTGACCTTATTTTAACAAATGTAACAAGAGGTCAATGACCTTGAAGCTCTACTGATTGATTTTGATTTCAGGAAGTAGTCGCTACAAACTTGTTTTTTGAAAATTTATATCTTGAATTTCCGGCCGACCTGAAATTTTGCTAGACATCAAGAGCAACTTTCCTGTGAAGTTTCATGAAAATCTGTCAAGTAGTTTCAGAGGAGTAGTCGCTACAAGTTTTCATTATATAACTCTATGTAAACAAAGATGGCCACTGGCAGCCATGTTTAAATAGATTTTCAAAATACAAGTTTGTAGCGACTACTTCTTGAAAACTATAAGTGATATTGATATGGGACTTTTTCTAAAATGATCAGCATGACATGATGTTGGTCCTTGTCAAAAATCATATGATTCGATGTCGAACATGACTGTCAGCGGACATCAAGAGCAACATTCATGTGAATTATCATGAAAATCCGTCAAGTAGTTTCAGAGGAGTAGTCGCTACAAGTTTTCATTATATAACTCTATGTAAACAAAGATGGCCACTGGCAGCCATGTTTAACGTCGAATCAAAATAATATTTGACTCTGATAACCATCATGTCATGCTGATCATTTTACAAAAAGTCCCATATCAATATCACTTATAGTTTTCAAGACGAAGTTGTACAAACTTATTTTTTAAAAATCTATTTTTAGCTGTGGTGGCCATCTTGAATTTCTGGCCGATCTGAAATTTTGCTAGGATCAATTAGACATTAAGAGCAACATTCCTGTAAAGTTTCATGAAAATCCGCCAAGTAGTTTCAAAGGAGTAGTCGCTACAAGTTTTTACTATATAACTCTATGTGAACAAAGATGGCCGCTGGCAGCCATGTTTAACGTCGAATCAAAACAATTTTTGACAAGGACCAACATCATGTCATGCTGATCATTTTAGAAAAAGTCCCATATCAATATCACTTATAGTTTTCAAGAAGTAGTCGCTACAAACTTGTTTTTTAAAAACCTATTTTTAGATTTGGCGGCCATCTTGGATCCACATCAACATGAATTTTTGCTAGGATCAACTAGACTTCATGGGCAACATTTCTGTAAAGTTTCATGAAAATACATACAGTAGTTTCAGAGCAGTAGTCGCTACAAAAAAAAGTTTTCGGACAGACGGACGCCGCACCACGGCAGGATCATCCATGTGAAGTGTGCTCAAAATTGGCCAAGCGGTTTCTGAGGAGAAGTCGTTTGAAGCAAAAGTTAACGATGGACGGACGACGGACGAAGAGTGATCCCAATAGATCACCTTGAGCCTTCGGCTCAGATGATCTAAAAAATCACTAGCCCGAATGACAGTTTACTAGCCCCGGGCTAGAGGTTTTATTCGAAGACCGGTGATGTACATATCTCCCTCAATTTTCAATACTTACGATCGACAATATCCGATGTATTTCTTGAGAGTCATCAGGTCAATCTCTCCCTCCGCAGGCTCCTCCGTCATTTGTAGAGCGTTCAGATGGATGTTCATCACATGCTTCGCCAGACGCTGCAATTCATTATCATTCAATGATTACTCAATTGGTACTAGAAATGCAATTTCTGTTGCCGTTAGCGCGACACCGTTTGACGACTGGGTACTCACATTCATGAAGTTTGAAACGTGCAAGATAATCCGTGACTTAGAAAGTGCAATATAATCCGTGACTTAGAGATGCACCTATCCAACAAGAAATATCACCAGTAAGTGACAAATGAGGTTGAGGTAAGACCCGATTCTTGCGCGTGACACACCGTTTTCATTGAGATTCACATTTGTGAGAAGTTTCATGAAATTCCCTTCAGTACGCATGAAGGAGTTGCGATTGTTTAGGACGGACAAACAAATGGAAGTCGGACGTTTGTCATAAACTCCCTTCAGTACTTTTGAAGTTATGGTGGAGACAGGATTGTTTTGGACAAATGGAAGTCGGATGGACAAACAAATGGTGTGATTATTATTTGCCTGCTCCCTTCAAGTGCATAAAAGTGAGTCAAACCTAAATCATCAGTTTTAAAAGTATTGCCATTAGTGTTAAAAGGTAGTTATATGTTAAATATAGTGTGATTCCATGGTGGAGATGTTTCTTTCGGAGACTCTTATTATTGCATCATATACATACACAGTAAGAACTATACTGGTTAGGAATATACAGTGTCCTTCATAATTCTCTTTCGACTGTTATAAAGCCCATTGCATTACATGCTGAAGCAATTAATTTTAAACTTACTGAAAATATGCAGACACTGCTTATTCCAACATGAATCTATCATGTATTTGTTGGATATACATTTAAATCATTTTTTGTGTTTTTTATTTTTAAATTGTTGACCTACCTATCCAGATGGAAGGAGGAGAATTTTATTTTTCTATTCAAATTTTGCATATATTTAAATGGAAATAAAATTTCATGGTCATTCTGTGTTCTAAATTTTGGTTTATGTCATCAAAACTAGCACATGTATTGCAATGTGTACAACGTATACTAAATGTAAAACTAAATTTAGGAATTATTTCTTGAATTTTTCAGTTAATCGTAGTGTATACACTAAATGGGGTTAACGTGTAATGCAATCGGATTATAACAATCTGTAAAGAGAATTATGAAGGGCACTGTATGCTGCCCACTTACTGTATCTCTGGCCTCATCATGCTCATCCTTAATGATAAAAATCATGTCAAATCTGGACAAGATGGTTGGCATGAAGTCAATATTCTCCTCTCCCTTTGTGTCGTCCCATCTACCGTACACACTGTTGGCAGCGGCCAGGACAGAACATCGTGAGTTCAGTGTCGTGGTGATGCCAGCCTGGTATAGAAATACTGGATAGTTACAAGAATGTACTTATGGGTATACACTGTACACAACAAATTAGACTGGTGGAGCCAGTAGTTTTCATCAAATACCTTGCATTCAACAAATTCAATTCACATGAACAGCAAAAATCAACGATTTTAACAACAGAGTATGCTTATTTAAACACAAGAGGTCAATGACCTTGAAGCTCTACTGATTGGTTTTTGATAGTTAGATCAGCATTCCTGTGAAGTTTCATGAAAAATCCGTCAAGTAGTTTCAGAGGAGTAGTCACTACAAGTTTCCATTATATAACTCTATGTAAACAAAGATGGCCGCTGCAGCCATGTTTAACGTCACAGCAAAATAATTTTCGACAAGGATCAACATCATGTCATACCGATCATTTTAGAAAAAGTCCCATATCAATATCACTTATAGTTTTCAAGAAGTAGTCGCTACAAATTTGTATTTGGAAATCTATTTTTAGCCATGGCGGCCATCTTGAATTTCCGTCCGACCTGAAATTTTGCTAGGATCAATTAAGAAATCAAGAGTAACATTCCTGTGAAGTTTCATGAAAATCCGAGTAGTTACAGTGGAGTAGTCACTACAAGTTTTTACTAGATAACTCTATGTAAACAAAGATGGCCGCTGGTGGCCATGTTTAATGTCGCATCAAAATAATTTTCGACAAGGATCAACATCATTCCATAGTGATCATTTTAGAAAAAGTCCCATATCAATATCACTTATAGTTTTCAAGACGTACTCGCTACAAACTTGTTTTTTGAAAATCTATTTATAGCTGTGGTGGCCATCTTAAATTTCTGACCAACCTGAAATGTTGCTAGGATCAATTAGACATCAAGAGCAACATTCCTGTGAAGATTCATGGAAATCCGTCAAGTAGTTTCAGCGGAGTAGTCGATACCAAAAAAAATTACAGACAAGGTGCGTAGTCCAGAGGTAGAGCGCCGAACTCATGATTAAGAGGTCGTGGGTTCGATCCTCCGTCGCTGCCACGTTATTTATCCTTGAGCAAGATAATTAATCCATATTGCTTAATACTGGTTCTACCCAGGAAGCCATAGAGAGGGATTAATCTAAGTTGCAAGAACTTGTTTCGCAATCGATGTAAAATAAATGTTTAAACATAAACACGGACAGACAGTCAGACGGACGATGGACAGATCGAAATAAAAGTTACTGTGCTCTAAATGGCCGAAGTTGCTATAACAAACACAATCATACCTTGGCAATAGAAATAGTTTGCTGTTCCATGGCCTCGTGTATGGCTACCCTGTCATCTTCTCTCATCTTGTCAAACTCGTCAATACAGACCACACCGCCATCTGCCAGCACCATAGCTCCTCCCTCCATCACAAAGTTCCTCTACAAAACAAACATCAAGGTGAAACAAATGCAATTAATATAGTGTTAAGTTTTAAATGTAATGAGAAAGGAAGCAAAACCAGCAGCACAAAAATATTCACTTACAGAATAAACAAATCCAGTTTTTTTTTTATTAATATCCAATTTTTGAATTGAAGTATTAATAAAATTAACCAATGTTCCTTTAATTCACATTAGCGTCTCTTTAATCACAAACAGTAAGTGTCTCTTTAATCCAAATGTTAATTGTCCTTTCAGTACAAATTTAATTTCCAATATTTCCGATTTAGTCCAAATATTCAATTTCACTGTTATTATGAATGAGCACATTAATAAGTAAATCCTCTCATAAATATATTTTATATTTTTAAAAGCATCCAATCCAAGATAAACTTTTTACTGAATACTAATCTTCTGAGCGACTCTTGTTTATATACTGCCGAAGATTGTTCCAAAAGCTTCCCTACTAAAACAGTCCAATGAGAACAGTCCCTAACATAATGAATTTGCATAAATGGTAAACATGTTTACATCTATTCTAATTTTAGCGGTTCTTCAAGGCCAAATCAATAATAAACATGCAATGCAACATGTAAACACTGTGATATAGGTAACAATAGACCACACAACATAGCTCTTCTCTGTCAACACTTACGTGGTCGGGATAGTAAAAACGTCAAGTTTAAAATCGTCTCGCCTCTACTGCTGCTGTGGGTTCGAATCTCACTGGGAGCTCAACTTAAGTGAGAAAGTGTTGATTCTCACGAATGTGGGAGGAATAAAGTACTAATTTTACCCAGGAAAAAGTGGTCTGCCCCCCACTAAAAATCAACAGTCATACATAGCCTCAAATGACTCTATTTTTATTAGCATTTTTTTATATATCTATCTCAGATCATGTTTGTCTTGTCAATTTACTTCAGACAGCAAAAATAAAACTACGGAACACTTGCGTCGCCTGCCGTGCGCTTATTTCAGCAAATACAATAACTATAAAGCTTCAAGACAGGGGGTGCAATCCTTCATGAATAATGGAGCAGTTTTTTTTTTAAGTGTTAAAGTTCATGAAAAGGGTAGGGCTGGCGTGGCGCAGTCGGTAGCCCCGGGTTCAATCCTCCGTGGTGCCAAGGAGTTCCGTCCGTGTGTTCTTGGGCAAGACACTTTCCCTCAGCTTCGTCCGTCGGATGGGGAAGTAAACCGGGCGGTCCCATGTATCGGTCTATCCTCCGAGCACGTAAAAGAACCATAGGAATCTATTCGATAATAAGAGTAGGGCAGGTTTCCGGATTCCTATGTATCCTTCCCCTCTCTCTGGGGCGGCTCTAAATAACCTATACTGTGTTGATGAGCCGTTAAACAACATTCAATTCAATTCATGAAAAGGGGCATGCATCTGCATTGGATAACTGACAAGGCCAAAAAAATAAATGTGTTTCCTATTGCATGCTCTAAAAAAATAGGGTAGGTCGGGTTTTATTTATTAAGATATTGCGAGATTCTATTTATCTCATAAACCCCATACAAGTTGAAGATACAACTGAAAGTTTCTTTGTGATGTTGTCAGTTTACCTCGATACTTAAAGTATGCATTTCTGGTACAAATAATAGGACACTTTAAACTGAGAAGACCTTTGTTTAACATGCATTATACTAATTAGTTTAATAGTTAATTAGCAACGCATTGTTTACCTGAAAGAAAAAAGTTTGTCTAAATGTATCATGAACCACTTTTTTTTTTTATTTGGACTTACATAAATATTTTCCACTTTTGCTGTGTAACTTGGTAATAATTTGCATAAACCGTACCACCCCAGTGCCCAGTGGATTACAGAAAATATAGAATGATGTTATGTTTCACTTCCATGATGTAAGATATGTGATAAATCATTGTTTAGAAGAAATTGGAAAAAAAAAGAAATGCATAAAAAGTTTTAGGGTCAGTAGTTATGCCCAGTTACGAGCTTGGTTAGGTTGCACGTTAAAAGTTTTATGAAAAGGGGCATAACTCTTCCAAAATGAAAATCAGTTATTGGACATGTGTAACAACATTCCTTTGGTTAAGATGAAGATGTGCGTGAAGTTTCATGAACACAGGTCACATAATTTTCAAGTTGTGGTCAGTTACGAGTTTGGTTAGATTGTTAGTTTTACGAAAAGGGGCACAACTCTGTTGAAATGAGTCATCGGTAACACTATTCTGTGTGGTAAGATGAATATGTGTGCGAAGTTTCATGAACATAGGTCAAATACGGCCAGTTATGAGCTATGAGCTTGGTTAGGTTACAGGTTTAGGAAAAGGGGCACAACTCTGCCAAAATGAAAGTACAGTTATGACTACATTCCTTGGGTTGAGATGAAGATGTGTGTGAAGTTTCATGAACATAGGTCAAATGCTTTTAAAGTTATGGCCAAGGTTAGGTTACAGGTTAAAGTGTCACGGACCATGGACAAAATGATCCCTAAGTGTCTGCCATACTATGCAGGTGACACCATCAAGTCGTATTTTTTCATTAGACTTGGCTATGTTCTCGGAGCAAAAACAATAGCTATATCCTCATCCACAAATCTATTGACAGAAACACACAAGTGTGTACTACATACCGTTTGAGGATCCCTGTTTACGGAGGCTGTGAGACCAGCGGCACTACTGCCCTTGCCAGATGTGTACACGGCTATCGGTGAAACTCTCTCCACAAATTTGAGCAGCTGAGACTTGGCAGTACCGGGGTCACCCAGCATGAGCAGATTTACATCTCCACGACGGGTCAAGCCATCTGGTAATCTGGTATGAAATTGACACAGGTTATATACATTTCTTTGGAATTAAAACTTTTGCAAGGCAATGATATACAATAACAAAGCTATCTGGGAAATCTGATCTAAGGTTGTAAAAGCTACATTTTTGCGAAAGGCTGCCATCAGAATCGACATATTGCATGCAAAAGTAACTACGCTGTTGTAACCAACATCCAACAGATTTTGTAATGTGCTTTAGAGCATATCTTTCGATACATTTTAATAAACATCTGTGGGTGAATCTATTTTTTCTGGAATTTGGTTCTTTAAACTCAGTTTTGCAGCTATGGGTGGGTGTTCAGTTTCAAAAGTGCCTTCCAGGGTCATATGTATGTTTTAATGGAATAGCCCTAAGCTCAAGTTGTTCAGAACTGAAACTTTCTTTTCTTACTACTTTTATAAAACATTTTCATTCAAGCCGGACATTACGATTACTTACTAGCAGATTAAAATATATAATACTAAAGTAGAAATAAACTATATAAACAAATTTTAGGTACAGTCTGTTAACGAGTTTTAGTACCTTTTTCTTGAACCACCAAACAGCAGAGAAGAAATTGCCCTTTTGATGTCTAGACAGCCATAGATGGAGGGAGCAACACTCTTGGCGATTGTTTCGTATATGTTTGCACTCTTGGCCATTCTGAAAAACTCTTCTTCCTCGGCCGGTGTGATGGTAGTTCCCGTTGTGTGACCTTGACCATCTGTGTCCACCTGTACACCCACAACGCGGAAGTATGGCGCACGGATTCCTACGTTCACTTTATCACGCCCACTTTGCTGAAGAAAACAAGAGGTCAATGACCTTGATGCACAAGTGATAGATTGTGAAGTTTTATGGAAGTTTTAGGCCTAAATTAAAAGATTGTTTGTTTGAAGTTTGCAACCGACCCAAACAATTTTTTTCAATATTTTCTTTTTCATTCCCCCACACCCCACTCCACCCCCAATTGTGTTCATCACAAATATTGTTGGTTGTTTCAATTATTTTGGGAAGTTTCATAATGCTCTGATATATTGGATGCTTGAAAATAATCTCTGCTGCTATAGTAAATTGAAAGCGTCTACATGACTCGACCTTGTGAGTGAGAAAAATGTGAGGATGGTGTCTGCAAAAAGGACACTTAAAGAGAATACTGTTCTTCACAGTAACGTAAACTGAGAAGTGAAATTGAGTTCAATGTTTATACTTTAACAGGGCTTGACATTTAACTTTTTTTCTACATGAAAGAACTTGGGAAATTTTATACGTGGGAACAATATTTTGGGTAAAGTGTATATCTCTACAAATTAATAATGTTATTTTCGGGGAAGTCATTGTCTAATCCACTTGCCCAAACTAAATTTCTACTTGCCCCGGGCAAGTGAAAATTTGACCATATTTTTCAAATATTTCAAATTATGTGCAAATATTCAATTTATATGTTTTAAATGAAATATAAAAATAGTGTTGATTGTGTGCACTGGATCTGATGTTCATATCTTGTACCAAACAAAAGATTTTGTCACTTCAAAAAAGTTAGCGTCGAGCACTGTTTAATAGTTACTTAAGCCTATTTCATGTGTCCATAAATGAACATTTGATCAATGTTTTGCATGTTCTGTTAATATAAAATTTAACTAAACCCTTTTTAAAAAAAAAAACTTTATGGATAATACTAGTGAAGCACACAATATATGCATGTCGTCGATGGGCAATGAATGTGTTAAAAAAAAAAAAATTACCCCTAACTACCGACCCACCCCTAAAAGCCATGGGTCGCAAACTGCAAACAAACTATTTTTTAATGGTGGCCTTATGGAAATAAGACCCAACACTTTCAGAGAAGTAGTCGCCATAAGTTTTTCCTATATCACTCTGTAAACAAAGATGGACACTGACGGCCATGTTTGACATGTATAGAATCAAAATGAATTGATGTTTAGGACCAACTAAATTTTAGTAAAGGTTCCAAATCAATACCACTTATGGTTTCTGAGTAGTTGCCACAAACTTGTATTTAAGCTGTGGCAGCCATCTTGAATTTCTGGCCAACCTGATTTATACTTGGAACTGGACATGAAGAGCAACATTCCTTGTAAAGAGCCATTTTGGTAAACGTACAAATCTGATACCACTTATGCTTTTAAGAGAAGTAATCGCACCAAATTGTATTTAAAATCTATTTTTAGCCATGGCGGCCATCTTGAATTTTAGGCCAACCTGATTTTTACTTAGGACCAACTAAGAGCAACATTCCTATATTCCTAAATATTACGATTTATTATACAACATTACCTATTCATAAATATAGCAGATGACCATGTGTACCAGGTCACAGGTGATGTTATGCAATTTCTCCTGAGAAATAGGTTACTATCTCACCAGTACAAGTAGACTTGCTCTTGTCTCAGTGGTTATATTTAGAAAATCAGAATCAAAATAAAATCTTAAAATCCTACAATTTTTTCCCAGTCTTTTTCTGAGAGCCAAAAATACAAAGGAGTTAATCCTTACCACACCATGAATGTATAATGGACTGTACTTTCTTTGAATTTGGTCAATTTATAGTACAAAGGGGTGTTTTGGTCAAATTGACTGATGAGCACCCAGACAGAGTATACTCTGATCAGCCTGAAAGATGGTGTGCCAGTCCTTTTGGTAAAGGTTCCATTTAAATATCATCCTGAATTTCCTATCGGAAGTTTTGCTAGGATCAACTAGACATCAAGAGCAACATTCGTCAAGTTTCATGAAATTCCATTACATAGTTTCAGAGGAGTAGTCGCCACAAGTTTTTCCTCCACAACTCTATGTAAACAAACATATGTTTGACATCCAATCAGAATGAACTTTTGCTAGGACCAACTACATGTCGTGGCAGTCCTTTTGGTAAAGGTTCCAATTCAATATTGCTTATGGTTTTGAGAAGTTGTCACAAAACTGCATTTTTAAAATCTATTTTTAGCCGTGGTGGCCATCTTCAATTTCCGGCGACCTGAATGATTGCTAGGATCAACTAGACATCAAGAGCAACATTCGTGTGAAGTTTCATGAAAATCCGTCAAGTAATTTCAGAGTAGTAGTCGCCTGAAGTTTTTCCTATATAACTCTTATATAAACAAAGATGGCCATGTTTGACAACGAATCGAAATGAATCATGGTTAGGACCAAATACATGTCGCACCAGTCATTGTGGTAAAGTTCCAATTCAATATCACTTACAGTTTTTGAGAAGAAGATGGCACTGTCGTTTTTAAAATCTATTTTTAGCAGTGGCAGCCATCTTGAATTTCCTATCGACCTGAATTTCTTCTAGGATCAACTAGACATCAAGAGCAACAATCCATTCAAGTTTCATGAAATTCCATCAAGCACTTTCAGGAGTAGTCGCCACAAATGTTTCCTATGTAACTCTATGTAAACAAAGATGTTTGACATCCAATCAAAATGAACTTTGGTTAGGACCAACTACATGTCGTGCTAGTCATTTTGGTAAAGGTTCCAAATCTTATCACTTATGTTTTTTGAGAAGTAGTCGCCACAAAATCACATTTTAAAAATTTATTTTAATCTATATAATGAATTTTTGCTAGGATAAACTAGACATTAAGAGCAACATTTCTGTGGATTTTCAAGAAAATCCGTCGAGTAGTTTTAGAGGAGTAGTCGCCACAAAAAAAGTTTACGGATGGACGGACAGACGCCACACCACGGCATAAGCTGTGCTGATCTAAAGATCAGATCAGCCGAGCTAAAAACAACTCAAATAAATTATAAAGGAAAAACATTTTTGTTACTTATTAGAACTATGACAAATTAAATGTATTCTAGAAGTTTTGTTGCGATTTCGACAAGTGTAAAAACTTACCTTAGATGGCTGACCAGACTTCTTTATCGAGAAGATTCCCATAACAGTAACTCTGTTGCCAGGGACAACTCTATCACATATATATCTGAAAAGATGGGAAGGTTTTTTTAAGATACATTTCTACCAAAATTACACCATGTCAACATTTTCAAAATATGCACATTTACATAAATTTACATTAAAGGAAATAGATAAAAGTTGGACGACTTTCGGTTGGAATACTGTTTTTATGCACCCACCACCAAATGGTGAGGGGGCATATAGCGTTAGCCATGTCGTCCGTCATTCAGTCACAAAAAGTTTGTGTGAATCTCCTTCCAATTTTCAACCCGATTGCTTCGAAACTTTACAGGATGCTTACCTATGATGTCAAGATGTGCATATCGTTTCGGCATCAAAATAGACCCAGTACTACTGGAGTTATGACCCCTTTCTCAGTAAATTTCACATTTTACACACGATTGTTTTCAGTGAGGGCATCTGTGTCCCATTGACACATTTCTAAAAAAAACGTTATATGTGACTTAGAAGCAGAGCTTATAAAAACCTTAACCAAGGTGATGTCAGGACAAACTCTGCACTATGTGCTCCCCTACCCCACCTCTTGGTACAAGCCTAGTACCGTCTTACCTATCAGCATAAAGCTGCATATGTCTTGGCATTTCTCCGTTGGGGACGGACTCTGGGGTCTCCTGAAGTTTAAGCACCTGGAAATCTACACATTTACATTTATCTGGTACAATAAAGAACGGATCTATAGGACACTTGGGTCGTCCTGCTTGATCTCTGCAAAATACAATGACACATCACATTTCAGTAAACAAACAAGGAAGTTGGTCTAGAAGACGCAAAAGTAGATATAAATGTCAACAAGAAATGTAGCTTTCAAGGACCACAGGCAACCAAAAACATGCGCAGAAACAATAATTAAAAGGATGAATAAAAGGCAAAAGATGACATCACAATCATCAAAAGGGTTGACAAGACAGACTATAAAAAAATTCCCTACCTACCCACCCAGGGCACGAAAATTCCACTCGTCCGCTCGTATTGACGAGTGAATTTCGAATCCGGACGCGTGAAACCCATGAATCGGTCGTCCGAGAGGACGAGTAACATTTCAGTAGAAAACAACAACAAAGAAAATAGTTCTTAAGTAGTTTATTAAGCGATTATATGCAGTAAATAGTCGCAACTCTGTTTATTCACCGATATATTGCAATTTAAGTCAACCGGATATTGGGAAATGACAAATTTCCGTTTTGGGACATACTCAAATGCGGCTCCCGTTTGATGTTAAACAAATAACACTTTCACCTGGGAAATCTTTAAGGGAATTTGTCAGCTTTTAGGTGACTGGGACCAGAGCCTTTAGGAAGGTGAATTGCAAAAGTATGCTGTTTTCCTGTACTGGAGTTTACATTTTCTACTAAAGAAAGTGTTGTTTTTTTCTAAAAGGGGATTTTTTCACAGGAAAAGGGGGAAATATATACCATGCCACAGTAACTGTAATGGCCATGATCAGGCTGTAGTGAACTATAGAATATAGTCATCTATAATACTGGTCAAAGTTTCATAATTTTCATTGATTTATATAAAGAAAAAAACAACACATTATGATGTTTCCCTTTGTTTTATTTATATATAATAGTGTTAAATGATGGTATCTGACTGCTTTGACTTATGAACTTTTACAATCAGAGCAGGACGAGTAACCATCCTATAAGGACGAGTAACATGTCAATGCCACTCGTCCTACAGGACGAGTATAAAGTAAAATATATTTCTTCCCCTGCCACCAAAAACTTTTTACAGCAATTCTTTAACAATTTTTTTTTGTAATGTTTTTAGTATATTTTTCTTTAATTTCGTTTTTTTTTTTACTGTCTTTGATATAAAAAAAATCACCTACCTACCTACCCACTTATAGAATCCTGGGTCGGGAAACCACAAACAAATATATTTTCAAGGATGGCCCAATAGTGCTACCGTAAGCCTAAAACTGCTGTTTTACAAGGTTATATATGGAGCCAAAATATGGCCTTATCCTTCAGGTTCTTACATATGCCCCGCATTTACGCTGCCCCACCGCCCCCCTCCCCCCCCACTCAAACAAATTTACAGAACTTTACTTGCACTTATGCTGAAGAACAAGATTGAACTTCAGGATTAAAACAAGAAGATATCTGCAGCTATTCACATTTTAAAATATGTTCATGCTGATCCTCATATTGAATACAGGATAAAGTAAATAATTATTTCAGCCTCTGGCAATGGTAATAAATTATAGATATAACCTTCCCTGTACACTTACGTATTACACTTCTGAGGCAGACTATAACCTTCCCTGTACACTTACGTATTATACTTTCGAGGCAGACTATAACCTTCCCTGTACACTTGCGTATTATACCTTCGAGGCAGACTATAACCTTCCCTGTACACTTCTGTATTACACTTTCGAGGCAGACTATAACCTTCCCTGTACACTTGCCTATTACACTTTCGAGGCAGACTAACCTTCCCTGTACACTTACTTATTACACTTAAGAGGCAGACTATAACCTTTCTTGTTCACTTACGTATTACACTTCCGAGGCAGACTATAACCTTCGAGGCCCGGTTTGACAGCTATATTGTTTATGAGGTTGCGACAACTGCGACACTGTATAGTGAGATACGTTGCCTTGGACTTAATGGCCGATGCAGCAATCACTATACCAGGGATCTTCACTAGCCGTGCCATTTGATCAGACTGAAATAAATATGAAGACAACCTCAAATATAACAACAAAAATAAAACGTCTATTTAAAATATACTGGCCTTGCTGGCACGGTTTTGTTTTTCTAAAGTGGTTGTAAACCATGCAGCCCTGTGAACAGAAGTCTATCCCCACGGATTGGAAATGCAACCAAGGAATCATTGGGTGGTCTCGGGGTCTTTTGAAGTATCTCTACATTACCTACAGATAATGTGTCGAGGCATAAAACAACGATTCAATCTTGGAATTAATTATTTTTTTTGTTTACATTTCACAATGTATTAACAGCTACATTTCACAACGTATAATAGGTAGAACCTGCAACACTAGCTTGTGTATTTATGGAAACAGTTTTTCTTTATTATATGCCGGGCATTCCCTATCAGCCAGGAGCCGGTTAATTTACCCAGCTACTTTTTGCATGTTGGACAGGTTAGAGAAATACACCTCTTTTTGGCCTTAACAACAAAGTTTGCGATGTCAAACTTCTATTGCCAACATATAAAAAGTTTTCTGTTGACAACAGAATCGAGATACATTTAAGGAATGCTTAGATCTGTTTCAGTTGGCGATGTCCCTTGTACCAATACTGTAACAGTCTTATATTAATATTTACTGCAATTTGAATAAAAATCCCTGAATATGGTCACACAAGACCACTTTCCAGTTATAAATATTTAAGATTAAGGCATCACCAGTGTTTTTTTGCTTATATAAATGGTACCAAAAGACGGTACCATTTGCAATGGCAGATAGTATTTAAAAAAATCCCAGTCAAGTATTATTTTATATTTTTTATATATAAATATTTCAAGTGCAACTTTATTTAAAGAGAAGAAGTGGGGAACTATATTCTTTTAGGTGAGGGTAATGAAATACTACAAGGATGTATACATGGTAATGTGTATGCAATATATTTAAGCATACAATATTGCTTTTGTTTAATTGTGAAAAATTCCTAAATTCAGGCAAAACGCCGCAAATTTTCCCAATTCAATGGGTACTGGTACAAAAGGGTGGAAAAAAAATCGCTGCACCATTTCCAACTGTTGACAACTTTACCTTCAGTGCCCTAATGTTACAAGGGTTGGCTGTTGATGTGAGCATGACCTGTATGTCCTGCACCTCCTCCTCACCCTCGGGTCGTGGCTTTGTAATCTCATCAGCCACTTCTTTTGCGGCATCCTCAAACTGCAAAGCAAAAGTTAGAATACAGATATATTATACATATGCATTTTACTGCCTTGGTGCCTGTACACTACTACCTTATATATAAATGTAGCAATGTCCATTTAAATGGCAGTCAAAACCAAAGAACTTCGTTGTTTTGCAAAGTAAATTTGCCTGTGCCAACGGTTTGTAGGTGGTCTCGATTGAACGTGCTCATTGAGAAGTCAATGTAAGAGAAAGTTAAATACGTTTTTTGGTGTACGCACCATACCCGCTACGCCAAAATAATCTAACATGTCCAACAGTTTAATCTAAATGTCTACTTTACCAGTGGAATGTGTTCTGTGGGTAGTTTATGTAACTTCTCCGCCAAGGATTCGTCAAAGCTGGCCACATCCTCTATGTCTACCTCAATAAAATATTCGCCCAAATTGTAATGGCGTTTTAGCTCATCCCTGAAATACAGTGACAGTGATGTAATATGTTGATCGATCATCAGGTTCAACGTCAAATTGTGGAAATAGTAGCAAATAATTAAAAGGAAAAGAAACATTCATTTGACACATTACTTTTTAAATAAACATCTGTACGACTGTATTGCAAGAGAAAAACAATATTCATCAGCCAGGTTGCTTTTTTCAGAACAATTGGAAAAAAGGCTTCTTCATTTGGAAATTGTTGGGACATAATTATTTTTTTTAGTATGCTGGGTGGTTCATAAACTTACTTTTTTGAGGACTATTTAGACCTATTAATCAGTTTCCCAATAGTTTCTTGAAAAATGCCTTTGCATAAGGCATTTTTCAAGAAACTATTGGGAAACCGATAAGGAATTTGATAGAGATACTGGCATTGTTTATTATATATTGCTATACTATGACACTATCTCTTCTTCCCTTCTATCCATTATCGAAATGAACGCCTTTGGATAAGGACTAGTATTGAGTAGAGAAAAAATGTCTGGACCATTGGGCGGATAGCTCACCTGTAGCGATATGAAAAGTTTCCTTCATGGAACTGACGAATGAAATCTTTGAACCGCTTCTTAACTTGTGTTCTGTTGATTTGATCTTCATTATTTTGTTCTTCAGATCCAAAATTATCACTGAAAAAGATGCCCGGGTCGTCAAATCCTGTGTCCATTTTCTTTGTTGTGCTCACGTGGTATAAATTTGGCGCGAAACGTTTGGCGCGGGTTTGGCAGTAACCCGGAAGTGAGCTCTTCACTTTGGAGGTGTTTGGTGTAAACAAACTGAGTTGCCAACGAAATGGTTCTATCAATTAAAAGTTATTTTCCCACGCAAATTGGTAACCTTTTCGTATAAAACTCAAAGATAACTGGAAAATAAAAGTATAACCAAATGTGAAAAAGTATTGCTATTTTACAGAGCATAACTGTCGACTAAAACCAAATTTAGACACGGGATAAGGCTATTCTACTTCTTCCACAAAGGTACATTCCACCCTCTGGCGTATTACAAATGTTCAGTGCAGGAAAGTCAACTGTAAAGTGGACCTGCTCTGGCCCTGTCATGCCTGTGGCTGTGGCAGTAACCGAGAGTCTCACACTGGGACAGATTTCAGATACTTTAAATGTTTCTGTAAGAATATCATACGTGTACCATCTGTATTATTAAGGCAAACTTGCGAGTCGCTTACAGTAATGATGTACGGATTAATCGATTGTAACCGATCATCAGTTACTTAGCCATCCACCATTCGATCATGATGATCGATTATGAAAGTTTATAATCGATCGACGGTAAAATGTAAAAATATTTTCTATCTGGGACAGTATGCGTGAATGGATTTACGTGGGTTGGAAGCGGGACAACAACCTTAAATCAGCTTGCATATAGTTAAATAAAGACAATACAAATGTCAGTTACCTGCTAGCGACATATATCACTAAGTCCCTGTGAATATGTCAGTTACCTGCTAGCAACATGTATCACTAAGTCTCTGTGAAAATGTCAGTTAGCTGCTAGTGGACAACAACCTTAAATCAGCTTGCATATAGTTAAATAAAGACAATACAAATGTCAGTTACCTGCTAGCGACATATATCACTAAGTCCCTGTGAATATGTCAGTTACCTGCTAGCGACATATATCACTAAGTCTCTGTGAAAATGTCAGTTACCTGCTAGTGACATATATCACTAAGTCCCTGTGAATATGTCAGTTACCTGCTAGTGACATATATCACTAAGTCCCATGTGGATATGTCAGTTACATGGTACCTTTATGCCAATGCAAAGGACTAATAATAAACTATTTTGATATTCATAACTATTTTAAAACCATTTAAATATTTCAAGGTACTTTTCATTTGTAACAGTCCAAAATTACAGTCCTTTCTGTTTACAATTAGTTTTTAACTTTTTGCAGTTCAAGCATAACAATTACCATGGACGGTGAAACAGTTATAGAGAAGTCCATAAAGGAGTTCGTCTACTCCAGAATTCAAGAGCAGGTGTACCTTGATGTATCCAAGGGTAGAGTGGTGTCAATCAAACACCGATCCAAGCATGGCTCCACCGCCCTAGCTATGTTCTGGCTGAGGGTGTTACGTCATCAGAATAACTACCCCATGCCAAAATATCCATATAAGGAGCTGTACGATAAACAAGGGAACAATAAGGTAATGTGATATGCTATACTGTGGAGGTATAGAAACTCGGGCCGATATAAAATTATTGTAAGAATCTCATACAAAATGTGAAATTTTATTTTTATCAGTTTTTAATCCAAAAGTGCTGTCATTTTAAAGAATTTTGTGGTCGAAAGGCAACTCGGGGAGGGAGGGGATGAGAATCTAGCAATTTCTTACTGTGGCCTCATTTCAGGTTTTTTTTATTGATATCTGGGGGGGGGGGGGGGGGGGGGGGGGGGGGTGGAACATAGCTATATCTGTAAGAATTGACCAAAACCAAACATAGGGAGTGGGCGTGTGGGGGGTGGTGGTGAGGGAGCCTATGCCCCATTATGGGTGAAGTATGAATAAGATGAATAATGCTATAACAAACCAAAATTTGGGTGACATAAGAACAAATATTTTAAGAGATATAAATATATACAACAGCTTACCGGTACACGCAAACCTCAATATGCCTTTATTGTACATTTTATGAGCCATCACAATTCTGGTTCCATGGGAGATCAGACTTTGTAGAAATTACTTATGCAGCCCTATTCCATCTAGTTGAGCTAGGACAAGAAATGTAAGAGATAACTTACACGCACAATTTGATGTGAAATGAGACACATTTTAAGGGCTATCAGAATTTGGGTTCCATGGGAGCCCAGGTTTACAGGAACCAAAATTACTTAAGCAGCCCTTAAGATAATGCTATAAGGAAGCTCAAGGCCAAATTTGGTTGTGCTAGGATAAGAAATGTAAGAGATATAGACTTGTAAACACAGCTTACATGCAAAATTTAATGTGAAATGGGACACATTTTAAGGGCTATCAGAATTTGGGTTCCATGGGAGCCCATGGGTTACTGTTATACAGGAACAAAATTTACTTATGCAGCCCTTAAGATAATGCTAAAAGGAAGCTATAAGGAAGCTCATGGCCAAATTTGGCCGTGCTAGGATAAGAAATGTAAGAGACATAGACTTGTAAACGCAGCTTACACGCAAAGCTTGATGTGGGAGGCCGATGCCAACGCCAGGGTATTACATAAGCTCTCTTATTCTTTGAATAGTCTAGCTAAAAATCGATAATGTCACATCAAGGAAGCTTTCTAACATTTTGTGACGTTTTTAGTTACATGATAAATGGAATCTTACATTCTTGCTAATTAACTACAGAATTATTAAACTCGACAAAATGATATGATGCTCAGTAAGCTGTCACATCATATCGAGTTTAATAAATTCAATGCCTGCTGAGCGTCATATCATTTTTGTTTACAAGTTTAATAAATTCACTAATAAATAAGCCTCTTTATATATTACTAGAGTAGCAATCTCAATATTTTCCTAAATAAGTCTATATAAACAAAGATGGCCACTGGCAACCATCTTATATTCCGGAATAACTTCAATCACATAAAATTAGTAATTTACACTTTTCTCATGGGTAATTTTGTTAAAAAACAACCCTTTGTAAAGGAGATTTCTATCCGCAAATAGCCTTTGTCATCAACCCGAGTTGTCTCGGTAGGTCAGTGGATAAGGGTTTGTCTCTAGAGCTACAGACCTTTGCCCGCTTCGTTTTTCTCGTTGGCGCAGGATAGCTGATGAGAAACTAATTCATCCTTCATCTCATCTCCCTCTGAGATTGCTGTCCCAATATAATATAGTATGATGTGATAGCGGTACTTAAAAAAAATCATTTCATGTCATCATTAAAATTGATTCTATCTTATTCACTTTTATTTATACTTTTTTATGTAGGTAATTTTGAAAGTGGATGATGTGGCAATTACAACATTCATGAGTTCAGGTACCATGACTATACAGGGTACATTTGTACTGGAGTGGTTCCTGAGCACGTTCCCCGCCATCATGGAGTCCTATGATGGACCAATCAGGGACCCTAAGCCACAGACAACCATATACAGACAGTACACAGAAAACTGGAAAAAATTACGAGATGAGGACAAAGTCAGAAAAGGTTAATATCAAATTACTGTACTCATACATGTGGCTTGTACATCAAACGTTAAATATATAGTACATCAGAGGGCTTGCCAGAATGTAGACATCTGAGATTTTGATAAGAAATTATATTTATATCTTGGACATCCTGCATCTAAAGGCAGCTGCGTTTGAGATCAACAGCTATTTAATTTAATCTAGGTTATACGTGTCAAAAGGTTGTCATGGTCTCCCTAGTCACCTACTTAATGATCTCTAGTTTAAGAGGTCCAGTTATTTCTTCTTCCCACCACAGGTATGACTGCAGGGGTGTTGCAAAAGGCAAATCAATTTAACGTTGTTTGAATAAATGCAGCTATTTTTCAAAGACTCATTGGATGTAAGTAAAAAGATATTGAGAACATATTGGGCGTTTTTCAGCACCCCCAAAATCCGTTCCTATTGCACTTTAATCATTTTAACCACCATTCTAGCTATATACCCTTCTTCAACCTTTAGATACAGCAGACAACGAGGAGAGAGTACTTGAGGATAAAGCCCTGGAGATTGTGGATGACAGAACCACCATAATCTCTGGTGTAGATGAAAGGACAGTGGAAGCCACCAAAGAGACTGTGGATGTGATATGTGAATCTGAAAAATTGCGACAAGCAGCCAATGCTGTGGCAGAGGAGTTGGCCGAGGAACTTGAACTCATGACTGTAGATCTGGTATGCAACCTATATCTCATCCTTTATCATATATAACAGAAGCACTTCGTCGGTGTACAGCAATTAAGATCTACAAGTAACAGGCCACTTTTGGGTTTGGCTTCATACATTACCCTGAAAGGACATTTCACTGCATTCTTTGTCATTTCATTCTTCATTGATTCTAAATGTGCTAAGAAAGGCCACCTCAGTATACTAGCCATACTTGTGCTCTTGCAAATGTCACCATGATCCATGCTTGCTCTTTCAAAATGAACAACTGGAGACTCAAGGAAAGTTATTAATTTACATTTGCATCTTTTGGATCTATAGGGACTTTAACCAGAAAGTCCACTGTACTATCCATCTTCTAGGCATGTAAATCAATTGGATAGCAAGATCAAAGTGGTGATGCAGGATTCCTCAGTATTCTCTCTTCCTGGGAGCCAAACTTAATGATATAAAATGTAATGATGAGACATTAAATTTCAGTTTGATTCTTTGATAGCTGCTCGGCAAATTTTATATACAGGGCAAACTTTTAATTTATTACTCATTTTACATTTATGCTTTTTAAAAGTTATATCATCAATGATGTTATAAATAAATGTTTCTCTGTACAAAATTTACATTTTCTATCCCAGTGGCCTGAGGCAACATTGGTTAAGCAGCTTGATAAACTACGCACGTGCTCCGTACGGGACGGGTCAACATACATCTACAGACTCTGGAAATCTCTCTTGCACCACTGGTTTTCGGATCCAAGTCGTAAAGTCTACATCGTCACCCCACTCCTGGACTCTACCCGTCTCATCGACATATGTCAGATCATACTGGAACATCGAATCGAAGCAAACCTCGACGCATTCTTTGTCCGTCAGCAGTGCGACCATAATGGGAACATATTCGAAGTGAAGCAGAATGCACTGAATAAATTCGACGCAAAGGATCAGATGTTTTTGGAGTACAAGATATACTCGAGTGTTATTTATCCAATGAAAAGATTTCATGCGAAGTTTATTGCATGTATAAAAGACAATGAGGCAGAAGTGTTGGTCACCAGCGCCAATTTCCATGGTGATCATTTTGAGCTTAGTAATATGGAAACCGTCCAGTACCAGAAAATGTCAGATGTCGATTTCATTCGAGGATTTCTTAGTCCTATAAATGCCTCGGTTAAGGCTTATAAATGATGAATACTATTCCGTAGGACAATTCTCTTCAACAGAAATTAAATAAAACAAGCACCCTGGTAGACAAGATAGTGCACCCAAGCTGGTAGACATGTAAAAACTAGAAAAAATTGTAATTCACTCATGCGTCTTAGTAATTAGTGCTTGCCATTTGTATTGTTTGCGCTTTAAAAAATATATGGTAGAAAAATAATTTTGAAAGATCAACAATCAACAGGACAACACAATTTTACTTAACTTTGATTCTACTGAACGGGTTAACTGCAAAGATTTTGTTCAGTTTGCGGGGGTATATGAGTTTAAAAACTATGTTTAATGTTAATGCAGAATGTGTGAAAACGAACGACCATTAAACAAAATTCCTTACTACTAAAGAAGCAGATAACCAAACAAATTAGAGATTTCAATATGGTTAACCTATTTCTATAAATACACTGGTGCAAATAACTTGAAAGCAATCGTTTGTTGGTTATTTACAAAATGATTTTGTCGACATGATGGTCGTGAATAAGTGCACTACAGTTAGTATTTCTTTGTCATTGATAGTAAATTTGGATGGATTAGCCAATCTGAAATCATGAATCATATCTTTTTAGTTGATATTTTCACAGGGATAATTTGTTGATATGAATGATCTTGTTGCTTCACCATGCAAATTGCAAAGTTGAGCGTCAAGCAATTATTCTGGAAGCGTTGCTGGATTCAACCAGTAGGTACTCGATCTAACTTGACCCTCATTTGCATAGTTTTTGCGCAATTTGACGTCATCCGGTCACTATTATGTGATAGTGACCGGCACTGGTCCAAGAGCCATAGTTTCGGACGTGTGGACAAAAATGTCAAATTTAAATAAAACATATTGCTTTAATTTGTTGGTCAGATTCGGTATAATAGAACTCGTAAATAATGTATGGAGCTTCGATCCATATGCAAGTTTATGGATTGGGCAGTCAGACGTAGAATGTTTTATGAACCTCAGCTTTGCTTCTGTCGATATAACATTCTAGCTCTGACTGCCTAGTCCATAAACTTGCATATTGATGGACCTTAGCACCATACATTAGCTTTAAATGTATGGGTTCAGTTGTGAAATATTCTTTAAAACCACTGCTACCATTTTAACCATATTTCATACTAAGAAAATTTCTCATTTTCTAGTGATGCAGATTTCATGTTTTACAAATATTGAGTTTCAGTTTTTACAAGAGCCATGTTATGTTGTGGAGCATCCACAGGCCCTCTCGAGTATATTGTCTGCTTTTAAGATGATTTAGAAAGCATAAACAATTATTTTTTGTCTCCGTTTTATCGAAATAATTCAATAATTGAACTTGTTAACCTGTAACGAAAATGCATTTTAAAATTGTTGAAATTCGCATTTGAAATTTCTGTAAAAAAATCTATTTTAAGCATCTCGTATTCCGGTTTTCCAGTGTTTTAGCAGAATAGATGTACACAGGTATATTGTTTGCCTAGTGTTGGAAAGGTCTAATTTCTCAGCAACAACTACTGAGCACTAGTTCACCCAACTGTGCTAATGCTATTAAAACACCTGAATCCTGGACAATGTATATATCTCTTGTTTCTTTCAGGGGCTTAGCTTGGCTGAATATGATGTGTAGGCCGAGCTCTAGGGGGTCCGGGGGGCATGCTCCCCCGAAAAAATGTTTTCAGCTAGACTGTCGGAGGTGCATTTTGGCGTATATTTCGTACAGGTGAATATGTCTATAAGGGCATCAATATCCTTACTTTTTACCGTAAATTATATATCTTATAACTAAAAAGAAGCTAAAAACGCATTTTTGGCATTTTTATTTTTTCGATTTCTCAGAAAAAGGTGTAGGCTATGCCGCTGTCTTTCATAGAAATTTGTGTTCATTTCTTCAGTTTTGGATTTTACTTCCTCCTCTGTAAGACTGGAATGTAATTAGTCCTCTGTATTTGTATTGCTAGTCGAAACTGATAGACTGTAAGACAGACCAGTTATACGTTGCTGCAGCTGCTTACAAAAAAAGGAAATGTAGATCATATGAAAATTTGTTACACAATTTATTTGCATGTTTTAAATGGGAAGTGTGTAGATGTTAATGCTCTTTAAAGATACCTGTAGCGACTCCGTGGCCGGGATAGTAAAGACGCTGCATCTACTGCGTCTAAAACTTTCTCGCCTCTCACCGCTGCGGGTTTCGAATCCCACTGGGAGTTTTTGTCAAGCGAGAAAGTGTTAATTCTTACGAATGGCAGGAAGTATACAGTACTGGTTCTACCCAGGAAAAGTTGGATGGTCTACCTCTACCACAAAAAATCTGACCGTCATATATGGCCTAACATGTGCTAAAAATGATGTAAAAAACAAAAGATATTAGTCTGTGATATAAACAAATTATTTTGTTTGAAATGCTAGAACTGTGATAGATTATTTATAAAGTTTAGATTTGCATTTAGATTTTATTGTTTTTGTTATATAGTATAGGTAAATGTAAAATAAATGTTTTAAGTGAAAGTTTGTTTTATCCAGCTGTAAATTCATGTATTCAGTATTGTGATTAGTTTTAATAGCCATGAGTATACACAAGGATTTATACATAGAATTGAATTGAATTCGGGTTTTAAGGCACACCAACACATGAAAGGTTATATGGTGCCTAACAGGAATGAACTTGCCAGGCTCATCCTCCATGTACATCGAGATAAAATATGGAGAATGGGCCTAGAACCTTCTCACCTGCAGAACTGCAGTGTTGCTGCAAATTCTATTGTAGACACTCAATTTACGCTGGAGCCACGTTTATTGTTTTTCTGCCACTGCTCTAGTGATGTGAGCGAGATGGAGGGGTCATGATGAACACCTTTTATGAGCATGAACAAAAAATGATCAAATGAACATGAATTTGGGAGGATTCTACCCCTTTGAACCAAACGGGGCCCCCGGAACCACACGGGGCGATTTATACGTAGAAGAATGCAGTAAAGTAATCATGTCTTTCATACAAAAACTCAAGTTCCTTGTTTTCATTCATATTTATAAATATTACATGTTGTGATGTACTGGTAGAAAACATTGATAGGTGCAGAACTACAAAACTGATAGCAGTCTTGTATACAGCTAAACAATTCAGAGATAATTATTAAAGGGACACATGGCAATCCTGAAGTTCTTACACATTATACAGCCAAACAATTCAGACATGTAGTAGTTTATAATGCCAGTTACATGGCATATGAAAGTTAACTGTGAATTATCGCAGACATGTTCATGTTTTGTAGGTTTGATAATGCCATCATCATTATTCGGTGAATTTTAACTGACAATTGCCATTATTTAGTTCTGTGGATAATGCAGCTCCCCTCAGGTTTTGGTTCTTGAGAAGATTTTGGGAGTTCTTAACATTTTTTTATATACAAGTGTGGACCCTCGGGCAGGAACCCTGGGACTATATTGGAACAAACTGGATTATCTAGGATTTAACAACACAGGATCAATATAGGACCCCATGGAGACTTCATTTAACCAAATTTATAGATCGCTTATAGATTTTTTATTTTTAGATCTGTTCAGCAGCTCTTTAATAAGATTCTGGCTAGTTTTAGTAACAGCTGCCATCTGTAGTTTTAGTAACAGTTGAATGTTATTTAATGGCTCATCAACACAGTATATATTATTTAGAGCTGTCCCAGAGAGAGGGGATGTATACATAGGAAGCCGGGAACCGTGCCCTACTCTTATTATCGAATAGATTCCAATGGTTCTTTGACAGGCTCGGAGGATAGACCGATACACGGGACCGCCCGGTTTACGTCCCTATCTGACGGACGAGGCTACGGGAAAGTGTCTTGCCCAAGAACACACCGACGAAACTCAGTGGCACCACGGAGGATTGAACCCGGGGCCTCCGGTTACAAATCCACCGTGCTACCGACTGCGCCCCGCCAGCCCTCTATTTTTAGTAACAGCTGCCATCTGTTTACCTTTAATATTTTAATAAACTCGAAGGACAAAGCATTCAAGAAGTTTGGTCAAAATTGACAATGCAGTTAGTTTCCGAGAAGAGGTGAGCAGTGAGTTTCTGAGGAGAGGTCAGCAGTGAGTATTTGAGGAGAGGTCAGTAGAGAGTTTTTGAGAAGGTCAGCAGTGAGTATCTGAGGAGAGGTCAGAAGTGAGTATCTGAGGAGGGGTGAGCAGTGACTTTCTGAGGAGGTCAGAAGTTAGTTTCTGAGGAGGTGAGCAGTGAGTTTCTGAGGAGGTGAGCAGTGAGTTTCTGAGGAGGTCAGAAGTGAGTATCTGAGGAGGGGTGAGCAGTGAGTTTCTGAGGAGGTGAGCAGTGAGTTTCTGAGGAGGTCAGCAGTGAGTTTCTGAGGAGGTCAGCAGTTAGTTTCTGAGGAGGTCAGCAGTGAGTTTCTGAGGAGGTCAGCAGTGAGTTTCTGAGGAGGTCAGCAGTGAGTTTCTGAGGAGGTCAGCAGTTAGTTTCTGAGGAGGTGAGCAGTGAGTTTCTGAGGAGGTCAGCAGTTAGTTTCTGAGGAGGTGAGCAGTTAGTTTCTGAGGAGGTGAGCAGTGAGTTTCTTAGGAGAGATTAGCAGCGAGTTTCTGAGGTCAGCTGTGAGTTTCTGAGGAGGTCAGCAGTGAGTTTCTGAGGAGGTCAGCAGTGAGTTTCTGAGGAGGTCAGCAGTTAGTTTCTGAGGAGGTCAGTAGAGAGTTTTTGAGAAGGTCAGCAGTGAGTATCTGAGGAGAGGTCAGTAGAGAGTTTTTGAGAAGGTCAGCAGTGAGTATCTGAGGAGAGGTCAGAAGTGAGTATCTGAGGAGGGGTGAGCAGTGACTTTCTGAGGAGGTCAGAAGTTAGTTTCTGAGGAGGTGAGCAGTGAGTTTCTGAGGAGGTGAGCAGTGAGTTTCTGAGGAGGTCAGAAGTGAGTATCTGAGGAGGGGTGAGCAGTGAGTTTCTGAGGAGGTGAGCAGTGAGTTTCTGAGGAGGTCAGCAGTGAGTTTCTGAGGAGGTGAGCAGTTAGTTTCTGAGGAGGTCAGCAGTGAGTTTCTGAGGAGGTCAGCAGTGAGTTTCTGAGGAGGTCAGCAGTTAGTTTCTGAGGAGGTGAGCAGTGAGTTTCTGAGGAGGTCAGCAGTGAGTTTCTGAGGAGGTCAGCAGTTAGTTTCTGAGGAGGTGAGCAGTTAGTTTCTGAGGAGGTGAGCAGTGAGTTTCTTAGGAGAGATTAGCAGCGAGTTTCTGAGGTCAGCTGTGAGTTTCTGAGGATAGGTCAACAGTGACTTTCAGAGGTCAGCAGTGAGTATCTGAGGAGAGGTCAGTAATGCGTTTCTGAGGAGAGGTCAGCAGTGAGTATCCGAGGAGGGGTCAGCAGAGAGTTTTTGAGGAGGTCAGCAGTGAGTATCTGAGGAGGTCAGCAGTGATTTTTTGAGGAGAGGTCAGCAGTGAGTATTTGAGGAGAGGTCAGTAGAGAGTTTTTGAGAAGGTCAGCAGTGAGTATCTGAGGAGAGGTCAGAAGTGAGTATCTGAGGAGGGGTCAGAAGTGAGTATCTGAGGAGGGGTCAGCAGTGAGTTTTTGAGGAGAGGTCAGCAGTTTCTGAGGAGGTCCGTAGAGTTTCTGAGGAGAGATCAGCAGTGAGTTTCTGAGGAGATGTCAGCAGTTTTTGAGGAGGTCAGCAGTGAGAATATGAAGAGAGGTCAGCAATGAGTATCTGAGGAGAGGTCGGCAGTGACTTTCTGAGGAGAGATCAGCAGAGAGTTTTTAAGGAGGTCAGCAATGAGTATCTGAGGAGATGTCAGCAGTTTTTGAGGAGGTCAGCAGTGAGAATATGAAGAGAGGTCAGCAATGAGTATCTGAGGAGAGGTCGGCAGTGACTTTCTGAGGAGAGGTCAGCAGAGAGTTTTTGAGAAGGTCAGCAGTGAGTATCTGAGGAGAGGTCAGCAATGCATTTCTGAGGAGAGGTCAGCAGTGAGTATCTGAGGAGGGGTCAGCAGAGCGTTTTTAAGGAGGTCAGCAGTGAGTATCTGAGGAGATGTCAGCAGTTTTTGAGGAGGTCAGCAGTGAGAATATGAAGAGAGGTCAGCAATGAGTATCTGAGGAGAGGTCGGCAGTGACTTTTTGGGGAGAGATCAGCAGTGAGTATCTGAGGGGAGGTCAGCAGAGAGATTTTGAGGAGGTCAGCAGTAAGTATCTGAAGAGAGGTCCGCGAGTATCTGAGGGGAGGTCAGTAGTGAGTTTTTGAGGAGAGGTCAAGTGAGTATCTGAGGAGAGGTCAGCAGTGAGTTTTGGAGGAGAGCTTAGCATTGAGTATATGAAGAGAAGTCAGCAGTGAGTATCTGAGGATCCATCTCAGCTCCAGGTTGAACCTTTTTCAAAGGGAATAATTAAAATATATGAATCAGAGAGTTATGGGTCTTTATAAGATGTTTTCATTGGATCATGTTGAAGATATGTGCAAAGTTTCATTGCTGTACACCTATTACTTTGAAAGTTATCAGCCACAATCACTGGTAAAAGGTAAGGTTCCAGGTTAAACCTTTTTCAAATGGGAATAATTTAAAAAAAGCAAGAAATGTCACAGTAAGTGACAAATGCCCCCGAAGTGACCTTTAACCTCTAAGTGTGACCTTGACCTTGGAGCCACGGACCTGGATTTTGTGCGCGACACGTCGTCTGATTGTGGTGAGGACTTGTGCCAAGTTATTTGAAAATTCGTCCAGGAATGCCAGTTATTG
This sequence comes from Cyrtodaria siliqua, assembly GCA_037043455.1. Classification (NCBI taxonomy): domain Eukaryota; kingdom Metazoa; phylum Mollusca; class Bivalvia; order Adapedonta; family Hiatellidae; genus Cyrtodaria; species Cyrtodaria siliqua. The sequence continues at coordinate 147,327 of JAWPHD010000396.1, read as the reverse complement.
ACCAGACACGATTTTACCTTTGACCTCTAAGTGTGACCTTGACCTTGGGGCCACAGACATGGATTTTGTGCGTGACACATCATCTTGTTGTGGTGAGCACTTGTGTCAAGTTATTTTAAAATCAATCCAGGAATGCCAGAGTTATTGAGCGGACATGATTTGACTTTTGACCTGTAAGTGTGACCTAGACCTTGGAGCCACGGACCTGAATTTTGTGCGCGACACGTCGTCTTGTTGTGGTGGCACTTGTGCCAAGTTATTTGAAAATCCATCCAGGAATGCCAGACTTATTGACCAGACACAATTTGACCTATGTGTGACCTTGACCTTGGTGCCACGGACCTGGATTTTGTGCGTGACACATCATGTTGTGAGCACTTTTGCCAAGTTATTTCAAAATCCATCAAGGAGGAGTGAGTGGGGGATGTGAAGGCAACATAACTATATGTGTAAAAATTGACAACACAGATATATGTAAAAAAAAAAAAAATTGTTTCGAGTAGCAGGTGCGGGGAGGAAGGAGCCCATGCCCCAATATGGGTGAAGTATGAATAAGATGCATGATGCTATAAGAAATCCCAAACCAAAATTATAGATATTATACAACAGCTTACACGCAAACCTAGATCTGCCTTGATTGCACATTGCACATTTTATGGGCCATCAACATTTGGGTTCCATTGGAGCCCAGAATTTGCAGAAGACACAATTACTTATGCAACCATTTACAACAGACTATAAGGAAACCAATTCCCAAATTTAGTTGACCTAGGACAAGAAATGTAACAGATATAAAGCTGTAAACACAGCTTATATGCAAAATTTGATGTGAAATGGGGCACATTTTATGGGCTATCATAATTGGGAGCCCATGGGTTACAGGAACCAAAATTGCTTATGCAGTGGTTAAGATAATACTATAAAGAAGTCCATGGCCAAATGGCCGGGGTGATTACATAAGCTCTCTTATTCTTCGAATAGTCAAGCTAAAAATACATACGCAAAGAATTAACATTACTTTCAAGTCATATATTAATATATAACTCTACCTGAAGGTAAGTAACTATCAAATATTTATTGAGTATAAAGATAGATGCATTAAGCTCCCTTATTCAGCTGTATAACTAATGACTGAATTCTGACCATAACAACCACAATTTGGGCCATATCACCAAAATAAAATTGTGTACACATTCTCCGTATGCCTACCTATGTACCAAGTTTTATTAGAATTGAATTGAATTGGATTTTATAGTAGCACCAACAGCTAAGGTCATATGGCGACTTTCCAGCTTCCACCGGTGGAGGAAGACCCCAGGTGCCCCTCCGGGCAATTTTCATGCACGGGCGGGCACCTGGGTAGAACCACCGACGTTCCGCAAGCCAGCTGGATAGTTTCCTCACATAAAGATTCCTAGGCCCCTGAGGGATCGAACCAACAGCGGTGAGGGGCAAGTGATTTCAAGTCAAAGACTCTAACCATTAGGCCACAGACGCCCCTAAGTTTTATTAGAATATCTATTATAGTTTTCAAGTATTTTGTTGCCATAACAGCCACAATTGTGCCCATATCAACAAAATTAAATAACTTGCATAATCCCCTTATGCCGCTGTACCATATATAAAAGGTTTCATGAAAATATCTGTTATACTTTTTAAGTTATCGCAGGTTCCAGTTTTTCATGACAAACTGATGTTTTTTAAAACTATTTTGTTGCCATAGCAACTACAATATTGGCCATATCAATGAAATAAATTAAGTGCATAATCTCCTTATAATAATAGTATATTGTCTGGTCAGCTGACTAGAACAGCGACATAAATAGGTAACCTCTGCTAATATAATTTGCAAATAATCATAACAACATATTAAGTAGACGTTTGAAATTAACAAGAAATGCCAGTTACATTATATGTGCGATCTTTATTATACGACCAGTGTCGATAATTAAAACAAACTGTCGATAATTGATACAGACAAAGAGTTAATTTGCAAGTGAATAATACGGCATTAAGGGGGCACTCCTCAGTTTCGCATGAATGTAAATCAGAAAGAAATCAACTAAGCATCTTTTAGGTCCATGAATGGTATTTTTAATAATTATGAAGCACATGTTTGATGTTGTTTTCAGTTTTGAGTACTTCTAAGTTTATTTTGGTGTATTGGAATATGCATTCTTTGGGTTTTTTGGAGTCTATAAATAGAAAAATGTGAACCAATCCAAAACTTTCTAAAAATAGGTGAAATGGCTGATTTTCTATCACGGGGAGTTCAGCATGGAATAACTTTTTAAAACGCCGGACTCGGTATGTAAAGCTTAGCATTTCCTGATATGCAAGAGCATTATGAGTGCAGACATGACCCTGATATGTGTAGGAAAATTTTTTATTTTTATTTATTGACATTTGAAATATTGCTAAAATTGGTTTTTTAACATGTTTTGAGGGGTGGGGTAATCTTAAAGAAATGGGACTAAAGTTGTACAGAAAATGCTTTTTGATACTTTTATTTGGTATGGAAACATGGGTAATTGTATTGTCTTCTAAGAAATGTATGACACAATGATGATGTGATTTATTTTTGCTCAAGGATTCAGGCTAAGGGCTTGTCATGGGTTTGATGATTGAGAAATGTACATTAAACTGTGGAGTGCCCCCTAATATATAATGACACCGTAGGTGCACAGGACCCCCACCCCACACTACAGGAGAGAAAAGAGGGATAGAGAGAAGAATAAATAGTGTTGTAGTATATGTATATATCTGATATTGAAAGATATTTTGAGGTTTGCATTGCTTCTCAAGGTTAGACACCAGTTTATATGCTGAAGTGTCGATAATACCCACAGTTGCTCTACTTTGAAAGTTATTAGCCAAAATTAGTTGTCGGGTAAAAGTTAACAGACAGACAGACGGACGGACAGACAATGCCACAACATAATATGTCCCTTTGGACTTATAAAAAGAAGTACACTATAACTGTAGGTCGGGATAAGGAAAACGAAAAGAAGACACTATGCAATTGTTTAACTTGATTTGACCAGGGTCGATATATAAATGTATAGTGACCCTGATTTGACAAGTGAAAATGCTAAATTTCCCTTACAAAATTGTCGTGTCCATTCAAAACGGAATGAAATTGAGTGGAAATGGTAAAAAAACAATAACTTACAAAAGCAGATTATCTTTATCGAAATTTTATTATATTACCAATAAACACTTAAATCACAACACCACTGATTTAAACAATACAAAATGCAGACTCAGCATCAGAAAGCTAATACATGAAGAAATTATTTGTTCAAATAGAATTATAACAACTTTCTATTTTTATGCAATACTCATGTCAATGATGGCCATTACATCAATAACCTTGAATTCTGGTCAAGCATCGGGTTCATCAGTTTTGTCAGTAACTACTGTTCTCTGGTTACCAGTCTGTATGGTTCCCGGCTGATCGACAATTTCCTTTTTTAGGTCATCATCTGGCTGGTTCCCAGACACAATTGACCCTGACTCTACTTCAACTTCTTCCGAAAGAGTCTCATATGTTTGAGAATCAGAATGGTTGAAGTGTAAATACCTGGAAAAGGATGAAAACAAATTATAATACATTAAACAAAAATAAATGTTGAGTAATGGGTTTGTCAATCTATGTGGGCATCATTCATTTGTCATTCTTTATATTTGTTCATGTCTGTAAGCAAAACATTTATAAATGTTTAGTTACTTGTATGTAACTGTGCAGGCCAGCATTTTAAAGGTTAAGTTAAAACTAATACTAAGGTCAGATATTTTTTGTTTTTTGTTTTAAATAATTGGTCATTAATTGTGTTAAACGTCAGAGCTGATGGTCACTCGAGTATTTAAAATCTCAAAAAAAAAAAAATTATCTTTTGGTAAGATGCAAACTTAAGGGACATAATGGAACAAGAGCGCCACCTAATGGAACATTATACGCCCGCTTGTGTTTGTTAATGTGTTTATGTGAAAAGCATTTCCCAGGGGTCAGGTCAATATGAACTTGAACAGACAACCTTTGACCTAGTGACCTCTAAAACAATGGTGATCACCCTTGTCCCATGGGCAGTCTATGTATGAAATTTCATGATCCTAGGTTGAAAGGTACAGGAGCTATAGCGGGGAAGCCATTTGTCTATGTTGGGTCACTGCGACCTTGACCTTTGACCTAGTGACCTCAAAAATATCATTGGTTCATGGGCAGTCTAAGTATGAAGTTTCATGATCCTGTGTATAACACTTTATGAGTTATCATTGTTTACGGACATACAGACAGACGGATGGATGGCAGGCATACAGACTGACAACGCCATACCATAATACGTCCCGCTTTTCCAAACTGGCATATAATTAAAATAAAACCCAGATGTATGTGACGTTAGTAAAATGTTTTTATGTGGCAAACACTGCGACAAATATGGCTATCTTGGACCAATATCACAAAGAGGCACACCTACCCCCAGTTAATAGCCTATAGTTATTGTTTATCACTACTTCAGAAATGTCAGCAAACATCAGGAAACAGAAACCATCACTGTACACGGTGTTGTTTATCAATACCACAGACATGCCTCAAACGCCGGGGAACAGAAACCACTATAAGAGTTGAGAGTGGCATTGTAAACAGTGTAACAGTTGTGCATACTTACACTGCTATTATTATCAACAGCCCCGAGATGCCAGCAGCCATGAGGAAACAAAAGCCATGATAGAAATTGAATGTGGCATTGTACACAATGTTGTGCATACTTACACTGCTATTATTATCAACAGCCCCGAGATGCCAGCAGCCATGAGGAAACAAAAACCATGATAGAAGTTGAGGGTGACATTGTACACATTGTTGAAGAGACTGGTTGCAGCCAGAGATGATAAATTCTCAAATATGACTATCAAACTGAACAACTTGGCTGAAAGTAAAAGCACCAAATGTTATGGATACAGACAATACAATATAATGTAAGAGGGTATCACCTATCCACAAATGTTTCACATTGCTGAGATTAGTCTATGTCCTGTTACGAGGAACATAGCACTCCAACAGAAATACATGAAGTTAGAACAATACCTATAGTACGATTAATAGCTACTTCTAAATTGACAAGTATTAAACGTTTTACAATTGTTTCTTCCATAACACAACATTCATCCTCAACCATTATATTACTTCTTGAAACTGGCACAGGTTGTCTCCCTAAGCTGCCACAGGTTGTCTCCCCGAACTGGCACACGTTGTCTCCCCAGACTGCTTTGTTGTAACATACTTCAGCACTAGTGATATTGTAATTGTAGAGTTTTAAATGTCTTTCAAACTTTTCTGGGACCTGGGAGAAAGACGTTTATTAAAGTTTTCATTTGGCATAGGATTTTGCATGTTGCTCGGATAGCAGAGTCTAGTATTTCAACATATCCCCTATACTCACACTCATTCGGCATTTCAAACAACTATTACCAGAAGGACAATAAAACTGTACAGCATATAGGTTGACTTCATTGTAAAATTGACATTAACACGCCATTAGCATGGAGTACATACTAGTGTTTACTTTTTAACTGTGAAGACAATGATTATTAGTATTAACTCCCAGCTTAACTTTTATTAAAGGCAGAATATGCTTATTAAAATGTAAAATGAAACAGGTTACAAAGTTTTCAGAATCTTACATTTTAGGGAATTACGCAGATTAAAATAAAACACTGAAAATTATGCCAAGTAAATAGTTTCAATACCTCATGTGTAAATTGATGTATTAACACAGTGTATCCCACGAATGCTGCACTTCACATAAATATGTAGTGTGCAGGGCCAAATGGTTTAATTAACTTTTATGTATGTAAACAAAGAGATACATGTTGCATAACATTTTACTGGAGGGCAAGTTCCAATTTTATTGTTACAATGAAAGCCTCTGGTGACTTAATGCAAATTGTATGGTAACGTTATACACAAATACTCAACACAAATTCTGTATAATGTATCATCCTAGATATGCAGCATGTTCTAACGCCTCCCCACCATGAGACAATACGTTAATATCGCTCCAAGTTAGCTTTCAAAATTACTTGTGTGTTTGAAAAGTGTTAAACAATTTTGATAAATAGTGAGCGATACAAAATGATGAAAAATTACGACAGAAAAATATAGAACTTATTTTACCCCATATTTAAATATTTACAGGCAGTTGTAAATAAATTAATAAATCAAAGGTATGAATTTAATCAATAAATACTTCATTTCCGTGTGTCCTATGTTTCCTTTTACATACAAAGTTAATCTACATCTTCATTGCACTAGAGTTTCAACCTTCAACATTTGAAATATAAAAGCTGGGATATATATTAAGTGAAGTAATCCAAAAATTACCAAAACTAACCACTCTGTACAAGAGAAAAAACTAAATATGACTTGTCTCCTGCATTTTTATTTATTGACAGCTTTGTAACATTCTAGTGTTTTTAATAACCATATTTATTAGTATGTTTTTTAATTTTTACTGACAGAGCCAAAACAGTAAGACAATTGTGTCTATTTTTGTAAAGGAAAACATTATATTGGAGATTACCTTGTTCCTTGGGCGGGACCATACTAGAGGACATAGAGCGGATAGCAACAGATGAGAATGACTGCAGTACACCCAACACTACACCTGTAAACAAATATTTAAAGGCCAATACATCAGACTTTTGGATCATCTGGATATCAAACCGGAAACAAGAGGTCAATGACCTTGAAGCTCTACCGATAGGTTTTTGATAGCTAGATCAACATTCCTGTGAAGTTTCATGCAAATTTGTCCAGTAGTTTTAGAGGAGTTTTGATTTTTAAAAATTGTTGTTTAAGCCGTGGTGGCCATATTGAATTTCCAGCTGGCCTGAATGTTTGCTACGATTAACTAGATATCAAGAGCAACATTCCTGTGAAGTTTCATGAAAATCCGTCAAGTAATTTCATAGGAGTAGTCGCTACAAGCTTTTACTATGTAACACTGTGTAAACAAAGATGACCGCTGCAGCCATGTTTAACATTGAATCAAAATGATTTTCGACAATGGCCAACCTCATGTCATCCTGATCGTTTTAGAAAAAGTCTCATATCAATATCACTTATAGTTTTCAAAAAGTAGTCGCTATAATCTTGTATTTTGAAAATATATTTTTAGCCATGGCGGCCATCTTGAAATTCCAGCAGACCTGAAATTTTGCTAGGATCAATTAGACATCAAAAGCAATATTCCTGTGAAGTTTCATGAAAATCCATCGAGTAGTTACACAGTAGTAGTCGCTATAAGTTTTTACTAGATAACTCTATGTAAACAAAGATGGCCGCTGACAGCCATGTTTAACTTCGAATCAAAACGATTTTCGACAAGGACCAACATCATGTCATGCTGATCATTTTAGAAGAAGACCCATATCAATATCACTTACAGTAGTCGCTACAAATTTGTTTGTTTTTTAAATCTATTTTAGCCATAGCAGCCATCTTGAAATTTTGCTAAGATCAACAAGACATCAAGAGCAACATTCCTGTGAAGTTTTATGAAAATCCGTCGAGTACAATGTAGTTTCAGAGAAGTAGTTGCTACTCGTTTTTATTATATAACTCTATGTAAACAAAGATGGCCGCTGGCAGCGAGGTTTAATGTCGAATCAAAATAATTTTGACAAGGATCAACATCATGTCATGCTGATCATTTTAGAAAAGGTCCCATATCAATATCACTTATAGTTTTCAAGAAGTAGTCGCAACAATCTAGTTTTTTAAAAATCTATTTTAAGACGTGGTGGCCATCTTAAATTTCCGGTCGACCTGAAATGTTACTAGTATCAATAAGACATCAGGAGCAGCGTTCCTGTGAAGTTTCATGAACATCCTTCATGTAGTTTCAGAGGAGTAGTCGCTACAAGTTTTTCTTATATAACTCTATGTTAACTGTAAACAAAGATGACCACTGGTGGTTATGTTTGACATCCAATCAAAATGAACTTTGGTTAGGACTAACTACATGTTGTGCCAGCCATTTTGGTAAAGGTTTCAAATCAATATCACTAATGGTTTTTGAGAAGTAGTCGCCACAAAGTCGCATTTTTTAAATCTAATTTTAGCCGTGGCGGCCATTTTGAATGTTCGGCTGACCTGAATTTTTGCTAGGATCAATTAGACATCAAGAGCAACATTCCTCTCAAGTTTCATGAAAATCCATGAAGTAGTTTCAGAGGAGTAGTCACCACAATTGTTTCGTATATAACTCTATGTAAACAAAGATGGCCGCTGGCGGCCATGTTTGACATCCAATCAAAATGAACTTTGGTTAGGACCAATTACATGTCGTGCCAGTCATTTTGAGAAAAGTTCCAAATCAATATCACTTTTGAGAAGTAGCCGCCACAAAATTGCATTTTTAAAATCTATTTTTAGCCGTGGCGGCCATCTTGAATTTCCGGCCGACCTGATTTGCTAAGATCAACTAGACATCAATAGCAGCATTCCTCTCAAGTTTCATGAAATTCCATCAAGTAGTTTCAGAATAGTAATCGCCACAAGATATTCCTATATAACTCTATTTTAACAAAGATGGCCACTGGTGGCCATGTTTGACATCCAATCAAAATAAACTTTGATTAGGACCAACTACATGTCGTACCTGTCATTTTGGTAAAGGTTCCAAATCAATATATCTTATTGTTTTTCAGAAGACGACATAAAATCGGATTTTTAAAATCTATTTTTAGCCATGGCGGCGATGTTGAACTTCTGGCCGACCTGATTTTTTGAGAGAATCAACTAGACATCAAGAGCAACATTCCTGTGAAGTTTCATGAAAATCCGTCAAGTAGTTAGAGAGGAGTAGTCGCCACAATAAAATGTTTACGGACAGACGGACGGACGGACGATGGACGCCGCACCACGGCATAAGCTCTGCTTATCTTTGATCAGTAGAGCTAAACAAGAGTCCAAGAGGGCCTGTGGACGCTCTACTTCAGTACTGGCTAAACATAAAGTTTATGTTTAATATCATTCAACCGGAACATGGCGATGATATACGCAACTAGGCTTGGTGCTGATCATCCCTGCCAAGTTTTGTTGAAATCCAGCCAGAGGTTCAGGAGAACTAGTCTGTACAAAGTTATTGTATTAAAACCTTTAAGGAGTCATAACTCTGCCGAAATTCATTCAACCAGAACAGGGCAATGATAGGTGCAACTAGGCTTGGTACTGATCATCCCCATCAAGATTCCTTGAAATCCGGCAAGGTGTTCAGAAGGGACTAATCTGCCAAAATCATTCAACCGGAACACGGTTACGATATGTACAACTAGGCTTGGTACTGATCATCCCTGAAAAGTTTCACTGAAATCCGTCCAAATGAAGACCCTTTCGTCTTAATGAGGCCAAAATATAGCATATCGCAGGAAATCAAGGGCTATTACTCCTGTGTAAATGGTCCAACCTGGCTGTTTTTCAAATTTCTTGGAGCTTTCATTGATATTAACAATCTGGTAAAGTTTGGTAAAGATCGGATGAAAAATGAAGGCCCTATCATCTTAACAAGGCAAAATACAGCATTTTTAAATAAACCAAGGGCCATAACTCCTCTGTTATTGGTCCGATGCGGCTGTTTAAACAAAAATGGAAACAAATTTTAAAAAATAAAAAAAATAAAATGAAAAGAAAATCAAATTAATTAACGAACAAATATGTAATAATAATAATAATAATAAAAAAAGTCAAAATATCTGGTAAAGTTTGGTAAAGATCAGATGAAAAATGAAGGCCCTATCGTATTAACGAGGCAAAATATAACATTTTTAACGAAATCAGCGGCCATAACTCCACTGTTACTGCTCCGATCTGGCTGGTTTTCGAACTTGTCCAAGCTTTCATTGATATTAACAATCTGGTAAAATTTGTTAAGATCGGACGAAAATCAAGGTCCTATCATCTTAACGAGGCAAACGACAGCACTTTTAACTAAGTCAAGGGCCAAATTATAGCATTTTTAACTAAATCAAGGGCCGTAACTCCGCTCTTACTGGTCCGATCTGGCTGGTTTTCGACACAGGAACTGGTCACTTTTAATTTTTGCTTTCTATTATTATAATTGTCTATAAAGGACTTTAATGGGAAATTTTGGAAAATGCTGGTGTTCTTTTTCAGAGGTCAAGCAGACGTTCGAAACAATCTCAGTTACATGCATATTATATACTAACATATGCAGAAATAAATTTCCTATCCAACAATACCTTTCTTCCTACGATCCCTTGTAAATTCGCTGAGATATCCGAGTTCAAAGTCACCAAAGTGCAATTTCACGCTGCACGTCGTTTGTCTATGTCCCCCATGTAAACATATGAAATTTACCGAAAATCAGGTGTCCGTTAATTCCGTTAATTTCGGCGCCGTATTCCAGCTTCAAATCACAACCAATTCACTAAAGTAAAGCACCGATACGTAAATAAATCCATATTTTATCAGTTTGCATAGTCCGTATCACGAGAAAGTCACATAACAACGAGAATTTCGCCACTAGTTATCGGCACTAGCAGATATTACAAATGAAACCGCCATGTTGAACTGATTGTAAAAGGCCGTTACGTCATAATGCGATCCCGCAGCTATGGTGAGTATTTTTACTTTTTAAAATAATTTATGAATGTATTAGAAAATACTTTTGTGCTGATCCATAACACTAATATTTTATTATTAATAATAAGAAAACAAAATATATTTTGTGGCATAAAATATTACTTTTCAAAAATTGTAAGCTTTTGGGTGGTGCAGACTCAAGTCAGCTTTATTTGAAACATATCGTGATATTGCGATTGTTTCGGTTTCAGAATTAGCTGCGGGATCGCATTATGACGTCATTCGGCCTTTTAAAACAGTTCAACATGGCGGTTTCATTTGTAATATCTGCTAGTACCGATAACAAGTGGCGAAATTCTCGTTGTTATGTGACTTTCTCGTGATACGGACTATGCAAACTGATAAAATATGGATTTATTTACGTATCGGTGCTTTACTTTAGTCAATTGGTTGTGATTTGAAGCTGGAATACTGCGCCGAAATTAACGGAATTAACGGACACCTGAATTTCGGTAAATTTCATTTGTTTACATAGGGGACATAGACAAACGACGTGCAGCGTGAAATTGCACTTTGGTGACTTTGAACTCGGATATCTCAGCGAATTTACAATGGATCGTAGGAAGAAAGGTATTGTTGGATAGGAAATCTATTTCTGACATGTTAGTATATAGTGTGCATGTAACTGAGATTGTTTCGAACGTCTGCTTGACCTCTGAAAAAGAACACCAGCATTTTCCAAAGTTTCCCATTAAAGTCCTTTATAGACAATTATAATAATAGAAGGCAAAAATTAAAAGTGACCAGTTCCTGTGTTTTTTTAACTTGTACGAGCTTTCATTGATAATTATAACCTGTCAAAGTTTGTTAAAGATCGAATGGAAAATGAAGGCCCTATCGTCTTAACGAGGTAAAAGTTAACAGACGGACGACGGACGGACGACGGACAACTCGCCATCCCATAAGGGCCAGTAGAGCTAAAAACCAGAAAACAGTTCATTTTCTTATTATGTAAAATGAAGTTATGATTCACTTCTATTTTCAAATTTTATCAAACATATCACTTAATTGTCAAGTAAAACATTTTTTGAGAAATTTCCTGACTGTCGCTTAAAACATTTTTTGAGAAATTTCCCTTTAGTCAGGAAGTGGGTTCAATTCCAGCCGGATCATACCAAAGACTTTATTAAATCGTTCTAGTAGCTCCCTTGCTTGATGCTCAGTATATAAAGGGTAGTGCCAGGACTGGTCGGCCCGGCGTCAGTATAATGTGACTGGGTTAGGGAACATTGGGTGAAGTATCATGTCATATGTCTGCATCGCGTGGTATACTATAAAACTGAGCATTGACTTCACGTTTTATATAAATTTAATCTCGGACAAGTTTGAAAACCGTGATGACTGAACATTTTTAAAAGCAACATCCTTAAGCCACTACCATGCCCATAACCATGCCATGCTATGCCCTGCCATGACATACCATACCATACATATTACCCACACACACTCACTCACTCACCCACTTACATGTACATCCCCACCCCCACACATCCACACCAACACATACAGAAAATGAATTAAGGGTGATGAGTAATTATATACCAATAAACAGAATAGGAGTTGTTGTTCCAACTCCCAGCACCACAAGTATAGCAGTCTTTGATATAAATCCGAGTATATTCAGAGTTGTGTCCCTTGTTTTGAATATCCTCTTCAGTAGCGGGAGGATGGTGAGGATCGCAATACCGCGGAGGAAGGACTCCGTGCCTTTATACAGGCCTAGCGTTGTCTGAGACCAGGCTAGAGGAGGGCTGCGTGTAAATACTAGAAGTATGTCACTCTCACCTGCAATGAAGCAAAGGTTTCAGAATATTACTGCATCAATAATTATCATGCTTAAATAAAGCTAAAGTTTAAATTAAATAAAGAACTTTTTATTAAAATAATAAAAGGTCAATCGAAATTGATAACATGTTTTATTCTATTTACTCTAATAAGAACGTCTCCCCTATAAGCAGCGCCCCTCACCTTTAAAAAAAAAAATTAAAAAATAAATAAAATAATTATCAAAAAAAAAAAAAAAATCAATTTTCAATACAGGTTCGATCTTTTGTATTTATAACCGAAATAAAAAAAAAATTAATTTGATATGAGCACACCATTGGTATTTTGCATAGCGCCTGGGCCTACTATTAGGGAAAATTCGGTAATATTGATTGACAAAGCATACCTACAGTTATTATCATCAACTTTGGCATTTTGCATAGCGCTTGGGCCTACTATTAGGGAATATACGGTAATATTGATTGACAAAGCATACATACAGTAATCATCATCAAACTTGGCATTTTGCATAGCGCCTGGGAAACATGGTAATATTGATCGACAAAGCATACCTACAGTTATCATCATCAACCTTGGCATTTTGCATAGCGCTTGAGCCTACCATTAGGGAAAATACGGTAATATTGATCGACAAAGCTTATCTACAGTTATCATCATCAACCTTGGCATTTTGCATAGTGCCTGGGCCTACTGTTAGGGGAAATACGGTAATATTGATTGACATACCTACAGCTATCATCATCAACCTTGGCATTTTGCATGGCGCCTTGGTGCTACTATTAGGGGAATATGGTAATATTGATTGACAAAGCATACCTACAGCTATCATCATCAACCTTGGCATTTTACATAGTGACTGGGCCTACTATTAGGGGAAATATGGTAATATTGATTGACATACCTACAGCTATCATCATCAACCTTGGCATTTTGCATAGCGCCTGGGCCTACTATTAGGGGAAATATGGTAATATTGATTGACATACCTACAGTTATCATCATCAAAAAGAATACAAGCACCATGAGCCATATTAGATTCCAGACGTTTTTGTTGTGTCTTTTCCCGTATACACACAGAAATGCATCTTTAATCGAGCCCACCACCATGGTCTGACACCATCCTTTTGTTTCAGGTTGCGAGTCTGAATCTGTTTGTTCCGGAATTATATTGTCGATCCACAAAAAGGCATACAGGAGCGAGATAAACATGACACACAAACAGAAGCTGAACACAAACACATAGCTGGTGTTGTCCAGCATTATACCAGATGTTACTGTTCCAACTGTCCCCGACAGAAATATCATCGATTCCAGGATGCTTATTTTAACCGTTTAATGCTCGAATGTAGATATATTTGCAACGTAACTATACATAGCCATCATGGCCCCAATATATCCCCCTAGAAGGCCATTCAAAAATGGTCCGATTAAGAGGTATTCTAGAGGAGCCGCCATAAACACCGAGCTGACGATGACAGACACTGCAGACAACATCATCCCTATGATAGGACACAAAATAGGAATTTTTCGTCCAACAGCGTCTCCCCATGGGCCCAGAAACAGCCCGACGGAAAACAAAGATGGAATCGCTAAAGCTAAGTTACTGTATAGAAGCCAAGTAGATGTAGTCTTTTGAACAATATCTTCCTGCGAGCTGAACGTTTCGTTGTCTAGATTGTCACAAATTGTCAGGTTGAAGTTTTGCAGACAGACTTTCCTATAGGTTAACGCTTGGCTTGTGAGGTAAGCGGTGAACGTTGTGAACATATACAGGAACATGACAGGCTCTACCGTGATTGCTTTCAGGTTGAACTCGTGTCTCCCAACACGGATGGTGTATGCCATCGTGCAAGTTTGTGCGTCTCTCCTTACTTCAGAGAATCAGATGTATTATTACTTGGAGATGGGTTCATATGAACTGCTGGACAGCTTGTGTGTTACTCCTTACCACACTTCAGATATAACTGGGTTCATATGCACAGCTAGGACATTGCTGGAATAATACAAATTGTATATGTATTGTTGTGTTACGGCTCATCAAACACATTGTTTAGGTTATTTAAAGCCTTCCCAGAAGGGAGGGATACATAGAAATCTGGAAACCCTGCCCTACTCTTACTATTGAATAGATTTGTATGGTTCTTTAACATGCTCGTAGGATACAATTAACCCAGTGACACCAGTTAGGCTTAAGCCCGTGATCACTGGATTCTTAACATGCTACCCACTGTGGCCCGTTGCTGACATTAAGTATGACGTAATGAGTAGGCTTACAGTACTGAGTAAGCCAGTTTACCTGGAAATATGTGGCCTCAAATTCACCAACCATTCTTCTAACTATTCTTAGACTTGAGCTCAAATACTCTAATTTCATTCGCAAAATTAATACTCTCATGACTTTCAAAGATAAACAATCGTATGAAGTTGCTAGTTATTAGCATTTATCATATTTATACATAGCATAATTGTTATGAACATTTATACTTTAAACTTATTGAAATATTTGGAATTTGAAATTTGGACACTTTTGCCAATCTCATTAAAATCAGACCCTTTATCACGCTACGATACTCTACATTAGTAAGCGGAGAGTATCAAAATAATTAGGATTTGATTTTAATGAGATTGATACTGTGGCATAAGGCTAAGAAATTCTCAAGAATGGTTGAAGGCCAGAAATGTGTGAGAAATATATATTTTTTGAAGAGTTATATTTTGTTTCTTTTTAAAAGAACACATTGCAATCTTTAAGTATGTATCATGCATTAAAATTAGCCCCTCGATTTATTAATCCAATAACATTTGACTTCAAACCTGCTTTCATATAACAGATTTTTACAAAAAAAATCAAAAAAAATCTGTTATTCTACCTTGCAACCAAGCGAACATGTGATACGATAAACAAGTTTCCAGTTTCACTTTGACCTCCATGTTCGAGAGGGTAAATATGCCCCACTGGGAGCTCGACTTGTAAGTGAGGAAGAGTCAATTCTTACGGATGACGAAGGGAATACAGTACTGGTTCTACCCAGGAATGGTCTGCATAGATCCCCCAGCCCAAAATTTGTTGAAAAATGATGTTATAAAATACCTTACAAACATCCCCATGTCACTACTTCCATGACAAAATTGTTTTGCATTTTTCTGCTGCCAAAAGTCACCCGGAATTGTACATACTGATATTTACTTGTCCAGGAGGGAGTTCCACTTGCCAGTGTGAGTGTAATTGTACACCCCTGAACGTGCTGAAAATGGAAACACATAATTCGACCTTCTGTATGATCCAGTGTGATTTTACACCCCTGACAATGGAAACACATACTTCGACCTTCTATATGATCCAGTGTAATTTTACACCCCTGAAAATGGAAACACATACTTCGAGCTTCTTATGAATCCACAAGTTACCTTCTTCCTGCTTTTGATGTAGAATGATGAATTTAATTTAATTTGTTTCCTGTTTTTGTTAATACTAGCTGTAATCATGATATCAGATAATAATGCAGCGATTTATTTATTTAAATTAAAGTGGTACCAGTAAATGGACCCATTCACAATCGAAAACTGACCATCACACCTTTTTTGAGTGGGTACGACTCTTCATATATGGAAACAGTGTTTTTTTTTCACAAATTAAAGCTTAAAAATTCACAATTTGTGGTATATTTCGTGAAATCCTTTCTAAAAATCTTCCAAGCGCCTATGTAGCTTTTATCGTTAACTTCCGGTCATTCGTTACCATGTGATTCATACCTGCTACGGGTTTTAACTGAATTTTATGGATGTTATCATAATCGGATACGAAAGTTTAAATAAAATCCGCGGATTCACATGTCTCGCCTAA
Source organism: Cyrtodaria siliqua (assembly GCA_037043455.1). Classification (NCBI taxonomy): domain Eukaryota; kingdom Metazoa; phylum Mollusca; class Bivalvia; order Adapedonta; family Hiatellidae; genus Cyrtodaria; species Cyrtodaria siliqua. The sequence continues at coordinate 131,029 of JAWPHD010000396.1, read as the reverse complement.
CCGTAAACGGCTGGACTTAAAAAGGTCAGTGATGCTTAAATGAAAGTTTGTAAACATTTTAGTTACTTATAGGAGGTCAATGACCTTGAAGCTCTACTAATAGGTTTTTGATAGCTAGATTAGCATTCCTGTGAAGTTTCATGAAAGTCGGTCAAGTAGTTTCAGAGGAGTATTCGCTACAAGTCTTTACTGTATAACTCTTCGTAAACAAAGATGGCCGCAACAGCCATGTTTAATGTCGAATCAAAATAATTTTCAAAAAGGACCAACATCATGCCATGCTGATCCTTTTAAATAAAGTCCCATATCAGTATCACTTATAGTTTTCAAGAAGTAGTCGCCACAAAATCGCATTTTTAAAATCTATTTTTAGCAGTGGCGGCCATCTTGAATTTTCTACCGACCTAAAAGTTTGCTAGGATCAACTAGACGTCAAGAGCAACATTCCTGTCAAGCTCCATGACATTCCATCTAGAAGCTTCAGAGAAGCAGTCGCCACAATTTTTTCCTATATAAATCTATGTAAACAAAGACATCCAACCAAAACGAACTTTGGTTAGGATCAACTAAATGTTGTGCCAGTCATTTTGATAAAGGTTCTAAATCAATATCACTTACGGTTTTTGAGAAGTAGTCGCCACAAAATCACATTTTTAAAATCTATTTTTAGCCGTGGCGGCCATCTTGAATTTCTTACCGACCTAAAAGTTTGCTAGGATCAACTAGACTTCCAGAGCAACATTCCTGTCAAGTTTCATGAAATTCCATCAAGTAGTTTCAGAGAAGTAGTCGCCACAAATTTTTCCTATATAACTCTATGTAAACAAATATGGCCACTGGCGGCCATGTTTGACATCCAATCAAAATGAACTTTGGTTAGGATTAACTACATGTCGTGCCAGTCATTTTGGTAAAGGTTCCATATCAATATCACTTACGGTTTTTGAGAAGTAGTCGCCACAAAATCGCATTGTTATAATCTATTTTTAGCGGTGGCAGCCATCTTGAATTTCCGGACGCCCTAAATTTTTGCTAGGATCAACTAGACATCACGAGCAATAATGAACTTTGGTTAGGATCAACTACATGTCGTGCCAGTTATTTTGGTAAAGGTTCCAATCAATATCACTTAGGTTTTTGAGAAGTAGTCGAAACAAAATCACATTTTTAAAATCTATCTTGAATTTCCGGCCGACCTGAATTTTTGATAGGATCAACTAGACATCAAGAGCAACATTCCTGTGAAGTTTCATGAAAAGTAAAGTAGTTTCAGAGGAGTAATCGCTACAAGTTTTTGTTATATAACTCTATGTAGACAAAGATGGCAGCTGGCGACCATGTTTAATGACGAATCAGAATAATTTTCGACAAGGATCAACATCATGTCATGGTGATCATTTTAGAAAGAGTCCCATATCTATATCATTTGTAGTTTTCAAGAAGTAGACGCTACAAACTTGCTTTTTAAAAATCTCTTTTTAGCTTTGGCGGCCATTTGAATTTCCGGCCGACCTGAAATTTTGCTTGAATCACTTAGACATCAAGTTTCGTGAAAGTAGTTTCAGAGGAGTAGTCGCTACAACTTTTTACTGGCGGCCATGTTAAATGTCGAATCAAAATAATTTTCACCAAGGAACAACATCATGTCATGCTGATCATTTTAGAAGAAGTCCCATATCAATATCGTTTATAGTTTTCAAGAAGCAGTCGCTACAAACTTGTTTTTTAAAAATCTATTTTTAGCCGTGCTGGCCATCATGAATTTCTGGCCGACACGAAATTTTACTAGGATCAACTAGACAACAAGAGCAACGTTCCTGTGACGTTTCATGAAAATCTGTCAAATAGTTTCAGAGGAGTAGTCGCTACAACTTTTTACTATATAACTCTATGTAAAAAATGATGGCCACTGGCAGCCATGTTTAATGTCGAATCAAAACTATTTTCAACAAGGATCAACATCATGTCGTGCTGATCATTTTAGAAAAAGTCCCATATCAATATCACCTATAGTTTTTAACAAGTTGTCGCTACAAACTTGTTTTTTTTTAAATGTATTTTTAGCTTTGGCGGCCATCTTGGATTTCACATCAACATGATTTTTTGCTAGGATCAACTAGACATTATGGGCAACATTTCTGTAAAGTTTCATCCAGTAGTTTCAGAGGAGTAGTCGCTGCAAAAAAAGGTTTACGGACGGACAGACGGACGACGGACACCACACCACGGCATAAGCTCTGCTGATCAAATAAAAACTAATCAAGGGCCATAACTCTGTCGTTACTAACAAGATCTAGCTTGTTTTCGAACTTGTCCAAGATTTCATTGATATACCGCGCTCTGCACAACTAGACATCCTACTGAGGCTTCCTGCCAAATTTTGTAGAAATCCAACAAACCGTTTTAGGACAAGAAATTTAAGTAAAAATGTCAAAGGGCCATAACTCCGTCATAAATCAGCGAACTGGAACAAAAGCGCGATATGCACAACTAGACATCTTACCGATGCTTCCTGCCAAAAAGTAAAAATGTCAACGAACTGGAAAAAAACGCAACATGCACAACTAGAAGTCATAGCAATGTTTCCTGTTAACACAGACAAAATTAAAACAATATTTTTAATTTTTTTAAAGGGACCCTGTCCGTAAGTAAGCAGATATTGAGCATAACCAAATAACTGTCTGACTTTTATTCATCGAAATGTATACATAAAAACATGAGGATAGACCCTAAGAAGTATGTAGGAATACATTCGTCAGTTTAAAAAAAAAAAAGTTTTAATTATTAAATGTAATTAAAGTGGGACCCACAATATTTACCTTTTATGCGTTCACGTGACTTCCATAGCGCACTAGGTTTTCACCATAGTATGTATTGCCTAATATGTATAGCCCGCTTAGCTCAGTCGGGAGCGAGTTCCGACAACTTTGCGCTCACGCAAACTTATTTTTACTGCGAGTTTGGGCTGCGAGTTCAAACCCACGAAGTGGATTTGCTTTTTTTTGTACCACGATTGAATTCCGTTAAACAATCTTGCTTCTAATTAGTAAATATTGAATAATGTTAAGTGTATAATGTTTGCGAACATAATTATTGGGTGTTTTATAAGCTAAAAGTTACGGACAGTGTCCCTTTAATCAATTTAAATTTAAAAAATAAAAAAATAAAAAAATAAAAAATAATAATAAAAAAACTAATTTAGAAAAAAAAGCTAAAAAAAACAAAAAATAAAATAAATATAGTAATAATAATAGAAACAAGAGGCCCAAGAGGGCCTGTGGACGCTCTACTGGCTGAACATAAATATATGTATAATATCATTCAACTGGAACATGGCGCAACTAGGCTTGGTACTGATCATCCCTGCCAAGTTTTGTTGAAATCCAGCCAGACGTTCAGGAGAACTAGTCTGTACGAAGTTAGTGTATTAAAACCTTTAAGGAGTCATAACTCTGCCAAAATTCATTCAACCAGAACATGGCAATGATAGGTGCAACAAGGCATGGTACTGATCATCCCCACTAAGATTCGCTGAAATCCGGCAAGGAGTTCAGAAGCGACTAATCTCGACAAAGTTTGTCTATTAAAACCTTTAAAGGGCCATAACTCTGCCAAAATCATTCAACCAGAATATGGCGATGATATGCACAACTAGGCTTGATACTGATCATCCTTGTCAAGTTCAGCTGAAATCCAGTCAGGGGTTCAGGAGAACTAGTCAAAGACAAAGTATGTGTATTAAAACCTTTAAAGGGACATAACTCCGCCAAAATCATTTAACCGGAACACGGTGACGATATGTACAACTAGGCTTGGTACTGATTATCCCTGAAAAGTTTCACTGAAATCCGTCCAAATGAAGGCCCTTTCGTCTTACTGAGGCCAAATATAGAATTTTTCAGAAAATCAAGGGTCATTACTCCTGTGTAAATGGTTCAATCTGGCTTTTTTTCAAATTGTTCAGAGCTTTCATTGATATTAACAATCTGATAAAGTTTGGTAAAGATCGAATATAAAATGAAGGCCTTGTTAAAAAAAAAAAAGAATAAAAAAAATATAATAAAACAATTTGAAAAATAAACAATAAATAAACAAAAAAAATATAATAAAAAAAAAAGTGAAAAAAACCTGGTCAAGTTTGGTAAAGATCAGATGAAAATTGAAGGCCTTATCGTATTAACGAGGCAAAATATAGCATTTTTAACGAAATCAAGGGCCATAACTCCGCTGCTACTGGTCCGATCTGGCTGGTTTTCGATCTTGTCCGAGCCTTCATTGATATTAACAATCTGGTACAGTTTAGTAAAGATCGGATGAAAAATGAAGGCCCTATAATAATAATAATAATAATAATAATAATGATAAATGCTTTATTTAATGATGGTAACTCAATCAATTTACAACAATTGTTCTCCCTTGAGGTCATCAAATGAAGAAACATGTAACACACACACATGGTTATGTACATACAATATTATACAATTCTGAAGTGTTTCCTGTTGTAAAATCAAGTCCCTTTATATAAATCTGTTAAAGTAAAGTACTTAACCAAATGCATCTTAACGTGGTAAAATATAGCGCTTTTAACTAAATCAAGGGCCATGACTCCGCTGTTACTGGTCCAATCTGGCCGGTTTTCGAACTTGGCCGAGCTTTCATTGATATTACCAATCTGGTAAAGTTTGGTAAAGAAAAAGCAGATGAAAAATGAAGGCTCTATCGTCTTAACGAGGTAAAATATAGCATTTTTAACTAAATCAAGGTCCATAACTCCGCTGTATCTGGTTCGATCTGGCCGGTTTTCGAACTTGTCCGAGCTTTCATTGTTCTTACCAATCTGGTAAAGTTTGGTAAAGTTCGGATGAAAAATGAAGGCTCTATCGTCTTAACTAGGCAAAATATAGCATTTTTAACTACATCAAGGGCCATAACTCCGCTGTTACTGGTCCGATCTGGTCCGGTTTTCTAACTTGTCCGAGCTTTCATTGATATTAACAATTTGGTAAAGTTTGGGGAAGATCAGATGAAAAATGAAGGCCCTGTCGTCTTATAGCATTTTGAACTAAATCAAGGACCATAACTCCGCTGTTACTGGTCCAATCTGGCCAGTTTTCGAATTTGTCCGGGCTTTCATTGATATTAACAATATGTTAAAGTTTGGTAAAGATCGGATGAAAATGAAGGCCCTAGTGTCTTAACGAGGTAAAAGTTAACAGACGGACGGACGACGGACATACACAAAATCAGGTTTTGTGTGACTCAAAGCGTGTGTGTCTGTTTTTTGTGTGTACGTTCGTACCTTTTTACCATTTGGACACATTTTAGTCACACAAGCTCCCCTCCCCGTGTGTGACTGCAATTTTGTATTGCTTTAAATGAAGAAATAGACTATTTCCTGCGCATAGAGACATACTTGCTTGTGTGTCAGTCACACAAGAAAAAGAAATCACACAAGTATACTTTATACACAAAAAAAGACACACAAGGCGCTCCTGTAAACTCGACGGACGACGGACGACGGACAACTCTACGTAGCCAAAACATCTGGTTAAGTTTGGTAAGGCATTTTATTTCATTTTTTTTTTTTTTGGCGAAGTTACATTTAAGGTGGCGATGAGCTTTGATGAATGGGAAAATGTGGTATTTTAAAAACTACAATAGGTAACAATATGAAATTTTGTATGTTTTATTGTTTCCCAAAAGGCCTGGCAACAACTGGCTCTTTTCCCAAACACTTGGAATTATTGCAAAGGGGTAAAACAGTTTTAATGTATTTTTTCGCAAGTCCAGAAGAGGGTCAGCTCCAACAGCAGTACAATGAGCACATGAGTCGGCTGGGATAAATCCAGCTCCATATAGTGTGATTGATCCCCAGTGGGGCCTGACATGTTATGATGCACATTACTTAATATTATTATTTTAGAAACAAACTTACGACAGGTGGCCTGGAACTCTGGGCATTTACCGACCTGTTTGTGGTACTTGTCAAACAATTCAATGATCGAGTCTTTATGGAGAGTGCACTGGGAGACGCCATTTTGACTGTTTTATACCAGTCCTGTGCATCGTATACCGTGAAATTCACACGCTGTCAAAAGCGCACCGCGAAATTGAAAATTGCACCGTGATTGCGTGAACATTATTAAAAAAAAAATTCACTTTTCTTTTTCAATAAAAAAAAAAAGGAGTCGGGGGTGTTTTCAGAGGGTCGGTCGGGTTACAGTAAATTCAGGTATAATTTTATTTAGCTTAAAGTGAAAGCCCTATCGTATTAACGAGGCAAAATATAGCATTTTAAACTAAATCAAGGGCCATAACTCCGCTTTTACTGGTCCGATCTGGCTGGTTTTCAAACTTGTCCGAGCTTTCATTGATATTATCAATCTGTTAAAGTTTGGTAAAGATCAGATGAAAAATGAAGGCCCTTCGCCAGTAGAGCTTAAAAAGCATCAGCCCAAAAAGTAGGTCAAGGTCATAGATGAAATCCATGCGTCCAAAAAGATGCACTACCAAAGACACAACTATGTCAAAATAGAATATTTTTTCGTCCAGCGATTAAGCTATAAATTAGGTTTAAAACACCTAGTGCATAATTATAGTTCATGAGAAAGTGATGTAAATGTAACAATTAAAGTTATCTGCCATTTGCTTGGATGGTGAAGGTCACATCCACATGTGCTTTGTCACGTTGCAATGTACCACTCGAGATACAAATATAAGCAAAGTTTGAAAGGTCTTAGTGCAAAAAGTTGACCTAAATGCCAAAGTTGAAGGTAAAAATTATAAGGTTATCTTCCCTTTGCCTGGAGAGTCAAGGTCACATCTGTTATGATATTTGATATACTCTCTACAGCACACAAGTGTTAAGCATGACTCATTGAGTACCTGAGAATGTCGTTCTTATAGCCCATGTATAACATGGTGTCAGAAGTAAAAAATTAATTTGGAATATTGGACACAATTTTGGACTTGGATTTTATAAATTTAATTGTTGAATTAATACATTCAAAATGGATCTGTTTGGTGTTTCGTGTCCAAAGATGGACTGGGAGAGTACAAATCTTCCCCAAGCATGGGACAAATTTAAACGTCACAGCGAGCTTGTATTCTCTGGACCGCTGAAAGCGAGGTCGGAAGAAGAAAAGGTGTCTTATCTTCTTCTCTGGGTCGGAGAAAAAGGGCGTGACGTCCATCAAACTTGGACAGATATTTCAGCGGAAGATGCCAAAAGGTTGAACAGATTTTACGCGAAGTACAAGACATACGCGCAACCAAAACTAAACCCAATATTTTCCAGGTTTAAATTCAACAACATTACGCAAGGATCAGACTCTATTGAGCAATGTGTAACAAAGCTAAGGTTAGCAGAGAAAGGCTGTAATTTTACGGACTCGGAGGAAATGATACGTGACCGCATCGTTTTCGGCACGTCATCAGATAAAATAAGAGAGAAGCTGATAAATCAAGGTGAAACATTGACAGTGGACAAAACCGCCAAATTGTTCAAAATGTTGAGTACTCTCAAGAACAACTAAGATCCATGTCAGCATCTCAAAACGAAGACAGTCGGACAAATACGGTCAACACAGTCCGATCAAACGAAACAAAGGTTAGAAGTCAACCTACCGGGAGAGCAGAAGGGTTCGATGGAGGTCAGCAAGATGCTCGACGGAATTACAAAACAAGAGACGCCAACAGATGACATCATAATTTGCAACCGCAACCGAAAAGGAGCAACGAGATTTGTGGGAACTGTGGATACAAGCATTTCAAAAGTGACAATTGCCCATCAAAAGGAAAACGTTGTGACAAGTGCCATGAATTCAATCATTTTGCTAAAATGTGCCGGTCAGGAACAGTTCATGAACTTGGTTATGATTTTCAAAGCGATTATAAAGAGGATAATTATTTTGTGGATAGTGTGCACTCAAATGTTAGGAGCGACCAGGCTTTCACTGAGGTAAAGGTAGGCCCCGCTTCCTTCCCAATTGAGTTTAAGATTGATACGGGTAGTCAAGTCAACATTATACCTAAACACTTGTTTAATACATTTAAGCTGTATCACCCCCTTGAGAAGCCACCCCGAAAACGGTCAGACTATAATGGAGGTACATTGGAGACAATCGGTTACTGTACACTTCCATGCAAACGCAACATGCAAGCACAAACTTTAGGCTTCTATATTGTAGAGACTCGTTCACCAGCCATTTTAGGGTTGAAATCAAGCATGGACTTAGGTTTGCTAAAGCTTGTATACTCTTTAGACACAAACACAATACCCAAGACCGTTCTTGACAAGGCGACTGTACTTGAAGAATACGATGATCGCTGGGGAGTGTAAAATTCACATCAACCCAAAAGCAACCCCTATAGTACACCCACCAAGGCGTGTCCCAGTGACATAACATTACAAACTCAAAAAAGAGTTGGATCGTATGGAATCCATTGATGTTATTGAGACGGTCACCGAACCTACTGACTGGGTTATACCATGGTAGTTGTTGAGAAGCCTAAGTCCGAGGAGCTCAGAATATGTCTAGACCCCAAAGACCTCAACAATGCTATCTCTAGGCCACATTATTCCATGATAACATTTGAAGATATATTGCCACAACTCTCAGATGTTAAGTTTTTCACAAAACTCGACGCTAAGTCAGGTAACTGGGCACTAAAACTTCATAAGGAATCATCCTTTCTAACGACTTTCAATACCCCGTTTGGTCGATATCGTTACTTGAGACTACCGTTTGGGCTTAGTTCGAACCAAGACGAGTTTGTAAGGAAAATAGATGAAACTTACGAGGGGTTAGACGGTATTGTCACCATAGTTGACGACATCCTTGTTACAGGGAAAACGAGAGAAGAACATGACAGAAATCTACGTCATGTACTAAACCGATCCCGAGAAATGGGCATCAGGTTAAATGCAGATAAGCTTGAATTAGGTGTCACTGAAGTACAGTACTTTGGACACATTTTGAAGTCTCAAGGACTCAAACCAGATCCTTTAAAGGTATCTGCAATTATAGACATGGACCCTCCTCAAAACCGAGCAGAGCTCGAAACTATCCTTGGCATGGTACAATATCTGTCGAAATTTGCCCCAAACCTAGCAGAGGTTACCAGCCCAATGCGCCAGTTATTAGAAATAAATGTTTCATTTTCATGGGATAAGCCACAAGCCGAAGCATTTCAAAGGGTTAAGAAAATAGCCACTAACACACCAGTGTTAGCATACTATGACAAGAATGCCAGTTGATGCCTCAAAGTTTGGTTTAGGAGCCACACTCTTACAAGAAGGCAGATCCATCGCATTTGCTTCGAAGTCCCTTACAAAGACTGAAATAAATAATGCACAGATTGAAAAGGAAATGTTTGCCATTCTGTTTGGATGCAAACGATTCCATCATTACGTATATGGTCAAAAAGGGGTATATGTTGAAAGTGACCACAAGCCACTTGAATCATTAATTAAAAAGCCGCTTTACCAGGCACCCCCTCGATTACAACGCATGATGCTACAGCTACAACGCTACAGTATCGAAGTAAAACACATAAGTGGTAAAAAGATTCCCGTGGCTGAAACACTGTCAAGGAAGTCACTACCCGACACATACACTGGCCTCTCAGAAGGCATGGACATACAAGTACACACAGTACTGTCAAACCTTCCTATTGCTGACTGTAAGTTAAGAGATTTACAAGTCAAAACAGATCAAGATCCGCACATGCGCTTACTGAAAGAGGTTATACAGCAAGCCTTAGGGTGGCCTGACACTAAATCTAAATGCCCTTCACCATTAGCAGCATTTTGGAATTACCGTGATGAACTGTCATATGCAGACGGTTTGATACTGAAAGGTGAGAAAATTGTTATACCCGTGGCTATCAGGTCAAACATGATAGAAATTGTACATTCTGGACACATGGAAACTGAAAAGTGTCTCAGAAGAGCCCGTGATTTGATGTTTTGGCCCAGAATCTCATCAGAAATAACCGATATGGTTTCAAAATGTCCTATCTGTTTGGAGCGAAGGAATTCAAATTCCAAAGAACCACTCATACCACATGATATACCAGAATACACCTGGCAAACAGTAGCAACTAATTTGTTTACTTGGGATGGGAAAGAGTCGACTATTATAGTCGCTATTTTGAAGTTAAGCAACTTTCAAATGAAACAAGTAGCACCGTGATCAAGATGATGAAGGGTATATTTGCTCGATGGGGAATACCTTTTGTCACCATATCAGATGGTGGGACATGCTATTCATCTCAGGAATTTGAGAAATTTGCAAAAGACTGGGATTTCAACCATGTTTTTACTAGCCCTTACCGTAATCAAAGTAATGGACTGGTAGAAAGAATGATCCAAACTGTCAAAAGAATCTTGTCAAAAGCAAAAGCTGACCTTATAGGGATCTTGGAATATCGCTCTACCCCGTTAGAATGTGGTTATTCGCCAGCACAGTTACTAATGGGCAGGCAACTGCGATCAGTTATGCCTACACTTCCTAAGAAACTTGTCGCCAAAACACCTAATCATGCACAAGTCCGCAAAAGCATGCACTCAGCTAAAATGAAGGGGAAAACATATTTTGATAGGAATACAAAGCCACTGAAACCACATGAAATAGAGGAGCCTGTTTGGATTCAACAACAAAACAAGTTGTGGAAGTCTGCGATTGTTACTCAAAAACACAATGAGAGATCTTACTCGGTCAAAACTAATAATGGTGCATGTTACCGTAGAAATAGCCATTACCTCATGAAATCCAATGAAAAAGCTCAATATTCATTAGACCCTGATCTACAGGTAATTGACAAAGCCTGTTCTGATAGTGAATATGTAAAACCCTAGATACAACTATAAACAAAGTTTGAAAGGTGTAGTGCATACAGTTTGCGCGAATTTGACCTCAACGCAAAAGTTGAAGGTAAAATTATTACGTTATCTGCCCTTTGCTTGGAGGGTCAAGGTCACTTCCACGTTTGCTTTGTCACGTTGCGATGTACCACTCAAGATACAACTATAAGCGAAGTTTTAAAGGTCTAGTGCATACAGATTGGGAAAAAGTAACCTAAACGCAAAAGTTGAACTTAAATATTATTAAGTTATCTGCCTTTTGCTTGGACGGTCAACGTCACTTCCACATTTGCTTTGTCACGTTGCGATGTACCACCCAAGATACAACTATAAGCAAAGTTTAAAAGGTCTAGTGTATACAGTTAGTGAGAAAATGACCTAAACGCAAAACTTGAATGTTGACGCCTTCGCGGCCGCCACAAAAGCAACACCTATGTCTCTTTTTTTTCTTCGAAAATGCGAGACAAAAATCAAGCACCTAGCCGACTCATAGTTCAGAAAATGTCGAAAAACACGAAATATTATACCGAAATACTTGTAAAAAGAGCTGAGACTGTCAGTATATTGGTGTTTGGTAAAATTGTGTCTGTCTTTCTGCATGCCCTAATGGTGATATTCAGAGAAGGAGAGGCTGGATTAGTGCTGACAGATAAATAGAAAGAAACGATTGTTGACAACTTTGAAAACATGAAAAACCGAGATAGTTTGCTGCAGTCTAGTGAATTCAGAAATAAATCTCAACTGTGTGAAATAAATGTTGTAACTGTTAGGACTATTGTTTTCCTTTATCCTATTATATACCATACCTAGCATTAGCTTGCTAATTCATAGAAGTATGAAAAGAATTTGAGCATGCGGTTATTATAACCGAGACTGCAGATCAAAGATTTGAATCTGCATAAATATACCACACACTGGGAATACTAGGGTGATAATAGTTCTGTTGAATCTATTACACATGCCCGAGAATTGACCATTTTACTGCTATATAAGCCATTCACTGTATATGATTGCATCATCCTACCGAAGCATTGTAGTGTAGTGTAGCGTCTGCCTTGCATTCGGGAGGTCGTGGGTTCGAGTCCCCTGACCGCGTCATACCAAAGACTTTAAAAATGGAGTAGTCACTTGTAACCCTTGCCTGACGAGCAAATAATGGGTAGTGCTACGACTTATTGATCAGTGTCAGAATAATGTGACTGTGGGTATCATGTCTACTACGGCGTGGCAGCACTATAAAGAAACCATTGAGTTCGCTGCTTCAAGTAGACATTTCATCACATCACACAACAATACACAGATAAAAGTCCAGACATTGTGCCTATAATCGTCAGGTAGGACGCCTGTCGTAGTTGGAGGGACTATACCCCTTAGAAATACACACACACACTGATTGTATCATCCACCTGCTATCTTGAACACGTGCACGTCGCTGAGTGGGCAAGGGTGACCTACTGGGTCGACCCTTGCCAGCATATCCTACAGATCACAGACAGATAGGATTGCGGAGCTGTTCTTACTTGTATATACTAGCGGTATATGTTATGCAGTACTAACGGAATGATTGCTGATTGACCGAGATTGAAGATGTCCCCTTCGTCCCGCCAGCGTGGAACAACGCCAGGAACAACCACAGAAGCAGCTAGTTGAGCGTCGGCAACCTGCATGGAACGAGTGTATGGTGTGGTATATGTGGGCTTCTGTACATATGGAATGCGTGGTCGACGACTCAGCAGCTGAACGGAAGTGGGGAAGCCTGGCGTTGTACACGGAGCGAAGGAGTCATCAACCTGCGTGCCTGTAGAAGTATAGACCTATACTACGATAGGTGCTATAGCCTCCGGGGATGCAGGTTGCAGTTGGCGGGAGTGGCCCCAAACACCAGAACCCGACCTTGAAGGATAGGACACACCAGTAGCGGATGTAGGGCAACACCACCTAGCGGATTTAGGACCAGCACCACTCCAGACAGCACTTCACCGCCGCAGCGACAACAACATAGAGCGAGAGCGACAACCATCGACATATCAACAATAGAATCGACGCAGACACCACATCACATAGATACAACCGACACACCACATCGATGAAAAGTCCAAACATAATGCCGAGCCAACGGGGGATTCTTCCCGGGGGCTCATATGGTAGAGGGACTCTAATCCTTAGAACATCAATCAATCAATCAATGATTGAATCATTAGCATAGTGACACGTCCTAATGCTTTGAACAAGTTTTAATACTTCCGAATTATTTTAAATTCGGTGTGCTTATTGCACGAACTTATTATAGTTCTCCATTTCGAACTTCATAAAGGTTCGAAGGTGTGAATATACACCTATAAGTTTGAATTGAATTTCACAAGAAATTTCAGATGCAGATTTGCATATATAATCATTTCAAATATATAATTAACTTCAGGATTCAAGATCTGATATCATATGTTTTTGAAGCAGGAAAATGATATTGTGCTCGAAATATGAGGTTTGAAATCATATAAATTTCGATATATGGAACTTCATGATAAATACTGAGTATCAAATTAAAACAGTAGAATACATGTGGTTATAATACACAACAACTGTGAATACATGATTATTCATAGAAGCATATTAGACACATTTATAGTAAACTGACAAACAAAAATAAATTATAGTAACGCCTAAGTTAGTGTTATTTGAAAGTTAATAGACTACTCAAATCATTAATTATGGGTCGTAGATTGAATCGAAAAAGAAAAGCTGCAATAAAGCAGAAAAAACAAAGAAACAGAATAATAATACGCAAATCTTCATGTTTGTTATCTGCCATAAATAAAGCCAAAACGTATGTGAGGAATTTATCACATATTAATTTAACAGACATTGAGATTCTTACCCTGGGAAAGGGATTACAATTTGTACCAACACCAAGAATGACACTCAACAAGGTAATGCGTGATTTTGAACAAACGCAAAGAAAAATGAGGTTAAAAGTAATGTTTAATGAGATCAAGGGGTGTAATGAAAACAAATCAATGCCGACTTTTAAACAAAAATCGACATTTACTCCAATAAAAACAAACTCCAACACATTAGAAAACTAGTTACTTGCCACAAAAATGGAGTTACCTAATCTCAAGGTCGATAATAATACACACAACATGACAAAACAAGAGAATAACTGTTTAAGACAATTAAAAGACAAGAAAGATATTGTTATTAGAAAAGCAGACGAGGGCAATTCTATTGTTATCTTGATCAAACAAGATTATATTGATGAAGGCCTAAGGTAGTTGAATGATGGAATACATTATGAAAATATTGATCATATTGATATCAAACACACTCAAAAATTAGTTAACAATAGTGTGGCTGTTCTGTTCAATAAAACGTACATAGAAAAAACCACATTTGAATACTTATATGATGATGTCGGTACGCCGAAAACACCATATATATTTTTTCTGCCGAAAATACACAAAATTGTAAGCATTATATATATCGAGGATATTGATCCGTCACATGTTGACACAAGTAGGAACATCAGAGTTCCAGGTAGACCGATCATTTCGCAATGTGGCTCACCAACTGAGAAAATAGGAAGATTTCTTGACTAATTTTTACAACCCTTGGTGAAGAAGCAATGTACACATATATCTGATACCAAGAAATTCATTGCTGAAATTGAACAAGTAAACATAAAGCAGAATGCGTTATTTATTACATATGATGTCACATCTCTCTACACCAACTTGCGATTTGCAGAATTATTAACATCTATGGAATACGAATTAGTACAGCAATCATATTGATTATGGTATGGTAAAGCCACCAACCCAAACTTTGATTGATATTGCGGAATTACTTCTCACAGAAAATGAGTTTGAATTCAATGGACATTATTACAGGCAGATCATAGGTGCTCCACAAGGCAGTGTCCCGAGTCCAGAACTGTGTGACATTGCCATTTATCATCATATAAAAAGAATTATAGATCAGTATGATTTTAAAGCTAAAATACAATTTCATAAAAGATTTCGAGATGATGGCTTCATGATTTTTGAAGGTGAAAGAAAGCAGGCAGAACTGCTATTTTCTATTGCAAACAAAGCGCATGACTTACTGAAATTTACCTATGAAATATCGGAAACGGAAGCAATCTTTCTTTACACGTGTGTATATAAAGGTAACACCTTTGAAAAACATGGAACTGTTGATATTAAATGCCATACTCAACCCACTGAGAATTTTCAATACCTACACAGGGAGTCTGCCCATCCGGACTCGTGTTTCAAGTCATTCATAATAGGTGAAAAGACACGTTATATTCGCAATAACAACTGTCACACAATTATGAAACTAAACTGACAGAGTTTCAAAAACATTTAGCAAACAGAGGATATAAGAAAGCAGAAATTAGGAAATACCTTAGGCAATTGAACTTCAATGATAGGAAAGTGAAGCTAGATCGCAGAAATAAGAAAGCAATAAAGAAACAAGAAAATGGCAAAATATTCTTTTGCTCTACGTATGACCCAAACTGTAATCAGTTGATTAAACCATGCTTATATAAACATTATCACTTGATCAAGAAGGATCCATGTTTATCCAAAATGTTTGCCGGTGGCATACAGTTTGCCTACAAAGTTGGAAATAACACTGGTGCGAAAATAACCAAAAATAAAATATCGCCTGAATTGGCCGAGTAATAAGTATGCGTACTATTGAGATACGTTGACTAAGAGCCTATGTTCAATGAAGAATGGTTATAACCAGCAGTAGATATTAAGTAAACAAAGTGTATTTTTAAAGATTCAAATAATTCAAAAGAGTGGTTGCACTAAGGAACATTACAAAATGAACAAATTATGTAACTGCCGCGAATGTTTGTTTGTTTGAGTAACGAGTCAAACTAATAAGACAATACTAATACTGGTGTATATTTCATACACAGTGTGATATGATGGACACAAGTTGAGCAGTCAATATATAGGAATGAGAACGATACATTATTAAAACATATGAAATAAAAAATATGATTTCATAAGTTAGGAATAACAGTGAAAAAGTATATTGTGTCACTACATATACAGGCTATAAAACATGGTTAGTTAATTACTAATTGATGCATTAATTGTAGACCGCATTGACTAATTAGACAATATGGTTTTGCGGTATACTTGTAAAGGAAAGTTTTTACACCTTCCCTTCGACTGTGGATAGGCAGTTAGTAACACAGTAGGTGGTGAAATATTTATCCATGGGCTATTTGAAGCTAATTACACAAACATCTTGTCTCACTGAGATATAGATACTTTTATTTTAAAATTCCAATAGGCTATAAAGCCCGTGAGGATACAAATACAATGTATAACATGGTAGCAGTGCAGTATTTAGTACATATACATGTATATATATATATGAAAACGGTAAGTATATATTATATCACAATATAACTTTCATAAGCCATTGTGCAATCATGTGCAATTGAGAAGGTCATAGAGATTTACATATTATTTACAATTTCATTTATTCAAATACACACGCGCGCGCGCGCGCGCGCGTGCGTACACTCGTTGTTCGAACAAATATTGTTATATTCTATATAACAGTTCATTTCTTAATTTAAAAGCTTCATAAATAAATATACTTAATTTAAGAATTCTAACTTTATTTGTTGAGTTAATTAATTCTATAAATTTAATCATGTTAGGACGTTTCCAAAAATATTTAGATATATATTGATTTCTAAACTCCGAAAATCGTTCACACTCTAATACAAAATAAAATTCATCTTCTAACACTCTACAAAGATCACACGTTCTCTCGTTAACAGGTATTCTAATAGATTTAACCCATCTGCCAGATACAATTTTTAATCTATGAGATGAAACTCTTAGTTTTGTAATTGATTGACAAAATTTGTACACCCTTATATTTTCTAAATATGGCTTGATTTGAAAATATGTAATACTGCTGAAGAAAACAGCTCTGCTTGAGCTCTGCAACCTATGATTCGAATTTTGAATAAAATGATCACTAAGTCTTTGTTTAATAACGGTAATAAATATCTTTTAATTTCCAACTCCTTGTTGGATTCATACATAATAAAAACCTAGTGAAGCTAATAAATGTTTAACAAGTGATGCCCAGTTAACTTTTTGTGGATACAATTCCAAGTCACTTAACGTCATATTATACACAATTTTAACATATTTTTGTTCCCTAGTTGTAACATGTTTAACCAATATTTTATAATAATGAGATATCTCTTAGTAATGAATGATGTTCTTCCCAACTCACCATATATGAAATCATTTTGTGTTGTCTTTTTAACCCCTAAAATCCTTTTACAAAACTGCAAATGGAATCGTTCAATAGGATTTGCTTGTATAAACCCCCATATCTCACATGAATAGTTCAGAATTGGTGTAATTAACTTATCAAAAAGGTCCAATTTGTGTTTTGGTGAAATAAATGTAAATTTGTATAAGTATTTGTTCATTTTAAAAATTGCCTTTTGCCCTTGATATATATATAATAGTTACATATATCGGATCAGACTGCTATAAGCGTCTAATGGGTTCAACACAAACATTGAACCTTCGAATTAATAAAAGTACTTAAATAAAGATACTCCAGCTCGCACTAAACGTTCTGTAGGTTTTAATAAAACCTGGTATCTAGTACTATATCTCAGATGACCTTGAGTGATCTGTTGGTTCAATACAATAATGAACCTTAGACATAAGTCTATATATTGCAAATGACTTCAAGTGATCTGTTGTTCAGTACAATAATGAACGCTGGACATATAAAGTATATATCATGAATTGATAGTACGAAATTATTACTATACTACATAGTTAGATAGTATTAACGTACTTTACCAACTAATAGGAATCAGTAATGTATTTCAAATGTAATACAAGTAACATTGTATATACGGAATGAACCTTAGTATACAGAAATGAATCAAGCACAAACACGCAACAAGGTGTATGATATATTTACCCAATAGTCACATACCCTTATATATAAGAAATAAACGATAATGACAATATAATATATATTCAGTTACGGCTGAATTCTGAAATAAATTTAAACACATTTATCAGGTCAGATTATCTGAGAATGATGTATAAACAATATAACAATACACATTATTGGTTGTGCGTTACGGAATAAATCGTAAGATTTGTATGTTAAGGTATTAACCGAACACTGAGACAATTTGAATTTCAAACTAAGATTCACTTACATGTTCTTAGTCATGAGACCTGCCTCTCTAGAAAACTGCTGAGAATAGTAGGGGTCATGTGGCATATAAGAAAATAAAATTCTGATCTTTGTTGACACCGTGAACAAACTGCATTCATTCGGCACTTTCACTTTCAAAAAACGGGATTCACTAAATACCTACCACTTCGATTACATGACGTCATCTTCTTTTGTACACCGAGTTAACTCCCTTGATCTCCAACTCTTCAACGGTAAACAACATGAAAACGAGCGGTAAAATGATAAATTCGTTAAAATGTTAACATAACCTGACGTTTAACTAGATTGGTAACTAACTTCAGATAGTTTAAATGATAGACATATAAACATTGTTCAAATAGAAATCGACTGTTATGTCTGTTGAAGAAACATACAGCTCAATCGAGGGATTTACAATCCACAATCGAGGGATCAATCGAGGGATTTACAAATCGAGGGATTTACAATCCAAAACGTTAGAGAAAGTAAGTGAATGTCACGCCAGACATCAATTGTGCGAATTCGTTTTCTGGTAAGTGGTATCACCTATATATGTATGTTAAGCGGCTATGTACAAAAATGATAGATGTTTAAATTGTATTTAATATATTAAGTCGACCTGTCACGTTAGCCTATGGATGTTAATCCATAGTTTCCAGCAGGTACCACGTGGAGGTGTGACTAGGATTTGTTGCTATATACAACCATTTACCAGCTACAGGAATTATTCCACAAACTTAAATTTCATATCTATCCTCCACCCTACCCCACCCCACCACCCCAAGTAAAGCAATAGGTTGGGGGGGGTTTTACGTAAAAATAGAGCTTATAAAGGGATACTATTGAGTTATTTTAATACTTTTAAACATGTGTATGACATGATTCCTGCTTGTAATAATGTAAGCATGATTTCAAAATAGCAGAGTGTCACATACTAGTATTGATAATGTATATAAACAGTAAGTGTCTGTCCACATTACGTTATTACGCTATTTAGCACAACGTTCATAAAGAAGGATATCTATTTGAAAAATGGCGAGTAACATTGATACAAATAAGGTGGCGGATATAGAGTTCAGTGAGAGGAGTCGTACTCCAAAATGGACTTGCATGATTTTCAATTGAGCGATGCAGATACAAATGGAAAGAAAGATGAACTGTTTTTGTTATTTGAGAAATGGTAACCTCTGAAGGTATTGTTTGAAGTTCTGAGAAGACAGTTGGTATTACGAAAGAATACCTCTCTGCTTAAAGTAGAGTTCTATCCCAAATACGGGAACAAGGAAAATGATGAGGCGCTCTCAGGAATAATCAACGACCTAGTTATGGAAGTCTCCAATTCGTTGAACAAAGCGATCTTGGACAAAGTGATCGTAGAAGTGAATTTGCAGAATGCATACACAAAGATGAGTCGGGTAGCCTTCAAAATGACACTGCTAGGAACAAATTAATCCAAGAAATAACCAAAATGAAGGAGGAGGAGATCAAGCGCAAACTTGCAGTCGGGGATCAGTTTCTACGTAATTGCTCCTATGAACAGAAACCTAAACACCAAGTTCAGCGTGTGGAACAGGGACGGGTAACAAAGTATAAGATTGCGTCCAACATCAAGACTTTCGGTGCCAGAAAGTCACACTTTAATTCGGGACGATAGTGGTTACAGTATGAACATACAGAAACGTATGAACTGTTTTACATAAGCAGTAAACAATGTATGTGATGAATGTGTATACGTTTTACTAACGTGAGGACATTTCAATATTGATTGTTTGTATTCATAATTATTATATATAGTTTAATCAACAATAATAATTACAAATAAATAATGTATATAACATATATTGACTATTGTTTTCCTTTATCCAATTATATACCATACCTAGCATTAGCTTGCTAATTCATAGAAGTATGAAAAGAATTTGAGCATGCGGTTATTATAACCGAGACTGCAGATCAAAGATTTGAATCTGCATAAATATACCACACACTGGGAATACTAGGGTGATAATAGTTCTGTTGAATCTATTACACATGCCCGAGAATTGACCATTTTACTGCTATATAAGCCATTCACTGTATATGATTGCATCATCCTACCGAAGCATTGTAGTGTAGTGTAGCGTCTGCCTTGCATTCGGGAGGTCGTGGGTTCGAGTCCCCTGACCGCGTCATACCAAAGACTTTAAAAATGGAGTAGTCACTTGTAACCCTTGCCTGACGAGCAAATAATGGGTAGTGCTACGACTGATTGATCAGTGTCAGAATAATGTGACTGGGGGTATCATGTCTACTACGGAGTGGCAGCACTATAAAGAAACCATTGAGTTCGCTGCTTCATGTAGACATGAATTCGGGAGGTCGTGGGTTCGAGTCCCCTGACCGCGTCATACCAAAGACTTTAAAAATGGAGTAGTCACGTGTAACCCTTGCCTGACGAGCAAATAATGGGTAGTGCTACGACTGATTGATCAGTGTCAGAATAATGTGACTGGGGGTATCATGTCTACTACGGAGTGGCAGCACTATAAAGAAACCATTGAGTTCGCTGCTTCAAGTAGATATTTCATCACATCACACAACAATACACAGATAAAAGTCCAGACATTGTGCCTATAATCGTCAGGTAGGACGCCTGTCGTAGGTGGAGGGACTATAACCCTTAGAAATACACACACACACTGATTGTATCATCCACCTGCTATCTTCAACACGTGCACGTCGCTGAGTGGGCAAGGGTGACCTACTGGGTCGACCCTTGCCAGCATATCCTACAGATCACAGACAGACAGGATTGCGGAGCTGTTCTTACTTGTATATACTAGCGGTATATGTTATGCAGTACTAACGGAATGATTGCTGATTGACCGAGATTGAAGATGTCCCCTTCGTCCCGCCAGCGTGGAACAACGCCAGGAACAACCACAGAAGCAGCTAGTTGAGCGTCGGCAACCTGCATGGAACGAGTGTATGGTGTGGAATATGTGGGCTTCTGTACATATGGAATGCGTGGTCGACGACTCAGCAGCTGCACGGAAGTGGGGAAGCCTGGCGTTGTACACGGAGCGAAGGAGTCATCAACCTGCGTGGCTGTAGAAGTATAGACCTATAGCCTCCGGGGATGCAGGTTGCAGTTGGCGGGAGTGGCCCCATACACCAGAACCCGACCTTGAAGGATAGGACACACCAGTAGCGGATGTAGGGCAACACCACCTAGCGGATTTAGGACCAGCACCACTCCAGACAGCACTTCACCGCCGCAGCGACAACAACATAGAGCGAGAGCGACAACCATCGACATATCAACAATAGAATCGACGCAGACACCACATCACATAGATACAACCGACACACCACATCGATGAAAAGTCCAAACATAATGCCGAGCAAACGGGGGATTCTTCCCGGGGGCTCATATGGTAGAGGGACTCTAATCCTTAGAACATCAATCAATCAATCAATGATTGAATCATTAGCATAGTGATACGTCCTAATGCTTTGAACAAGTTTTAATACTTCCGAATTATTTTAAATTCGGTGTGCTTATTGCACGAACTTATTATAGTTCTCCATTTCGAACTTCATAAAGGTTCGAAGGTGTGAATATACACCTATAAGTTTGAATTGAATTTCACAAGAAATTTCAGATGCAGATTTGCATATATAATCATTTCAAATATATAATTAACTTCAGGATTCAAGTTCTGATATCATATGTTTTTGAAGCAGGAAAATGATATTGTGCTCGAAATATGAGGTTTGAAATCATATAAATTTCGATATATGGAACTTCATGATAAATACTGAGTATCAAATTAAAACAGTAGAATACATGTGGTTATAATACACAACAACTGTGAATACATGATTATTCATAGAAGCATATTAGACACATTTATAGTAAACTGACAAACAAAAATAAATTATAGTAACGCCTAAGTTAGTGTTATTTGAAAGTTAATAGACTACTCAAATCATTAATTATGGGTCGTAGATTGAATCGAAAAAGAAGAGCTGCAATAAAGCAGAAAAAACAAAGAAACAGAATAATAATACGCAAATCTTCATGTTTGTTATCTGCCATAAATAAAGCCAAAACGTATGTGAGGAATTTATCACATATTAATTTAACAAACATTGAGATTCTTACCCTGGGAAAGGTATTACAATTTGTACCAACACCAAGAATGACACTCAACAAGGTAATGCGTGATTTTGAACAAACGCAAAGAAAAATGAGGTTAAAAGTTATGTTTAATGAGATCAAGGGGTGTAATGAAAACAAATCAATGCCGACTTTTAAACAAAAATCGACATTTACTCCAATAAAAACAAACTCCAACACATTAGAAAACTAGTTACTTGCCACAAAAATGGAGTTACCTAATCTCAAGGTCGATAATAATACACACAACATGACAAAACAAGAGAATAACTGTTTAAGACAATTAAAAGACAAGAAAGATATTGTTATTAGAAAAGCAGACAAGGGCAATTCTATTGTTATCTTGATCAAACAAGATTATATTGATGAAGGCCTAAGGTAGTTGAATGATGGAATACATTATGAAAATATTGATCATATTGATATCAAACACACTCAAAAATTAGTTAACAATATTGTGACTGTTCTGTTCAATAAAACGTACATAGAAAAAAAACACATTTGAATACTTATATGATGATGTCGGTACGACGAAAACACCATATATATATTTTCTGCCGAAAATACACAAAATTGTAAGCATTATATATATCGAGGATATTGATCCGTCAAATGTTGACACAAGTAGGAACATCAGAGTTCCAGGTAGACCGATCATTTCGCAATGTGGCTCACCAACTGAGAAAATAGGAAGATTTCTTGACTAATTTTTACAACCCTTGGTGAAGAAGCAATGTACACATATATCTGATACCAAGAAATTCATTGCTGAAATTGAACAAGTAAACATAAAGCAGAATGCGTTATTTATTACATATGATGTCACATCTCTCTACACCAACTTGCGATTTGCAGAATTATTAACATCTATGGAATACGAATTAGAACATAGCAATCATATTGATTATGGTATGGTAAAGCCACCAATCCAAACTGTGATTGATATTGCGGAATTACTTCTCACAGAAAATGAGTTTGAATTCAATGGACATTATTACAGGCAGATCATAGGTGCTCCACAAGGCAGTGTCCCGAGTCCAGAACTGTGTGACATTGCCATTTATCATCATATAAAAAGAATTATAGATCAGTATGATTTTAAAGCTAAAATACAATTTCATAAAAGATTTCGAGATGATGGCTTCATGATTTTTGAAGGTGAAAGAAAGCAGGCAGAACTGCTATTTTCTTTTGCAAACAAAGCGCATGACTTACTGAAATTTACCTATGAAATATCGGAAACGGAAGCAATCTTTCTTTACACGTGTGTATATAAAGGTAACACCTTTGAAAAACATGGAACTGTTGATATTAAATTCTATACTCAACCCACTGAGAATTTTCAATACCTACACAGGGAGTCTGCCCATCCGGACTCGTGTTTCAAGTCATTCATAATAGGTGAAAAGACACGTTATATTCGCAATAACAACTGTCACACAAATTATGAAACTAAATTGACAGAGTTTCAAAAACATTTAGCAAACAGAGGATATAAGAAAGTAGAAATTAGGAAATACCTTAGGCAATTGAACTTCAATGATTGGAAAGTGAAGCTAGATCGCAGAAATAAGAAAGCAATAAAGAAACAAGAAAATGGCAAAATCTTCTTTTGCTCTACGTATGACCCAAACTGTAATCAGTTGATTAAACCATGCTTATATAAACATTATCACTTGATCAAGAAGGATCCATGTTTATCCAAAATGTTTGCCGGTGGCATACAGTTTGCCTACAAAGTGGGAAATAACACTGGTGCGAAAATAACCAAAAATAAAATATCGCCTGAATTGGCCGAGTAATAAGTATGCGTACTATTGAGATACGTTGACTAAGAGCCTATGTTCAATGAAGAATGGTTATAACCAGCAGTAGATATTAAGTAAACAAAGTGTATTTTTAAAGATTCAAATAATTCAAAAGAGTGGTTGCACTAAGGAATATTACAAAATGAACAAATTATGTAACTGCCGCGAATGTTTGTTTGTTTGAGTAACGAGTCAAACTAATAAGACAATACTACTACTGGTGTATATTTCATACACAGTGTGATATGATGGACACAAGTTGAGCAGTCAATATATAGGAATGAGAACGATACATTATTAAAACATATGAAATATGATTTCATAAGTTAGGAATAACAGTGAAAAAGTATATTGTGTCACTACATATACAGGCTATAAAACATGGTTAGTTAATTACTAATTGATGCATTAATTGTAGACCGCATTGACTAATTAGACAATATGGTTTTGCGGTATACTTGTAAAGGAAAGTTTTCACACCTTCCCTTCGACTGTGGATAGGCAGTTAGTAACACAGTAGGTGGTGAAATATTTATCCATGGGCTCTTTGAAGCTAATTACACAAACATCTTGTCTCACTGAGATATAGATACTTTTATTTTAAAATTTAATACCCTGACGTGTTCGTTGGCCAACGGACTATAAACCTTAGAATTACACACACACGTAGCAGTGCAGTAATTAGTACATATACATGTATATATATATATGAAAACGGTAAGTATATATTATATCACAATATAACTTTCATAAGCCATTATGCAATCATGTGCAATTGAGAAGGTCATAGAGATTTACATATTATTTACAATTTCATTTATTCAAATACACGCGCGTGCGCACGCGCGTGCGTACACTCGTTGTTCGAACAAATATTGTTATATTCTATATAACAGTTCATTTCTTAATTTAAAAGCTTCATAAATAAATATACTTAATTTAAGAATTCTAACTTTATTTGTTGAGTTAATTAATTCTATAAATTTAATCATGTTAGGACGTTTCCAAAAATATTTAGATATATATTGATTTCTAAACTCCGAAAATCGTTCACACTCTAATACAAAATGAAATTCATCTTCTAACACTCTACAAAGATCACACGTTCTCTCGTTAACAGGTATTCTAATAGATTTAACCCATCTGCCAGATACAATTTTTAATCTATGAGATGAAACTCTTAGTTTTGTAATTGATTGACAAAATTTGTACACCCTTATATTTTCTAAATATGGCTGGATTTGAAAATATGCAATACTGTTGAAGAAAACAGCTCTGCTTGAGCTCTGCAACCTATGATTCGAATTTTGAATAAAATGATCATTAAGTCTTTGTTTAATAACGGTAATAAATATCTTTTAATTTCCAACTCCTTGTTGGATCCATACATAATAAAAACCTAGTGAAGCTAATAAATGTTTAACAAGTGATGCCCAGTTAACTTTTTGTGGATACAATTCCAAGTCACTTAACGTCATATTATACACAATTTTAACATATTTTTGTTCCCTAGTTGTAACATTTTTAACCAATATTTTATAATAATGAGATATCTCTTAGTAATGAATGATGTTCTTCCCAACTCACCATATATGAAATCAATTTGTGTTGTCTTTTTAACCCCTAAAATCCTTTTACAAAACTGCAAATGGACTCGTTCAATAGGATTTGCTTGTATAAACCCCCATATCTCACATGAATAGTTCAGAATTGGTGTAATTAACTTATCAAAAAGGTCCAATTTGTGTTTTGGTGAAATAAATGTAAATTTGTATAAGTATTTGTTCATTTTAAAAATTGCCTTTTGCGCTTGATATATATATAATAGTTACATATATCGGATCAGACTGCTATAAGCGTCTAATGGGTTCAACACAAACATTGAACCTTCGAATTAATAAAAGTACTTAAATAAAGATACTCCAGCTCGCACTAAACGTTCTGTAGGTTTTAATATAACCTGGTATCTAGTACTATATCTCAGATGACCTTGAGTGATCTGTTGGTTCAATACAATAATGAACCTTAGACATAAGTCTATATATTGCAAATGACTTCAAGTGATCTGTTGTTCAGTACAATAATGAACGCTGGACATAAGTATATATCATGAATTGATAGTACGAAATTATTACTATACTACATAGTTAGATAGTATTAACGTACTTTACCAACTAATAGGAATCAGTAATGTATTTCAAATGTAATACAAACATTGTATATACGGAATGAACCTTAGTATACAGAAATGAATAAAGCACAAACACGCAACAAGGTGTATGATATATTTACCCAATAGTCACATACCCTTATATATAAGAAATAAACAATAATGACAATATAATATATATTCAGTTACGGCTGAATTCTGAAATAAATTTTAAACACATTTATCAGGTCAGATTATCTGAGAATGATGTATAAACAATATAACAATACACATTATTGGTTGTGCGTTACGGAATAAATCGTAAGATTTGTATGCTAAGGTATTAACCGAACACTGAGACAATTTGAATTTAAAAGAAAGGGGATACCTGATGAGACTGCCCTTGGAATCTATTGAATATTTCAATATCTATATATTATGCTATATATGATATAAATGGAACATATCCCTCACATAAATAACAAGTAGATATTCCTAAAAACAGTGGAAACATTGCTTTAAACCTTGTGGGCTAGATCACAAGGGACTATTACTATTATTGTGGTTGAAATATCATTTCAATATTTATAAATATGAATATGTGCATATATTGTTATATATTATATAGATGTATAATTGGAAATTAAGCAGTGTAGGGTCTATGCTTGAATGAATGTGGCTTTGTGGGTGAGTTGGGCTACAACATAGAGATACGTAAAAAAACATACAACACGTTCGGATGGGTTTGTGGGGGGTGGGGGGGGGGGTGCTGTCCCATTATGGGTGAAGTATGAATAAGATGAATAATGCTATAACAAATCCCAAACCAAAATATTTGGGTGACAAGACAAATATGTTAAGAGATATAGATATATACAACAGCTTACATGCAAACCTTGATCTGCCTGTATTGCACATTTTATGGGCCATCACAATTTTGGTTCCATGGGTGAAATATGAATAAGATGAATAATGCTATAACAAATCCCAAACCAAAATATTTGGGTGACAAGACAAATATGTTAAGAGATATAGATATATACAACAGCTTACATGCAAACCTTGATCTGCCTGTATTGCACATTTTATGGGCCATCACAATTTTGGTTCCATGGGAGCCGAGAATTTGTAGAAGACAAAATTACCTAAGCAACCCTTTACAACATACTATAAGGAAACCAATTCCCAAATTTAGTTTAGCTAGTACAAGAAATGTAAAATATATAGACCTGTAAACAGTACAGCTTACACGCAAAATTTGATGTGAAATGAGACACATTTTAAAGGCTATCAGAATTTGGGTTCCATGGGAGCACAGGGGTTACAGGAACAAAAATTACTTATGCAGCCCTTATGATAATGCTATAAGGAAGCTCATGGCCAAATTTGGTTGTGCTAGGATGAGAAATGTAAGAGACATAGACTTGTAAACACAGCTTATACACCCAAACCTTGACTGGGATGCCGACGTCAACGCAGGGGTATTACATAAGCTCTCTTATTCTTTGAATAGTCGAGCTAAAAATCGATAATGTCACATCAAGGAAGCTTTCTAACATTTTGTGACTTTTTGAGTTACATGATCAATGGACTCTCACATTCTTGCTAATTAACTACAGAATTATTAAACTCGACAAAATGATATGATGCTCAGTAAGCTGTCACATCATATCGAGTTTAATAAATTCAATGCTTGCTGAGCGTCATATCATTTTTGTTTACGAGTTTAATAAATTCACTAATAAATAAGCCTCTTGATATATCACTAGAAGAAGCAATCTCAATATTTGCCTAAATAAGTCTATATAAACAAAGATGGCCACTGGCAACCATCTTATATTCCGGAATAACTTGAATCACATAAAATTAGTAATTTACACTTTTCTCATGGGTAATTTTGTTAAAAAACAACCCTCTGGTTGTAAAGGAGTTTTCTTTCCGCAAATAGCTTTTGTCATCAACCCGAGTTGTCTCGGTAGGTCAGTGGATAAGGGTTTGTCTCTAGAGCTACAGACCTCTTCCCCGCTTCGTTTTTCTCGTTGACGCAGGATGGCTGATGAGAAACGAATTCATCCTTCATCTCATCTCCCTCTGTGATTGCTATAACATAGTATGATGTGTTAGCGGGACTTGAAAAAAAAAATCATTTCATGTCATCATTAAACTGATTCTATCTTATTCACTTTTATTTATACTTTTTTGTGCAGGTACTTTTGGAAGTGGATGATGTGGCAATTACAACATTCATGAGTTCAGGTACCATGACTATACAGGGTACATTTGCATTGGAGTGGTTCCTGAGCACGTTTCCCGCCATCATGGAGTCCTATGATGGACCAATCAGGGACCCAAGCCACAGACAACCATATACAGACAGTATACAGAAAACTGGAAAAAAATACGAGATGAGGACAAAGTCAGGAAAGGTTAATATCAAATTACTGTACTCGTACATGTGGCTTGTACATCAAACTTTAAATATATGGTACATCAGAGGGCTTGCCAGAATGTAGACATCTGAGATTTTGATAAGAAATTATATTTTTATCTTGGACATCCTGCATCTAAAGGCAAATGAGTTTGAGATCAACAGCTATTTAATCTAGGTTATACGTGTCAAAAGGTTGTCACTTAATGATCTCTAGTTTAAGAGGTCCAGTTATTTCTTCTTCCCTGCCCAGGTATGACTGCAGGTCAATTTTAACGTTTGAATAAATGCAGCAATTTTTCAAAGACTCATTGGATGTAAGTACATATTGGGCGTTTTTCAGATATTTCAGCACCCCCAAAATCCATTTCTAGTGCACTTTAATCATTTAAACCACCATTCTAGCTATACCCTTCTTCAACCTTTAGATGCAGCAGACAACGAGGAGGGAGTATGTGAGGATAAAGCCCTGGAGATTGTGGATGACAGAACCACCATAGTCTCCGGTGTAGATGAAAGGACAGTGGAAGCCACCAAAGAGACTGTGGATGTGATATTAAGTGCATGAATCTGAAAAATTGCGACAAGCAGCCGATGCTGTAGCAGAGGATCAAGTTGGCCGAGGAACTTGAACGCATGACTGTAGATCTAGTATGCGACCTATTTCTCATCCTTTATCATATATAACAGAAGCACTTCGTCGGTGTATAGCAATTAAGATCTACAAGTAACAGGCCACTTTTGGGTTTGGCTTCATACATTACCCTGAAAGGACATTTCACTGCATTCTTTGTCATTTCATTCTTCATTGATTCTTAATTTGCTAAGAAAGGCCACCTCAGTATACTAGCCATAATTGTGCTCTTGCAAATGCCACCATGATCCATGCTTGCTCTTTCAAAGTGAACAACTGGAGACTCAAGGACATTTATTAATTTACATTGACATCTTTTGGATCTATAGGGACTTTAACCATAAAGTCCACTGTACTATCCATCTTCTAGGCATGTAAATCAATTGGATAGCAAGATCAAAGTGGTGATGCAGGATTCCTCAGTATTCTCTCTCGTAAAATGTAATGATGAGACATTAAATTTCAGTTTGATTCTTCGATAGCTGCTCGGCAAATTTTATATACAGGGCAAACTTTTAATTTATTACTCATTTTACATTTTGCTTTTTAGAAGTTATATCATCAATGATGTTATAAATAAATGTTTCACTGTACAAAATTTACATTTTCTATCCCAGTGGCCTGAAGCAACATTGGTAAAGCAGCTTGATAAACTACGCACGTGCTCCGTACGGGACGGGTCAACATACATCTACAGACTCTGGAAATCTCTCTTGCACCACTGGTTTTCGGATCCAAGTCGTAAAGTCTACATCGTCATCCCACTCCTGGACTCTACACTTCTTAAAACTGCTAACTACACCGCTCACGTTTTGGGTTATATATATCGATGGGTTGAATGTTTTT
This sequence comes from Cyrtodaria siliqua, assembly GCA_037043455.1. Classification (NCBI taxonomy): domain Eukaryota; kingdom Metazoa; phylum Mollusca; class Bivalvia; order Adapedonta; family Hiatellidae; genus Cyrtodaria; species Cyrtodaria siliqua. Next base: position 100,896 of record JAWPHD010000396.1, on the reverse strand, counting down.
CAATAAAATAAAAAGGAAATACCAATTCAATCATTTTTACATCATTTCATTTTATTTTTTTCATGGGCAATGCTAGAACTAAACCACAATAAGCAATTACAAACGACCCATGTAAACACTAAAGTCACACTTTTATGAACAAGAAATGAAAAGTGTGACTTTAGTGTTTACATGGGTCGTTTGTAATTGCTTATTGTGGTTTAGTTCTAGCATTGCCCGTGAAAAAAATAAAATGAAATGATGTAAAAATGATTGAATTGGTATTTCCTTTTTATTTTATTGAAAAACATTCAACCCATCGATATATATAACCCAAAACGTAGCGGTGTAGTTAGCAGTTTTGAGAAGTGTATATACCCGCCTCATCGACATATGTCAGATTATACTGGAACATCGAATCGAAGCAAACCTCGACGCATTCTTTGTCCGTCAGCAGTGTGACCATAATGGGAATTAATCCGAGCCTTCTCTGACCTTACCAGCCCTTTTTATGATTTTTAATATTTCATCTGGCTGTGTACGGTCAGAGAAACTCCTATAATAAAAACACGGGGATCTCCTCTCCATCGCGGGAGAGGAACTACCCTCTTGGTTTTAAATCAATATATCTACGTAAGCATTCATTGGATATTTACCTATCTGAACCGAAATATTTGTTTATTAACCTTAATAAAGTTTTAACGGTCAACCGTTTCGGACGAAGTTAATTTTTTTTTCTAACATTTGTTATTATACAGGTCAAATGTCACGTGATCGTGACCGGTGCGCCGATAAATATTTCCCGTAAAATTAAAAAAAAAAAAAAATTGCGACCAACTTTTCCAATTGTTTATCTTTAAAGTTTAGACCCTAATTATGCTCCGAGAAGAGTTCGTTCCACTCCAAAACTCCCTCGATGCTGTCGTTGATAGTGGACTTATTTGATGAGGGGAATATGAATGCTTTCACCTCTCGCGAGAATATATTCATGGGAATTTAATTAATATGCAAAATGACAATATGGCGGATATAGTAAATAAAAGTGTACTTCAAAACATAAATGTTTTATTGTGTCACAAACATCGATAAAGGTGCAGCTTTATCATTGCATCTGGTATAATAAACATAAATTGATCGATCTGTTGAGCTAAATTATCGTAAAAAATCGACCCGACACCGCAAACAGCGTTGAAAGTGCATGACTGTGCGTTTTTAGTAATCCCCCGGTTTTCACTATAGGAGTTCCTCTGACCCTATAAAGCCGCAAAAAAAATAATTTAAAAATGGCTTTTAGGGTCAGAGAAGGTTCGGATTAAATGGGAATATATTCGAAGTGAAGCAGAATGCACTGAATAAATTCGACGCAAAGTATCAGATGTTTTTGGAGTACAAGCTATACTCGAGTGTTATTTATCCAATGAAAATATTTCATGCGAAGTTTATTGCATGTATAAAAGACAATGAGGCAGAAGTGTTGGTCACCAGCGCCAATTTCCATGGCGACCATTTTGAGCATAGTAAATTAATATGGAAACCGTCCAGTACCAGAAAATGTCAGATGTCGATTTCATTCGAATTGAATGAATTGAATGATGTTTAACGGCTCATCAACACAGTATAGGTTATTTAGAGCCGCCCCAGAGAGAGGGGAAGGATACATAGGACTCCGGGAACCTGCCCTACTCTTATTATCGAATAGTTTACGTCCTCATCCGACGGACGAGGCTAAGGTAAAGTGTCTTGCCCAAGAACACACAAACGCAGTGGCACCACGAAGGATTGAACCAGGAGCCTCCGGTTACAAATCCGCCGCGCTACCGACTGCGCCACGCCAGCCCTCTATTTTTAGTAACAGCTGCCATCTGTTTACCTTTAATATTTTAATAAACTTAAAGGACAAAACATTCAAGAAGTTTGGACAAAATTGACCATGCAGTGAGTTTCCGAGGAGAGGTCAGCAGTGAGTTTCTGAGGAGGTCAGCAGCGAGTTTCTGAGGAGGTCAGCAGTGAGTTTCTGCAGTTAGTTTCTGAGGAGGTCAGCAGCGAGTTTCTGAGGAGGTCAGCAGTGAGTTTCTGCAGTGAGTTTCTGAGAAGGTCAGCGGTGAGTTTCTGAGGAGGTCAGCAGCGAGTTTCTGAGGAGGTCAGCAGTTAGTTTCTGAGGAGGTCAGCAGTGAGTTTCTGCAGTGAGTTTCTGAGGAGGTCAGCAGTGAGTTTCTGAGGAGAGATCAGCAGTGAGTTTCTGAGGAGGTCAGCAGTGAGTTTCTGAGGATAGGTCAACAGCGAGTTTCAGAGGTCAGCAGTGAGTTTTTGAGGAGAGGTCAACAGTGAGTATCTGAGGAGAGGTCAGCAGTGAGTTTCTGAGGAGAGGTCAACAGTTAGTTTCTGAGGAGGTCAGCAGTGAGTTTCAGAGGTCAGCAGTTAGTTTCTGAGGAGAGATCAGCAGTGAGTTTCTGAGGAGGTCAGCAGCGAGTTTCTGAGGAGGTCAGCAGTGAGTTTCAGAGGTCAGCAGTGAGTTTCTGAGGATAGGTCAACAGTGAGTTTCTGAGGAGAGGTCAACAGTGAGTTTCAGAGGTCAGCAGTGAGTTTTTGAGGAGAGGTCAGCATTGAGTTTTTGAGGAGATGTCCGCAGTGAGTTTTTGAGAAGAGGTCAGCCATGAGTTTTAGAGGAGGTCAGCAATGAGTTTGAGGAGAGGTCAGCAGAGTTTTTGAAAAGAGGTCATCAGTGAGTATCTGAGGAGAGGTCAGCAGAGTTTTTGCGAAGGTCAGCAGTGAGTATCTGAGGAGAGGTCAGCAATGTGTATCTGAGGAGAGGTCAACAGTGAGTATCTGAGGAGAGGTCAGCAGAGAGTTTTTGAGGAGGTCAGCAGTGAGTATCTGAGGAGAGGTCAGCAGAGTTTTTGAGGTCGGCAGTGAGTATCTGAGGAGAGGTCAGCAGTGACTTTTTGGGGAGAGATCAGCAGTGAGTAGCTGAGGAAAGGTCAGCAGAGTTTTTGAGGAGGTCAGCAGTGGGTATGTGAAGGGAGGTCAGCGAGTATCTGAGGGGAGGTCAGTAGTGAGTCTTTGAGGAGAGGTCAACAGTGAGTATCTGAGGAGAGGTCAGCAGTGTATTTTTGAGGAGAGCTTAGCATTGAGTATCTGAAGAGAAGTCAGCAGTGAGTATCTGAGGATCCATCTAAGCTCCAGGTTAAACCTTTTTCAAAGGGAACAAGAGGGCCAAGATGGCCCTAAATCGATTACCTGAGTACTGGCTCATTATCAAACTTCTTAGAAATATTATGGTCATATACAACTTCTTAGAAATCTTATGGTCATATACAATCTGTGCAAGTTTGGTTAAGATTGTTCAAGAAATGTGGCCTCTGTTGTGTTAACAACATTGATATAAAGACACTGACAACGTCTGGTAAAGACCAAATACAAAATTAAGGTGCTAGAGTGTAACCCCTGGGGCAGGGCCAAATGTGACACCAGGGCTTCATGTAATACATGAGAGCTGTGTACCTTGTGGTTTCAGAGAAGATGTTTTAAGTGTTTCACTATACAAGTCTATGTAACACGTGACACCTGGGGCAGGGCCAAATGTGACCCCAGGGTCACCATTTGAATAAACTTGGTAAAGGACCATAAGCTCATAGTAATTGCAAAATATTAAACCTCTGGCTTTTGTAGTTTCAGAGTAGAAGATTTTTTAAATATTTTACTATATAAATCTATGTAAAACTGTGACGCCCGATGCTTCCTGCCAAGTTTCGTCGAAATCCCCGTGTGGTTGCCGGGGGCCCCGTTTGGTCACGGGGCAAAGAATACGGCCACTGCAGATCCCTTTCGAGGGGTAGGCAGAGGGGTAGAATCCCCCCAAATTCATGTTCATTTTATCATTTTTTGTTCATGTTCATTAAAGGTCTTCATCATGATCCCTGCATTGTTTCAGGTGCTATCTCGCTCGCATCAAAAGAGCAGTGGCAGAAAAACAATAACGTGGCTCCAGCGTAAATGGAGTTTCTACGATAGAATTTGCAGCAACTCTGCAGTTCAGGGTGAGAAGGTTCTAGGCCCATTTTCCATATTTTATCTCGATGTACATGGAAGATGAGCCTGGCATGTTCATGCCTTTTAGGCGCCATATAACCTTTTCATGTGTTGGTGCGCCTTAAAACCCCAATTCAATTCAATTCGTCGAAATCCAACAAGGCGTTTAGGAGGAGTAGTGCCGACAAGAAATCTGAAGTAAAAATGTCAAGGGACCGTAACTCCCATCAAAAATCAACAAGAAAATAAATAAATAAATAAATAAATAAAAATTAACAAGAGGCCCAAGAGAGTCTGTGGACGCTCTACTGGCTAACATGGGTCTTATAACATCAATGAAGCGAGTGACTGCCATTTACATTTTTTTGAAAGTTTCGGGCAAAAAACAGCTTTTTGACTAAATCAAGGGCCATAACTAAATAATCTGGTAAAGTTTGGTAAAAGATCAGATGAAAAGTGAAGGCCCTACCGTATTAACGAGGCAAAATATAGCGCCATAATAAATCAAGAACCATAACTCCTCTGTTACTGATCCGACTGGTCCAACATAAAGCTAAAAAAAAAAAAAAAAAAAAAAAAAAAATTAATAATATCGTATGGCAAGGCAAATTATAGCATTTTTAACAAAATCAAGGGCCATAACTCCGCTGTTACTGGTCCGACCTGGGGTTTTTTTCAACTTGACCGAGCTTTCATTGACATTAACAATCTGATAAAGTTTGGTAATGATCGGATGAAAAATGAAGCCGCTATCGTCTTAACGAGGCAAAGTATAGCATTTTGAACTAAATCAAGGGCCATAACTCCGCTCTTACTAGTCCGATATGGCTGGTTTTCGAACTTGCCAGAGATTTTATTGATATTAACAATGTGGTAAAGTTTGGTAAAGATAAGATGAAAAATGAAGGCCCTATCGTCTTAATGAGGCAAAATATAGCATTTTGAACTAAATCAAGGGCCATAACCCCGCTGTTACTGGTCCGATACGAATGGTTTTCGAACTTGTCTGAGCTTTTATTGAAATAACAATCTGATAAAGTTTGGTAAAGATCGGATGAACAATGAAGCCCCTATCGTCTTAACGATGCAAAATATAGCATTTTGAACTAAATCAAGGGCCATAACTCCGCTGTTACTAGTCCGATATGGCTGGTTTTCGAACTTGTCCAAGTTTTTATTGATATTAACAATGTGGTAAAGTTTGTTAAAGATAGAATGAAAAATAAAGGCCCTATCGTCTTAACGATGCAAAATATAGCAATATAGCATTTTTAACTAAATCAAGGGCCATAACTCCGCTGTTACCGGTCCAATCTGGCTGGTTTTTGAACTTGTCCGAGCTTTCATTGATATTAACAACCTGTTAAAGTTTGGTAAAGATCGGATGAAAAATAAAGGCCCTATGGTCTTAACGAGACCAGTAGAGCTAATGAAAAAAATGAAAAAAAATAAAATGAAAAAAATCAAATAAAAAACAAGAGGTCAATGACCTTGAAGCTCTACTGATTGATTTTGATTTCAGGAAGTAGTCGCTACAAACTTGTTTTTTGATTTTTTTTTTTAGCCGTGGCGGCCAATTTTGAATTTCCGGCCGACCTGAAATTTTGCTAGGATCAATTAGACATCAAGAGCAACATTCCTGTGAAGTTTCATGAAAATCCGTCAAGTAGTTTCAGAGGAGTAGTCGCTACAAGTTTTCATTATATAACTCTATGTAAACAAAGATGGCCGCTGACAGCCATGTTTAACATCGAATCAAAACAATTTTTGACAAGGACCAACATCATGTCATGCTGATCATTTTAGAAAAAGTCCAATATCAATATCACTTATAGTTTTCAAGAAGTAGTCGCTACAAACTTGTATGAAAATTTATTTTTAGCCATGGCGGCCATCCTGAATTTCTGGCCGACCAGTTAGTTTTCAAGAAGTAGTTGCTACAAACTTGTATGAAAATTTATTTTTAGCCATGGCGGCCATCCTGAATTTCAGGCCGACCTGAAATACTGTTACTGGTCCCATCGGGCTGGTTTTCGATCTTGTCCGAGCTTTCATTGACATTAACAATCTGGAAAAGTTTGATAAAGATCGGATGAAAAATAAAGTCCCTATCGTCTTAACGAGGCAAAATATAGCATTTTAACTAAATCAAGGGCCATAACTCTACTGTTACTGGTCCGATCTGGTTGGTTTTCAAACTTGTCCGAGCTTTCATTGATATTAACAATCTGTTGAAGTTTGATAAAGATCGGATGAAAAATGAAGGCCCTATCGTCTTAACGAGGTAAAAGTTAACGACGACGACTACGGACGGACGACGGACGAAGAGTGATCCCAATGAGCCTTTGGCTCAGGTGATCTAATAATTAAACAAGAAATGCCACAGTAAGTGACAAATGCCCCCGAAGTGACCTGTAAGTGTGACCTTGACCTAGGAGCAATATGAAACCAACAGATATATTTAAAAATAAAGTCAAAAAAAAATTTGAAAAAAAAAAAGAATTAAAAAATTATTGAAAAAAAAAAAGACAAAATCAAAATAATTACCAAAAAAAAAAAAAAAAAAATATTAAAAAAAGAAATAATTATTAAACAAAAAAAAAATATAAAAGTATTATTAAGTATGACCTTGACCTTAGAGCCATGGACCTGGATTTTGTGCAGGACACGTCGTTTGGTTGTGATGAGCACTTGTGCCAAGTTATCTGAAAATCCTTTCAGGCATGCAAAAGTTATTGACCAGACACAATTTGATCTTTGACCTCTAAGTGTGACCTTGACCTTGGGGCCACAAACCTGGATTTTGTGCGCGACACATCGTCTTGTTGTGGTGAGCACTTGTGCCTAGTTATTTGAAAATCCATCCATGAATGCCGGAGTTATTGACCGGACACAAGTTGACTTTTGACCCCTTAGTGTGACCTTGACCTTGAAGACCTGGGTTTTGCACGCGACACATTGTCTTGTTATGGTGATCACTTGTGCCAATTTATTTAAAAATCCCTACAAGGGTTGTGACGTTACGGTCCGGACACGAAATTGTGTACCTGTTTTTGACCTATGAACTGCAAATGTGACCTTGATCTTTGAGGTACGGACCTGTGTTTTGCGCGCGACACATCGTCATGTTATGGTGATCACTTGTGCCAAGTAATTTAAAAATCCCTGCAGGGGTTGTGACGTTACGGTCCGGACACAAAAATGCGTACCTGTTTTTGACAAATGAACTGCAAGTGTGACCTTGACCTTTGCGGTAGGGACCTGGGTATTGCGCGCGACACATCGTCTTGCTATGGTGATCACTTGTGCCAAGTTATTTAAAAATCCCTGCAGGGGTTTGACATTACGGTCCGGACACGAAATTGCATACCTGTTTTTGACCTATGAACTGCAAGTGTGACCTTGACCTTGAAGCCACGGACCTGGATTTTGAGCGCGGCACGTCGTCTTGTTGTGGTGAGCAATTGTGCAAAGTTATTTGAAAATCCGTCCATTATTGTCAGAGTTATGAAGCGGACACGATTGTACAGACAAACGGATTTTGACCTTTGACCTCTAACTGTGACCCTGACTTTGGAGCCACGGACCTGGATTCTGTGCGCGACACGTCGTCTTGTTGTGGTGAGCAATTGTGAGAAATTATTTGAAAATCCGTCTATTATTGTCAGAGTTATGAAGCGGACACGATTGTAGACGAACAGACAGACAGTGCGACTACTATATGCCACCCTTTGGGGGCATAAAAATATGAGTCGGAGAGTTATGGGTCTTTATAAGATGTTTTCATTGGATCATGTTGAAAATGTGTGCAAAGTTTCATTGCTGTACACCTAATACTTTGAAAGTTATCAGCCACAATCACTGGTAAAAGGCAAGGTTCCAGGTTAAACCTTTTTCAAATGGGAATATTTAAAAAAAAAAAAAGAGAGTTATGAGCCTTCATCAGATGTATTCATTGGATCATGCTGAAGATGTTTGCAAAGTTTCATTGTTGTAGACCTTATAGAGCGACTGCAAGTATTATCAACATGATGTATTATCGACAGTTATTTTGATTTATTTTTGTTCACACTATGTTTCGCGTCATTCTATAGTTATGACGGCATTTTTTTCCCCCAAGAAATGATCAGATGATGTGCCATTTTTTTGGGAAAGAAATTTTTGCTTGACGTGGTGAGATATTCTTCTACAATCTACAATTTACTATACAGTGCTGTTTGTTGTTGTTGATGCTGCTTACATCACAACTTAAAGCGATGGTCCGTGGGGGGCCAACATAGCTATATGTGTAAGAATTGACCAAAACAAGACGGAAAATGGAAAGATGTATAAAAACAAAAAATCCAGTTTCCAGTGGGGGAGTGGGGTGGGGAGAGTGGGGGATATGAAGGCGGGGCAGCTGGGAAGGTGGGCAACATAACTATATGTGTAAGAATTGACAACACAGAAATATGTAAAAAAAAAAACATAAACAAATTAGAGCTTCGAGTGGGTGGGTGTGGGGTTTGGGGAAGTGCGGGGAGGAAGGAGCCCATGCCCCAATATGGGTGAAGTATGAATAAGATGCATAATGCTATAAGAAATCATAAACCAAAGTTATGCTAAAGTGTCGATAATACCCACAGTTGCTCTACTTTGAAAGTTATTAGCCACAATTAGTTGTCGGGTAAATGGTAACAGACAGACAGACAATGCCACAACATAATATGTCCCTTTGGACTTACAAAAAGTACACTATAACTGTAGGTCGGGATAAGGAAAACCAAAAGAAGACACTATGTAATTGTTTAACTTGATTTGACAAGTGAAAATGCTAAATTTTCCTTACAAAATTGTCGTGTCCATTCAAAACGGAATAAAATTGAGTGGAAAAGGTAAAAAAACGAAAAACAATAACTTACAAAAGCAGATTATCTTTATCGCAATTTTATTATATTACCAATAAACACTTAAATCACAACACCACTGATTTAAACAATACAAAATGCAGACTCTGCATCAGAAAGCTAATACATGAAGAAATTATTTGTTCAAATAGAATTATAACATCTTTCTATTTTTATGCAATACTCATGTCAATGATGGCCATTACATCAATAACCTTGAATTCTGGTCAAGCATCAGGTTCATCAGTTTTGTCAGTAACTACTGTTCTCTGGTTACGTCTGTATGGTTCCCGGCTGATCAACAATTTCCTGTTTTAGGTCATCATCTGGCTGGTTCCCAGACACAATTGACCCTGACTCTACTTCAACTTCTTCCGAAAGAGTCTCATATGTTTGAGAATCAGAATGGTTGAAGTGTAAATACCTGTAAAAGGATGAAAACAAATTATAATACATTAAACAAAAATAACTGTTGAGTAATGGGTTTGTCAATCTATGCGGGCATCATTCATCTGTCCTTCTTTATATTTGTTCATGTTTGTAAGCAAAACATTTATAATGTTTAGTTACTTTTATGTAACTGTGCAGGCCAGCATTTTAAAGGTTAAGTTAAAAGTAATACTAAGATCAGATATTTTTTATTTTGTGTTTTTAATAATTGATTATTAATTGTGTTAAACGTCAAAGTCAGAGTTTATGGTCACTCGAGTATTTAAAATCTCAAATAAAAAAAAAAGAATTATCTTTTGGTAAGTAATGGAACAAGAATGCCACCTAATGGAACATTATACGCCCGCTTGTGTTTGTTAAGGTTTTTATGTGAAAAGCATTTCCCAGGTGTCAGGTCAATATGAACTTGAACAACAGACAACCTTTGACCTAGTGACCTCAAAAACAATGGTGATCACCCTTGTCCCATGGACAGTGTATGTATGAAATTTCATGATCCTAGGTTGAAAGGTACAGGAGCTATAGCGGGGAAGCCATTTTTCTCTGTTGGGTCACTGCGACCTTGACCTTTGACCTTTGACCTAGTGACCTCAAAAACATCATGGGCAGTCTAAGTATGAAGTTTCATGATCCTGTGTATAATACTTAATGAGTTACCATTTGGAATTCATATTGTTAACAGACAGACAGACGGACGGATGGCAGGCATACAGACTGACAACGCCATACCATAGTACGTCCCGCTTTTCAAACTGGCATATAATTAAAGTAAAACCCAGATTTATGTGAAGTTAGTAAAATGTAAAACGTCTTTATGTGGCAAACACTGCGACATATAAGCATATAAGTATATATTACTAAGCCTCTCGGGCCTCATTTTGCTATCTTGGACCAATATCACAAAGAGGCGCACCTACCCCAGTTAATAGCCTCTTATTATGTTAACATTTACTGCTGTTATTATAAATACTCCAGAGATGTCAGCAGCCATGAGGAAACAAAATCTATTGTGAGTGAAGCATTGAATGTGGGGTTGTGTAGACTTACTAACAATACTTCTAAAATGTGCCAACAACCAGAACAGAAACCATCATGCAAGTTGAGTGTAGCACTGTACACGGTGTTGCTTATCAATACCACAGACATGCCTCAAACACCAGGAAACAGAAACCACCTTAAGAGTTGAGTGTGGCACTGTAAACAGTGTTGAGCTATTATTATCAACAGCCCCGAGATGTCAGCAGCCATGAGGAAACAAAAACCATGATAGAAGTTGAGTGTGGCATTGTACACAATGTGTGGATACTTACACTGCTATTATTATCAACAGCCCCGAGATGCCAGCAGCCATGAGGAAACAAAAACCATGATAGAAGTTGAGGGTGGCATTGTACACATTGTTGAAGAGATTGGTTGCAGCCAGCGATGATAAATTCTCAATTATGGCTATCAAACTGAACAACTTGGCTGAAAGTAAAAGCACCAAATGTTATGGATACAGATAATACAATACAATGTAAGAGGGTATCACCTATCCACAAATGTTACACACTGCTGAGATAAGTCCATGTCCTGTTATAAGGAACACAGCACTCCAATAGAAATAAATGAAGTTAGAACAAAACCTATAGTGCGGTTAATAGCTACTTCTAAATTGTCAAGTATTAAATATTTTACAATTTTTTCTTCATAGCACAACATTCATCCTCAACCATTATATTACTTCTAGAACTCTTGACAGTTGTCTTCTTGAAACTGGTACAGGTTGTCTCCCCAAACTGCTTTGTTGTAACATACTTTCAGTTATAGGACTGTCCCGAGATTCCTCTGTTTATTGAGAATCTCTACAATTCATCCATGTAATTAACTGACCCCAGAGCAATAAAATACCCATTTTCGCACAGCAGGGCATCAATTATCTGACAGCAGATAGGCACATTTAAAAAATGAGAGAAAAGTTGGTGTAACAAAATGCTATCTGCAAATAGAGATAAGGCAGTGATATATACTTCTAACATTTAATTCTGCATGGACAAAGTTTTAGCTCATTAGCTGGCATTTTAGGTGATTTATTGTGATTTATTGCCATTTTATTGACCTCATGCTGAGTATGGCGACACCAAGCTGATAACCATGTAACTTGAGCTGAGTAGTTACTACTGCAGGTTTTCGGGACAGTCCTATAACTGTGCTTCAGCACTAGTGATATTGTAGTTGTAGAGTTTTAAATGTCTTTTTATTACTTTTCTGGGGCCTGGGAGAAAGACGTTCATTAAAGTTTTCATTATGGCAAAGGATTTTAACAAAATATGATTAAACATTTTGCATGTTGCTCAGATAGCCAAGTCTAGTATTTCAAAAAGTCCCCCATACTCCCACTCATTTGGCATTTCAAACAACTATTACCAGAAGGGCAATAAAACTGAACATTGTAAAATTGACATTAACACGCCATTAGCATGGCGTACATACTAGTGTTTACTTTTAACTGGGAAGACAATGATTATTAGTATTAACTCCCAGCTTAACTTTTATTTAAGGCAGAATATGCTTATTAAAATATAAAATGAAACAGGTTACAAAGGTTTCAGAATCCTTATATTTTAGGGAATTACGCAGATTAAAATAAAACACTGAAAATTATGCCAAGTAAATAGTTTCAATACCTCAAGTGTAAATTGATGTATTAACACAGTGTATCCCATGAATGCTGCACTTCACATAAATATGTAGTGTGCAGGGCCAAATGGTTTAATTAACTTTTATGTATGTAAACAAAGAGATAAATGTTGCATAACATTTTACTGGAGGGCAAGTTCCAATTTTATTGTTACAATGAAAGCCTCTGGTGACTTAATGCAAATTTTATGGTAACGTTATACACAAATACTCAATACAAATTCTGTATAATGTATCGTCCTAGATATGCAGCATGTTCTAACGCCTCCCCACCATGAGACAATACGTTAATATCGCTCCAAGTTAGCTTTCAAAATTACTTGTGTGTTTGAAAAGTTTTAAACAATTTTGATAAATAGTGAGCGATACAAAATGATGAAAAATTACGACAGAAAAATATAGAACTTGTTTTACCCCATATTTAAATGTTTACAGGCAGTTGTAAATAAATTAATAAATCAAAGGTATGAATTTAATCAATAAATACTCCATTTCCTTGTGTCCTATGTTGCCTTTTAGATACAAAGTTAATCTACATCTTCATTGCACTAGAGTTTCAACCTTCAACATTTGAAATATAAAAGCTGGGATATATATTAAGTAAAGTAATCCAAAAATTACCAAAACTAACCACTCTGTACAAAAGAAAACAACTAAATATGACTTGTTTCCTGCATTTTTTTTAATTGACAGCTTTGTAACATTCTAGTGTTTTTGATAACCATATTTATTAGTATGTTTTTTAATTTTTACTGACAGAGCCAAAACAGTAAGACAACTGTGTCCATTTTTGTAAAGGAAAACATTATATTGGAGATTACCTTGTTCATTGGCCGGGACCATACTAGAGGACATAGAGCGGATAGCAGCAGACGAGAATCCCTGCAATACACCCAACACTCCACCTGTAAACAAATAAATAAAGGCCAATACATCAGAGTTTTGGATCATCTGGATATCAAACCGTAAACAAGAGGTCAATGACCTTGAAGCTCTACTGATAGGTTTTTGATAGCTAGATCAACATTCCTGTGAAGTTCCATGAAAATCTGTAGTTTTAGAGGAGTAGACGTTGCAAGTTTTTCCTATATAACTCTATGTAAACTGTAAACAAAGATGGTAGCTGGTGGCCATGTTTGACATCCAATCAAATGAACTTTGGTTAGGACCAACTACGTGTTGTGCCCGTCATTTTGGTAAGGTTTCAAAGCAATAACACTTACGGTTTTTGAGAAGTAGTCGCCACAAAATCGCATTTTTAACATTTATTTTTAGCCTTGGCAGCCATCTTGAATTTCCGGCCAATCTGAATTTTTGCTAGGATCAACTAGTCATCAAGAGCAACATTCCTGTCAAGTTTCATTAAATTCCATCAAGTAGTTTCAGAGGAGTAGTCACCACATGATTTTCCTATATGACTCTATGTAAACAAAGATGGCCGCTGGTGGCCATATTTGACATCCAATCAAAATGAACTTTGGTTAGGACCCACTACACGTCATGCCAGTCATTTTGGTAAAGGTTTCAAATCAATATCTCTTACGTTTTTTCAGAAGTAGTTGCCACAAAATCACATTTTTAAAATCTTTTTTTAGCCGTGGCAGCTATCTTGAATTTTAGGTCAACCTGAATTTTTGCTAGGATCAACTAGACATCAAGAGCATCATTCCTGTCAAGTTTCATGAAAATCTGTTAAGAAGTTTCAGAGGAGTAGTCACCACAGTTTTTCCTATATAACTCTATGTAAACAAAGATGGCCGCTGGCGGCCATGTTTGACATCCAATCAAATGAACTTCGGTTAGGACCAACTACATGTCATGCCAGTCATTTTGAAAAAAGTTCCAAATCAATATCACTTTTGAGAAGTAGCCGCCACAAAATCGCATTTTTAAAATCTATTTTTAGCTGTGGTGGCCATCTTGAATTTCCGGCGGACCTGAATTTTTGCTAGGATCAACTAGACATCAAGAGCAACATTCCTGTCAAGTTTCATGAAATTCCATCAACTAGTTTCAGAGGAGTAGTAGCCACAAGATTTTCCTATATAACTTTATGTAAACAAAGATGGTCGCTGGTGGCCATGTTTGACATCCAATCAAAATGAACTTTGATAAGGACCAACTACATGTCGTGCCTGTCATTTTGGTAAAGGTTTCAAATCAATATCTCTTATGGTTTTTCAGAAGTCACCACAAAATCGCATTTTTAAAATCTATTTCTAGCAGTGGCGGCCATCTTGAATTTCTGGCCGACCTGAATTTTTGCTAGAATCAACTGAACATCAAGAGTAACATTCCTGTGAAGTTTCATGAAAATCTGTCAAGTAGTTTCAGAGGAGTAGTTGCCATAATAAAAAGTTAATGGACAGACGATGGACACCGCACCGTGGAATAAACTCTGCTGATCTTTGATCTTTGATCAGTAGAGCTAAAAAACACAGAAAACAGTTCATTTTCTTAATATGTAAAATGAAGTTATGATTCATTTTTAATTTCACATTTTATCAAACTTATATAACTTAATTGTCAAGTAAAACATTTTTTGAGAAATTTCCCTTAAGTCAGGAAGTAGGTTCAATTCCCGCCGGATCATACCAAAGACTTTATTAAATCGTTCTAGTAGCTCCCTTGCTTGATGCTCAGTATATAAAGGGTAGTGCCAGGACTGGTCGGCCCGGCGTCTGTATAAATGTATCATGTCAAATGTCTACATCGCGTGGTATACTATAAAACTGAGCATTGACTTCACTTTTTATATAAATTTAATCTCTGACAAGTTTGAAAAACGTGATGACTGAACATTTTTAAAAGCAACATCCTTATACCACTACCATGCCCATAATCATGCCATGCTATGCCCTGCCATGACATACCATACCATACATATTACCCACACACACTCACTCACCCACTTACATGTACATCCCCACCCCCACATATCCACACCAACACATACAGATCATGAGAATTAAGGATATACCAATAAACAGAATAGGAGTTGCTGTTGCAACTCCCAGCACCACAAGTATAGCAGTCTTTGATATAAATCCGAGTATATTCAGAGTTGTGTCCCTTGTTTTGAATTTCCTCTTCAGTAGCGGGAGGATGGTGAGGACCGCAATACCACGGAGGAAGGACTCCCAGCCTTTATACAGGCCTAGCGTTGTCTGAGACCAAGCTAGAGGAGGGCCGCGTGTAAATACCAGAAGTATGTCACCCTCACCTGCAATGAAGCAAAGGTTTCAGAATATTACTGCATCAATAATTATCACCCTCACCTGCAATGAAGCAAAGGTTTCAGAATATTACTGCATCAATAATTATCACCCTCACCTGCATTGAAGCAAAGGTTTCAGAATATTACTGCATCAATAATTATCATGCTTATATAAAGTTAAAGTTTAAATTAAATAAAGAACTTCTTCTTAAAATAATAATAGGTCAATCGAAATTGATAACATGTTTTATTCCCTCAAAGTTAGGAAGACATTATTTGAATCCAGTGCGAGCTAGGTATAAACTGACAATTTAACAAGCCTCTTAACGTTTTTGAATTGGGTATTATTTTTGCCAATTTGAACATTTTGATTCTGTACACCATTCCTTACAATTAGCAGTAAAATATGCTGGTAATAATAGATTTATTATCATATCCGTAATAATATCATGGGTATATATATATCATGGGTATATATATATATATATCATGGGTATATATATATAATGGGTATATATATATAATGGGTATATATATATCATGGGTATATATATATATCATGGGTATATATATATAATGGGTATATATATATATCATGGGTATATATATATATCATGGGTATATATATATATCATGGGTATATATATATATCATGGGTATATATATATATCATGGGTATATATATATATCATGGGTATATATATATATCATGGGTATATATATATATCATGGGTATATATATATATCATGGGTATATATATATATATACTGTATTTACCCTAATAAGAGCATCTCCCCTATAAGCAGTGCCCTTCACCTTTAAAAAAAAACAAAAAAAAAACAAATAATAATAATCCAAAAATCCAAAAAATCAATTTTCAATACAGTTTTGATCTTTTGTATTCATAACCCAAATACTTTTTTTTTAAATTTTATACGAGCACTCCCTTGGCATTTTGCATAGCGCCTGGGCCTACTATTAGGGGTAATATTGATTGACAAAGCATACCTACTGTTATCATCATCAACCTTGGCATTTTGCATAGTACCTGGGCCAACTATTAGGGAAATACGGTAATATTGATAGACAAAGCTTACCTAGTTATCATCATCAACCTTGGCATTTTGCATAGCGCTTGGGCCTACTATTAGGGGAAATACGGTAATATTGATTGACAAAGCTTACCTACAGTTATCATCATCAACCTTGGCATTTTGCATAGCGCCTGGGCCTACTATTAGGGGTAATATTGATTGACAAAGCATACCTACTGTTATCATCATCAACCTTGGCATTTTGCATAGTACCTGGGCCAACTATTAGGGAAATACGGTAATATTGATTGACAAAGCTTATGCCTCTATCAGTGAGACCTACGGGTGGTCCCGGGCCCGTAGGACTTGGGGAGCCGTACGGGCCTGTGGCCCGTGGGAAGTCTGTACGAAATCACCCTCCTGCGATGTTGTGGTCACATGCATACGGGGAGTCTACGGGTTCTCTGCGTCTTCTTAGGATTTTTTCACCACGGGATCGCAAGAACTCATACGTGTACCCTACGGGTTCTGTAAGGTGCATGTGCGGGCATCGTATGGGCCCGTGCGGATGCCGTACGGCCCCGCACGACTGTCTACGGGCCTTCTATGAACCCAAAATCGTAGATGCCCATGTCTGAAAGTTGGGCATGGTCAACTTTCAGCCCCGGGCTATACGGCGCCACTACGGGTCCAAAAATCTTCGAAAAATCAAGCAGGCCTGCACGGCATGCCTTGCGATTACCCATGGGTTCTCAGGGTTTTGGCCCTTAAGGGGCCCGTAAACTGCCCGAGAGCTTCATGTGGCCGGGGCATTACCTACAGTTATCATCATCAACCTTGGCATTTTGCATAGCACTGGGTCAACTACTAGGGGAAATATGGTAATATTGATTGACAAAGCATACCTACAGTTATCATCATCAACCTTGGCATTTTGCATAGCGCTTGGGCCTACTATTAGGGAAAATACGGTAACATTGATAGACAAAGCTTACCTAGTTATCATCATCAACCTTGGCATTTTGCATAGCGCTTGGGCCTACTATTAGGGGAAATACGGTAATATTGATTGACAAAGCTTACCTACAGTTATCATCATCAACCTTGGCATTTTGCATAGCGCCTGGGCCTACTATTAGGGGAAATATGGTAATATTGATTGACATACCTACAGTTATCATCATCAAAAAGAATACAAGCACCATGAGCCACATTAGATTCCAGAAGTTTTTGTTGTGTCTTTTCCCGTATACACACAGAAATGCATCTTTAATCGAGCCCACCACCATGGTCCGACACCATCCTTTTGTTTCAGGTTGCGAGTCTGAATCTGTTTTTTCCGGAATTATATTGTCGATCCACAAAATGGCATACAGGAGTGCAATAAACATGACACACAAACAGAAGCTGAACACAAACACATAACTGGTGTTGTCCAGCATTATACCAGATGTTACTGTTCCAACTGTCCCTGACAGAAATATCATCGCTTCCACGATGCCCATTTTCACCGTTTTATGCTCGAATGTAGATATATTTGCAACGTAACTATACATAGCCATCATGGCCCCAATATATCCCCCTAGAAGGCCATTCAAAAATGGTCCGATTAAGAGGTATTCTAGAGGAGCCGCCATAAACACCGAGCTGACGATGACAGACACTGCAGACAACATCATCCCTATGATAGGACACAAAATAGGAATTTTTCGTCCAACAGCGTCTCCCCATGGGCCCAGAAACAGCCCGACGGAAAACAAAGATGGAATCGCTAAAGCTAAGTTACTGTATAGAAGCCAAGTAGATGTAGTTTTTTGAACAATATCTTCCTGTGAGCTGAATGTTTCGTTGTCTAGATTGTCACAAATTGTCAGGTTGAAGTTTTGCAGACAGACTTTCCTATAGGTTAACGCTTGGTATGTGAGGAAAGCGGTGGTTGTTGTTAACATATACAGGAACATGACAGGCTCTACCGTGATTGCTTTCAGGTTGAACTCGTGTCTCCCAACACGGATGATGTATGCCATCGTGCAAGTTTGTGCGTCTCTCAGTCAGATGTATTATTATATGAACTGCTGGACAGCTTGTGTTACTCCTTACCACACTTCAGATAAAACTGGGTTCATGTGCACAGTTAGGTCATTGCTGGAATAATACAAATTTTATATGTACTATTGTGTTACGGCTCATCAAACACATTGTTTAGGTTATTTAAAGCCTTCCCAGAAGGGAAGGATACATAGAAATCTGGAAACCCTGCCCTACTCTTACTATTGAATAGATTCCTATGGTTCTTGAACATGCTCGTAGGATACAATTAAAGTCACTCACCCGCCAACAGCACGCTAATTTTACAACATATGCAAACCGCTTCAAATTCGACGAACTATAAGTTATATATAAAACTAACATATAATTGCAAATCCTAACTCTAGAAATACAATATAAACATGAAAACCTGCCAGCCAAAAACATCGCCTTTTTGTTATTGTTTAAAGCTTCGAATAAAAAGTTACCAACTCTAAATTCATTTCACACATATTCATGTGCAGGTATTTTATGATCCCGTGGATACATATACAGTTTTAATTAGCATATATGCATCATTTTGTGACCTCAACACATGGGTAGAGTTTGGAAGAACGGTTTTATAGCAAACTTGGCGCTTGTGTTACTTTAAACAATATTTTATTCAAGTAATGAATGGGATTGGACAGCAGGCAATGCCTGTGTAAGATCTCTCCTGAGGATATAATTAACCCAGTGAACACATACTTCGACCTTCTATATAATCCAGTGTAATTTTACACTTCTGAAAATGGAAACACATACATGTAGTTCGACCTTCTGTATGATTCAGTGTAATTTTCCACCCCTGAAAATGGAAACACATACTTCGACCTTCTATATACTCCAGCGTAATTTTACACCGGCCTGAAAACGGAAACACATACTTTAATTGACCATGTAATTTTATACCCCTGAAATTGGAAACACATACTTTAATTGACCTTTCCGTATGAATCAATGTAATTTTCCACCCCTGAAAATGGAAACACATACTTCGACCTTCTATATTCTCCAGCGTAATTTTACACCGGCCTGAAAACGGAAACACATACTTTAATTGACCATGTAATTTTATACCCCTGAAATTGGAAACACATACTTTAATTGACCTTTCTGTATGAATCAATGTAATTTTCCACCCCTGAAAATGGAAACACATACATCGACCTTCTATATACTCTGGCGTAATTTTACACTTCTGAAAATGGAAACACATACATGTAGTTCGACCTTCTGTATGATTCAGTGTAATTTTCCACCCCTGAAAATGGAAACACATACATGCAGTTCGACCTTCTGTATGATTCAGTGTAATTTTCCACCCCTGAAAATGGAAACACATACATCGACCTTCTATATACTCTGGCGTAATTTTACACCCCTGAAAATGGAAACACATACTTTAATTGACCATGTAATTTTATACCCCTCAAATTGGAAACACATATTTTGACCTTCTATATAATCCAACGTAATTTTACACCTCTGAAAACAGAAACACATGCTCTGACCTTCTGTATGATTCAGTGTAATTTTACACCCTTGAAAATGGAAACACATACTTCGACCTTCTTATGAAACCATAAGTTACCTTCTTCCTGCTATAGATGCATGAAGAATCATACATTGAATTTTATTTAATATGTTTCCTGTTTTTGCTAATATTGTAATCATGATATCGTTTAATGTATGTCAACGGCAATATGCATCGTACGCTTTTCCTTTCACTTGACATGTAACTAATTTTTGCTAATGTTTTTCATTCTTGAAGTTGTATATTATGTAAAAGTGAATGTAAAAGTGAAATTAAAAACAGAAAATCTTCAACTGTTGTTTTTGTATGTTATTAATGATAAAGGTGTCAGTTTGTATGTTGTTAATGATAAAGGTGTCAGTTTGTATGTTGCAATGTAGCTAAGAACCAATCGCCTGCAGTAATTTCAGACGTCCATGCATCATCGCAACGTCTCCATTAATTCCATGGTTGAATTCAAAACTCAGCTGAATTTGACCAAGTTTGTATGAATGGTTGATGTATTCAACACATGCATATAACTCTTGATCTGTTTTCTTATACGTGAAAAAGAAGAACATGAGAACTGTAGGCCTATCCTTGACTACAAAGTTAGAAATGTATTAAGCAAAAATTGCTTTAAAGCAAAGCATTCTGTTTAAAGCGAAGCACTGAGGAACAGAAAATTGCACTTTTGATTGACTGAATGGTTAGCATACTTGACTTTCATCTCAGAAGTAATGGGTTTGATTACTGGTGGTCCCGTCCCGGGTTTTTCAAACACACTCATGTAGTTGCTTACTCGGGTAATGTACTGTGAAAGTATGCCATTCTTCATAGAGAATGTAAAGCCGTCGGTCCTGTGTGCAGGGAGAGCTATACCCAGTGCATGAGCTCACTGAACTTCTGTGTTAATCAATGATAAAAAAAGCCTGTAAACCCTTCCTCGGAAACGAGGATGCCATGATAATCAAATTGTGTGCAGTATCAGTAGAAAGAAAGGCAATTTTGAATTGGCAATTACTTTCTGTTTACATGATTCAATTTTTTTAAAAGGTTGCTGTACATATGAAAAAGGTAAATGTCCATTACTGTCCTTACATAAATAATAGCAATAATAGAGGGTAATAATTTACCGATTCCTGCGTAGTGCCAAGTGCCTCAGTGCCAGACACTGTCACTGTCTGCGTCAGTATGGAATGCCGGTCATGTCATTTGCCAATTGCTATTTGCCAATAATTTTTGCCAACTAGAATTTGCTTCTTGCTTCCATTTGTCATTTGTCAATTGCATTTTCTTTTCTATTTTGCGATAAAATAAAATAAATATGGTATTCTAACATTAAATAGTTCTTATACAAACTCTTAAGACGCTTTTCACAGATTTATTTGATTTATATTGATTCTCAATACATAATAGATTATGAAACAGGGAACAGGGATAAACCAGGATACCGGAAGAGTATACCAGCAATTGGCAACTAACAAATGGTAACTAGCAATTGGCAAATAGCAAATGGCATGTTACCATTGGCCAACTGCTACTTACTAATTGCCGGTATAATATCCCGGTTTATCTGGCATCCCGGTATCATAATTATTATGTATTAAGGCTTCTTAGAATAAAGGTAAATCAAATAAATCTGTGAAAATCTGTGAAAAACAGTTTTTTGTATAAGAAATACTTAAAGATAGAATTTAACATGTCAATCTTTTATCGGGGTATAAAAACAATGGCAAAAAGCAATTGGCAATTGGGAAGTTTGGCAAATGCCTGGTGGTTGGCAATTAGCAAATGACATGTTGTGACCCTCATTCCATACATGTGGTGTCAAGCTGTAGTGCATAAAACACACGTCTACAAACGGCGAGATGATTTTTCATATGCACCGACGTGCATACACGTTTTACTTTTTTATGTATGAACTTTCCGCAGAGATTCCCTGCGCTAGACATAAACAGTCAATTTAAACATTTAAACTGATACACTGAATTTTATTAGTGTACAACTTACCTAAAGTGAAGAATAATCATTTGTTATCCATTTTACACTAAAATTTTAATCCAAAAAACATTTTGATATGAAATACATTAGTATCTCTAGATCACCCCATGCTGTAGAGAGCAAACACTGTTTTTAACCCTTTTACCTTGTTTCACACTACTAACAGTGGCGTAGCTGCCTATAGGCATTGTAGGCACATGCCTACACATTGTCCCCAGAAATAAAACAAAATAAAAATGCCAAAAACACAATAAAAACTTAGTGGGTTAGGGGTTGGGGTAACTTGTCAATTCGTACTTAAGTCAACTCGTACTTTAGTCAACTCGTACTCATTTTGGTCAACTCGTACTTATTTAAATTTTCAAATGGTCAACTCGTACTCATCTCATTTTTTACGTTGTTATGTTATGCATTAAGTATAAAATTATGTGAAAGAGAGAGAGAAAGAGAGGGAGGGCGGATTCATCTCTTTCTCTATCTCGCAGTAATGTTCAATAACCATTAACCTGACATTACATAATGGTGTGTTCTTTTTATTCTATACATCCCAGCTAATCAAATAAATTAAAAATAATAAATTGTATTAAACATAGTATTTATCAGACACATGAAAGCGAGAAAAAATGCAGGGAGCTATATCGTTAATGTGTCACGTAATCCAAATCATAAACAAATGCCTTTTGAAAAATAGTACAAACTAAATATTTAGACATAATTCATTATAATAAATAATAATTTCTTTATAACAAACTATAAACAAACACCCCCAAAAAAAATTAGGACGAGTTTTTATGATATTAAAGTACGAGTTGAGGCCAAAAAAAATAAATAAGTGTGTTTCCTATTGCATACTCTGAAGAAAAAATAGGGTAGGCAGGTAGGCATTTTCTTTCTTTCTTTTTCTTTCTTTCTTTTTTTCTTTTGGAGCAAGATATTGTGAGATTCTACATGTATTTATCTCATAAACTCCTTACAAGTTGATGATACAACTGAAAGTTTCTCTGTGATGTCAGTTTACCTCGATAAATTGTGAAAAAACATTGTTCAGAACAAATTTTTTTTTTTTTTTTTCATAAAAAGTTTTAGGGTCGGCCCCGTAAAAGTAGGGTCGGTCGGGCCACCGGAAACACAGGGTTTTTTTTTTTTGGCCTGACCAATATATGAGTACGAGTTGACCAAAATAGGTACAAGTTTACTAATGTACGAGTTGACTTAAGTACGAGTTGACCCAGAAGATAGGGTGGAGGGATATGGTCAGCTGATAGCAATTTTTACTTGTGGTCTTTTCAGAAAACATTGAGAAAAATAGACACATTCTTCAGAAAATAATAGAAGTTATACTGCTGTGTGGAAATCAAAATATTCCATTAAGGGGTCCCACAGAAGAAAGCAGTAATTACATGGCAATTTCACGAGCTGTGGCATAAGATGATTCAATGCTGACTGACCATTTACTCAAAGTCAAAGCAAATGTAATGTACAGTTAGAAGCGTTGATCTGGCTGAAAACATCAGGACGTTTTTAGAAGAAGCTGGTTTGGACATTCTTAAGATTCGCGCACAATGCTATGACAGAGCCTCTAACAATTTACTAACATGTCCAGAAAATACAATGAAGTTGGGCACTGGGCAGAGAACGATCACCGCATGCTAAGTATGTACATTGTAAAGTTCACTGTCTAAACCTGGCTTTAGTGCATAGCTCTTAAATTCCGTGTGTTCACACCATGATGTTGACAGTTCAGGACATTGGATTCGCCTTTGATTACTCTATGGAACGATTAGATGCCTTTACGATGAGATAGCACATGACGCTGCATCAAAATAGCAGATGGACCAATGAACCAAGCTCAAAACCCCATGATGGTCAAGCCGTGCGGATGCTCTGAACACATTCAAAAATGCGTTTCCAGTTGTTATTCACGCTCTTGAAACCCTACATGAATACGGTGATGACAAGGCTGGACAATACATTGCTGCAATTCAAAGATTCGACTTTAAAATCGCCCTTGTCATAGCCGAACATATCCTTAGTAAAACCGTCGCGATGACCAATCTGCTCCAAAAGCGATATGGGCTTGATGGTGGCAGTGGCAGAGACCAAGGGAGTAATGCAAATGATCACTCACTAGCCCCACAAAGGATACAAGAACCGTTACAACAAACTAATAAGGACTTGTACCCATGTATAAATAGCATATAGACAGTGCTTCTGACCATGCTACCAACATTAGCGTCTTGCGAAAGATCATTCAGTGCCATGAAACATATAAAAAACTATATGCGGTCTACAATGAGCAGTGACAGGCTCTCTTCACTGGCACTCCTTCACATTCACAAGGACATGCAAATTGACACAGAATGTGTTATAAATGTGTTTGCCTCCACCAAATGTAGAAACATGGACTTTTTCTGAAGTATGTTATAGATCTACGCATTAGTATTAACTATTTCATTTGCCATGATTGTGCAAAATTTAGAAATATTTTGAGAAAATATGAATTCATATTGATATATGTTATTTTGTTCTGTTTTCATTTTTTTCTGTGAAATCGCAGATTAAAAAATCTTGAAATCGCGTATTAAAAACATTATTTGATGCTTAAAATACCGTCAGAATTCTTGATTTTTCCATTATCAAATCTCGCTCTCGTTTTTCGCGAGATTTCAAGTTCGGGAGGTCTCAACACTAACTCTGTATAGTAAGTATACAGTGTTTATTTGGTTTTAGACACATTTTAGAATGTATCATGCAAAAATATTGTGCGAGTGCTGTTTCTAGTTGTGTTAGTAATATAAGCTGTCGTCAGAATATTTACCTTTTCTGCGTTAATGATACCTTGAAACCGAAAGTAGGTAGATGTGCGTTACTCAAAGATCATAATCCTCGTGTTTCATAAATTATTAAATATTTAAAGTAATCAACTTATACTTATTACACATAAATACGTCCCTGCATTTTAATCATATTTAACCAGTTATATATTTAACTTTCTTGTAAATAGGAACGGTTCATATTAATCTTGTTTATCAGTTATAAAACAAAAAAGAAAAGAATAATTAAGCACAGTAGTTTGAGAGTCCAATACTGCACATGCTGAGTTTTAAATTCACCACTAAAACATTATAAGTATATAAATTCTCCTTTAAACAATGTTCACAAAAGTATATTCAACAAACGATTATGTATCGCAACATGTCAATTACTGTTGATAATTGTTACGGCATATATAAAATAATTAACAGAACTTTGCAATATATTTTTTATTCCTAAGTACTATAAAATTTCATAAATCAGAGGACCTACATAGATATATAGTCATGCCAAAAACAATTAATTGAACTGAGTGGCTTATGTTGTGTTTTATGACAGGTTGTTTACTTTAGACCAAAAAGGTCATAAATCACAAACACTGGCTACCGTGGTGTTCTGACATGAGATATATACTCGTCTATAATTGTATAATATTTTAATTTGTGTCATACGGCGAGAGAAAAAAAACACTTTTAACTATTTTAATTTTCAAATATGTATATTATGCATTTGTGAAACTAAACACATTACAAATATATTACGTTTTGTCGGATTCGTCAAAAATAAAAAAAAATTAAAAAAATAAGATGTTAAAGGTTTGTTTGTTATTTAAATTTAATTCGAAATTATGTATTTCATGTCACATTTTACACACTGTCTTGCAGACAAACGAAGCTTTAAATCAATTTACGAAACACAATAAGTAACGTCAATGTCTTTATAGGTAACGTACAAGTTACCTACTTTCGGTTTCAAAATATCGTCATAATTACATATTGATTTAGGCACAGCTACGCCCCTGACTATAAATGATTATTTCTATTATCTTTTACTCCAACCAGGGACTCATGTAATAAAGACGGATCCTGCTCCAACCTTGTCCTTTTCTTTCACACTTTTACGTTTAATTCAATAATGACACTAGTGTGTTAAAATACACGTTTAATGCTCTTTTGAAATTTTTCGTATTGGCGAGCTTGGCCTTGGCAACGGCCCTTGCCCTTGGTACGTATATGCAGTTACATAGAACGTCAGAATAATAAAAAAAACTGCATAGGAGCCAATTTATTAGGCTAGCACTGACATGAACCTGCATATAATCCTCGAGAGTGGGTACTGCAGGCGGCCGGTACTGCAGACAGCATATTTATGGTCCCATATTTATCAGTAAGCCCACTTTTTAACCCACTTTTGGTTAACCAGAGTAATGTCCCTTGAATGACTAATGTGCAACTATTTGATTTCTTACAAATCAACATTATATTGCTGCCTTAGAATTGTTTTCCGTTCAAGATTTGTACTTGAAAGGTTAATTTTAATAATTTAAACACTTTTAACTATTTTAATTTTCAAATATGTATATTATGCATTTGTGAAACTAAACACATTACAAATATATTACGTTTTGTCGGATTCGTCAAAAATAAAAAAAAATAAAAAAAATAAGATGTTAAAGGTTTGTTTGTTATTTAAATTTAATTCGAAATTATGTATTTCATGTCACATTTTACACACTGTCTTGCAGACAAACGAAGCTTTAAATCAATTTACGAAACACAATAAGTAACGTCAATGTCTTTATAGGTAACGTACAAGTTACCTACTTTCGGTTTCAAAATATCGTCATAATTACATATTGATTTAGGCACAGCTACGCCCCTGACTATAAATGATTATTTCTATTATCTTTTACTCCAACCAGGGACTCATGTAATATAGACGGATCCTGCTCCAACCTTGTCCTTTTCTTTCACACTTTTACGTTTAATTCAATAATGACACTAGTTAGTGTGTTAAAATACACGTTTAAAGCTCTTTTGAAATTTTTCGTATTGGCGAGCTTGGTACGTATATGCAGTTACATAGAACGTCAGAATAATAAAAAAAACTGCATAGGAGCCAATTTATTAGGCTAGCACTGACACGAACCTGCATATAATCCTCGAGAGTGGGTACTGCAGGCGGCCGGTACTGCAGACAGCATATTTATGGTCCCATATTTATCAGTAAGCCCACTTTTTAACCCACTTTTGGTTAACCAGAGTAATGTCCCTTGAATGACTAATGTGCAACTATTTGATTTCTTACAAATCAACATTATATTGCTGCCTTAGAATTGTTTTTCGTTCAAGATTTGTACTTGAAAGGTTAATTTTAATAATTTATCGTACTGATTTAGCTTTTGTAAGAACCGAACATTTGAAATACAAATGTTTGTACATTGAGCATGTTTTCCATTATTTCCCTTGATAAGTTTATTACCTCCCTTCATGTACAGTTCGAGGGTCAACTAGTGGTATTGGGGAACAAAGCCAAACTCATTTACATGTACTTATTGGGGTCCTGGCCTGGAATTCACCAACCATTCTTGAGAATGTTTTTAGACTTAAGCCCAGTACTCAGATTTCGTTCACAAATATGCACGACCGTGAAAGATAAACAATCGTATTTGTATATAATAGAGCATGAGTTTTGCACGTGTACGGGGAGATAATGCACGAGCGTTAACGAGTGCATTATCGTCCGTACACGTGCAAGACTCATGCTCTATTGTATTTATACCACAATAACTAACATATGCTGTGTATATCCTCGGGTATTACACGATGCATAGTGTGTATTTAGGCTATTGTGGTATAATAAACAGGTATGCACATTGATGAAGCAATTACAATGCACGCCAAGCTGATCAGAAAATATCAAACAATGTAACACTCCCACACTGCAAGTTATGTGAATAATGATTTTAAATAAGGGGACAAACTGCTAGCCATATTTAAATGACCTATCTGAACTGCCGCAATACAACATGCACCTTATTTCCAATAAATATAATGGGCAAGACGTAATGGTATCTGGTGCTAATTACGACAAATGGAGAATAATTATGTTAAGAAATTAAATGAAAGATAAATTCTGTTGAGTGCTAATTAAGTTTCAGTTTATGGATGGCATATGTTGCATTCTGAGTGGAACCACCTCAGTAGATCTGTGGTTAAAGCCTTAGGATTTATAGCTACAGACCTCTAACCATGTGGGTTTGCTCCCTGGCAGAGGCTTTCTGATGGGAAAGTTCACCCTTCATCTCATCTCCCGCTGATATTGCTGTCCCAATATAACCTTATATGACGTGGTAGGGACCACACTTCATTGCATTTCTCAGTCAGAGTGGACTCTTCATTTCCAAATAAAATCAAAAGAGTAGTCCCACTAAAATCTGGTGACCTCTTAATAGAAACAACTTCGGCCGAAGCCAAATCCCTCATTCTGAATAATACTCCCCTCTTCTTAGGAGATATAGAAATCTCAATAAGCATCCCTTCATCTAATACTAGAGAAGGAGTCATCCACCATGTGCCACTTGACACGGACATGGATGAATTAAAAAAGGAATTCGTGGACGAAAACAATAAAACTCCACACTTCATCTCCCTCACCATTTTAAAAAACAAATTCGGATTAAATACAGGGGCAGTAAAGGTCGTCGTCGGTGGGGATACACTCCCAAAAATACTTAAAATATACAAAACTTTTACCTCTTTTGAAGTGGAGGAATTTGTCTCCCCCCCAATTAGATGTTTCCAGTGTCAGGGCTTTGGGCACAAAATAAATAAATGCAAAGGAACTTTATCCTGCGCCAAATGTGCCCAAGCCCACCACACTGGAGACTGCTCCTCCACAAGCTATTGCTGTTCTAACTGTGGAGGACCACACACTACTAGGTATAGGGGATGCTCTGCCTACACAAAAGCTGTAGAAATAACTAAAATTACCCAGACAAAAATAGTTTCTTGGGCTGTGGCCATTAAAATACATAAGGATTCAAAACATTTAATACCCCCCTCTATCTCCCGTAAATCTAACGTCTCAACACTCGAACATCACCTCGAAAATAATACTTCTAATGATACATTAAATAACGAGACAACTAAAAAATCAATCTGGGTCACAGAAAAAAGTGATTGGGATGTTGATCCAGAACCCCCAACTCTTAAAACAAAACATTTAGGGATACCTTCACTACTAGATATTCAAACCCGTCCATTTAAAAAAAGTCAAAAAATATTATATCCTCATAAAGCCCCTTTATACAGACAGCCAAGGAAGGTATTGCCAAATAAACGAGCCACAGTCTCAGAATCCCCTCCATTATTTAGTTCCAGATTCAAATATATCCCTTCACTTCTTGAAATTAAGACCCGTCCGTTTAAAATCCGCTCCGCTGAAACTGTCCATCCACAGATCCCCATCAATATACAGGTGCCCACAGTCCCCCAGTCCCAACTCAAACCCATAAAACAGGAATCTACTATACCTAATTCATTAAATTCCCCTACCACCCCCATCTATATGGCCACACCAATATTAGTTCCAAATGCTCCATGTAACCCTGATAAGGCCACATTAACAACAGGGATTACAACAATTCAAATTAAAACAGAAAGCATGCCAACTTTAAATATAGCTCCCGCAGATAAAATCATCACTTCAGATAATGAGCTAGCAGTCGACACAGAAATGCTCTCTAGCTCTTTTTGGAACAAGAAAATAATTAAATTTACCAGAGGTCAGGATAAGAAGATCTGCCGACTTGGCAAACCTCTCCTCCCTTCCACTCCTCTAAACCAACACCCACTTAATATAGAGGAGATTAAAAAACCCATAGAGATCACCTTTACCAAAAATTCACCCCCCTCAAAAGGAAATAAGTGTATTACCTCCCATCTTGCTTACTCCCACAAACGGAGCCATAACCAACTCTCCAGATCCCCTAAACTCTTCAAATCCCCCTTGTATTGCTACTACAAATAAGATTCATGCTACAAATCTCGCAAATCTTAAAAAACCCATTTACATTGATATCTCCACCAGATCTATAGACTGTTCCTTTCAAAAATCATCAGATCCTGTCATGAAAACTGATATAAACAATATACAAACCCCTGAAAACTCTCCAGTTCAGTTTAATCCCCTTTATATTGATATTTCTACAAGGGATAGTGACAGTTCTACCCAAAATTCTCCAGAACATGCAAATAAAACGGCCATAAATAATCAAATAACCCCCATAAACTCTCCGGTGATAGGTCCAAAACAATCCACACCTAACATAGACCCTGCTATTAATTTGGATCTTAAACATCAAATTTCCAACAAATCTAACTGCTCATCCGTCTTCTCACCCAATACCTCTACAACAATTAGTGATAGCAGTATCTTCAATGTAACACAAAATACTTCTATAATATCATCCGGAGAAAGCATAGATTCAGATTGGACGTCGAATTACAGTTTTTTTAACAAATCAATTCTA
Source organism: Cyrtodaria siliqua (assembly GCA_037043455.1). Classification (NCBI taxonomy): domain Eukaryota; kingdom Metazoa; phylum Mollusca; class Bivalvia; order Adapedonta; family Hiatellidae; genus Cyrtodaria; species Cyrtodaria siliqua. The sequence goes on along the minus strand of JAWPHD010000396.1, from coordinate 70,687 downwards.
GACCTGGTGGACTTAAACGAGACCCCTACCCCTAGCATCCCAATAAGAATTACGCCCATATTTTTAGAATCTTCCTCCCAAACTTCCCCATATAAAATAAGTGTATCTGGTTACTCAAAAACCATGATTACAAATATTGATATTTTAACTAAAGTCACAATTAAATTATTAAATGAAAAAACTAGACCCAGCGGCCCTCTGTTAATTTCCCATGTACAAAGAGAAATCTTTAGAGCAATTCAACCATTGACTAAAGATCCCTTACTTCAACAACCCCAACCCCCTACTATTGAACATAAGGCCGTAAAGGACAATAATCATAAGTCTAGCATAGTTATAAACAAATTAAGTAGGAACTCCCGTGTCCTAAAAACACCAAAAAAATTACAAGGAGCTCTAAAGGTAACAAAAACACCTAGAAAATCCACAATATCTTCGATAAGCGCAAAAAAACAGAATACTTCTGTGAAAAATAGGATAAACAAACTGTTGAAATGAATAAGCAAGTAAACATAATATCTTTTAATGCGGGGGGACTAACTCATATAAAGCATGCTGAAATAAAACTGTTCTTAGACCTGAATCCGGAAATTGACATTATATGTCTGCAAGAAACAAAATTTAACAAGAACAATTTTAAAACTATACCGGGATTCAGACATGAATTCAAATTTTTTAATAATAAAAATAACAATGAGTGTGGGGGTCTGGCAGTCTATTTTAAAAATTACATCAATTATGAAAATATAAATATAGAAAATCCTAGGGACGACAATGATAATACTACAATTGAAGTCCAGCTCTTTAAAGTGTTATACAAAGACTACACTTTTATTATATCTAACCTTTATTCAAGAAACTGTGATAGTAGATCATTAAACAAAATTAGTAATAAAATAAATGAGCTTAATATTAAACATGTCTTAATCACGGGAGATTTTAACGCCCACCACCATGCATGGGGTTCTGAAAACTCAAATAAAAAGGGGAAAGAAATTCTGTCTTGGGTTGACGAGCAGAATTTAATTCTTCTTAACGACGGCTCCCCAACACACATTGATAACAGAACGGGAAACCTGTCAAATATTGATCTATCTTTTTCTACCATCCCCCTCTCTCAAAAAACTCAATGGACAGTCCTAGACGATAATTGGGGGTCTGACCACTTCCCAATCTATATCTCTATACAACTAATAAATGATAAGATTTCACATGAACAATATAATCAAGATAAATACAACTATAATAAAACAGACTGGGACCTTTTCAATATCCTTTGTAAAGATTTAAATACAGAAGACTTATTCTCAGAAGATATAAATATATTTAATAATAATTTAACTGATGCGATACTGAATATAGTCCATCAAAGCGTCCCAATTTATAATAAAATGCCAAAAAAGAAAAATGTCCCATGGTGGAATTCGGAATGCAAACAGGCGGTTAAAAAACGCAAATACATGTTGAATAAATTAAAAAAAGACCCGTCTGAAACAAATCTATTTAACTTTAAAAATGCAGAGCTTGATTCTAAAAATATTATATCATCAGCGAAGAAAAGCAATTGGGAAGAATTTATAAATACCTGTTCTTTAAAACAAAGTAATACTAAAACTTTTTGGACAAAGATTAATAAAATACGTGGAAAGTCATCTTCCTCGGTGCCACTGTTAAAAACAAATCTTCAATATGCAACAACGAATAAAGAAAAAGCTAACATGTTGGCCAAGCATTACGCCCAAGTTTCGAGTAAGGACAATCTTCCTAAAATTACAAATGATTTCCAAGATAATTTTGAAACAGATTTTAATAATAAAATTAATAACGACATTCAAGAGGATATAGATCCTACTCTTAATCTCCCCTTTAATATGCTGGAGCTTAGAGATGCAATTAATAGCAGAAAAAATTCCGCCGTGGGACCTGACAAAATTTCTTATCAGCTATTTAAACATATGCCTGAATCCACCTTAAGTATTTGGCTTCTTCTTTATAATAACATCTGGACTTCCAAAATCTATCCGACCTCCTGGAAACTGGCCTGTGTTATCCCGATTAAAAAACCTAATAAGGACTCTAATGACCCTAAATCCTATAGACCCATAAGCTTAACTTCTCATCCTAGTAAATTAATGGAACATATGGTCAAAAATCGATTAGAACACTTCCTAGAAACAAAACACTTATTAAATAAATTTCAATCAGGTTTCAGGAAGGGCCGCAGTACACAAGATCAGTTGGCCAGATTACAACATGATATAATATATGCAAAAAACATTGGACATTCTGTAATTGCTATATTTTTAGATCTACAAGCAGCATTTGACCTTGCTTGGAATATAGGAATTCTTACTAAATTATTTGATTTTGGCATTAGAGGAAATTGCTTCTCCTTCATTAAGGCCTTTCTTCAGGACAGGAAGATACAAGTTAAGGTTGAGGACTCTCTCTCTGATGAAGAATCACTAGAGAGAGGTACTCCCCAAGGTTCCATAATATCCCCCCTTCTTTTTAATATTCTCATTAACGACCTGCCAGATATCGTAAAAGACACTGGCATGGTTGTTAGCCAATTTGCCGATGATAGTAGCACGTGGGTAACAGGGAAAAATTTAAATAAACTACAAACCAAAGCTCAAAAGGGCCTAAATTTAATATGGGAATGGGCAAAAAAATGGGGTTTTAAATTATCACCAAATAAGACAGTGGGAATCATTTTTGGCAATACCCCCCGAGAATCTGTCGACCTTTTTCTAGGTGACACTAAAATTATATTCAGTAAAACAGCCACATTTCTAGGCATGATTTTTGATAGAAGACTAAACTTTACAACACATATACACAATTTAATAGCTAAATGTGAGAAAGATTTAAATTTATTAAGAATGTTAAAAGGAACGGATTTTGGATCAGATAGAAAATCTCTAATTATATTATATAAAACCCTTATTAGACCAAAAATAGATTATGGTTCCCACGTTTACTCATGTGCTTCTTCCTCATTATTACAGCAACTTGATATTATTCAAAACAAAGCTTTAAGGATAGCACTAGGCGCACTTAAATCTACCCCAAAACATATTTTAGAACATGAGGCGGGAGTCCTCCCCCTCCATTTACATAGAGAAGAGCAGATGCTGAGATACTGGTCTAGATCCCAGACTAATAAAATAACTAATCCTGTCAACGACATTATTAAACCTACTTATTGTAAAAATAAGTTCAAAGATAGGCCCAAACCCTTTGGTTCAGTCACATTTAATCTTGTTGAAGAATACAACTTAAAAGATATAAACATCTCAGACTCTAGTAAAAAAGATATTCCACCATGGACTTTACTTACTCCAATAGTGGATATAAACCTTTCGAATATGATAAGTAAACAAGACAACCAACAAGATATTAAATTGGCCTTCAACGAACATATAAATAATAAATATAATTCCCATATCAGCATTTATACAGATGGATCAAAAGACCCAAATACTGGTAGAGTAGCATCTGCTTTTGTCATTCCAACTTTAAATATTACAAAAATTAAAAGAATTACAGATGGATTATCAATATTTACTGCTGAGCTTATTGCGATAAAAAATTCCCTCAAATGGATATTCAAAAACAAACCCCCATATTCAGTTATATTTTCGGACTCTCTATCCAGTCTAACTGCAATAAGGGATAGAACCAGTAAATCAAGGCCGGACCTAATTTCAGATATTTTAATTCAAATTAATGATTGCAACCTCTCAAACCTTTCAGTTACATTGGAGTGGTGTCCGGCCCATGTTCAAATACCTGGAAATGAAAAGGCAGACCTTGCTTGTAAGGCAGGCCTAAATAACATATTAATTGATCAACCTGTCCCATTAGCCCCTTCAGAAATATACTCCATCATCCATAAAATAATTAACATGAAATTAAATCATTATCTAACTGACCAAACAAATAAATATAATACTATTACAAGGCTTAGCAATAATTTTAGAAATCATGATCTTTTTTCAACTAATAAATTAATAAATAAAGATATCACTAGATTGAGAATGGGATACAATCTACTACCAGCAAGTATGGGAAGTCATATAATAAAAGATCTACATAAAGATTGCCCCTCTTGCTCTGTCCCATTCACCACTGAACATTTCCTTCTCGATTGTGATCAGCTAGTTGCAACCCGAAATAATTTTAAATTTAAACTTCAACAATTATCAATTGCATTTAATCTTACAAATATTCTAGATCCTGAAAAACGATATAGACAAATAGTTTTTAGTGCGCTTAGTGACTTCATTAAGGATTCACATTTCCAAAAGAAGATATAACCTCTTATGTCTTAGCTAGATATATCATATATACGGATTATGTGTATAACAACAATACCTAATCATGAGTCTTATGTTCCCTTATATTCCGGTTAGTAGTATACAGTATAATCATCTTCAGACTACTAGTTATATGTTCATTTCTTTATATACCCCCTTTTATCCCAATCTATTATATTAACACCTACGGTAAAATCATCAATTAAATGTATTTCACATTTCGCCTGACCTTTCTCACTTCTATATTTTTTAGAATTTGGACTGATATATATTCGGTCCACATTTAAATAATAATCTATCACTGATGGGGAAGAACTAAGACGCATCAGTGGGTATAAACTCTGTATTAAAAATACAGACAGTTTACTACCTCCAATTGGAATAGACCTCATTTTTAACATATATTTTTTTCCTTCTGTGAAAACGAGCATCGGCTGTTAATCTGTTCCTAATGGATACTTGAGACTAAGGAGTCCCATTGGATCCACGGGATACTTTATCTTTTAATTAACTTTAAACATCGGCATTTTGTAACGGACTAGCGTCCGTCCTGCCCTATTTACAATGTAACAGGTTTTAAACATATTATCTTATGTTGGATTTTAGTATGGTAAATCGTTTTTTACGAACCCATGCTGATTAACGACAGCTGCTCGACTTCTCTGTCTATATAGTAATAATATATTGTAAGTCCCCACCGGTCCCGCTGTGTGATTTTAATACTTATCGGTTTTTATATGATAAGATAATAGAAATTCCTGGCTGTCCGACTTATTTTGTATATATGTTTAGTTTTATGACGACAGCGTGGAAGAAAACACTTTTTAATCTTGTCTGATGCACACAACGGGATAGGGTGGTAATATTATTAACATGTAAATCCTATGTATACTTCTGCCCCGTGCCCTCCCCAGTGTGGCCTCCACGTGGCTTTGGTGGAGGGACACACTCCACTTGACGTGATTACTCTCATAGCGCACGCCTCTGTTGGCTTTGTTTTTTATTGAGAGATCTGGAGTGATGTCCTACAAACAACACTGGGTTATTTTACTTTATTTTATTGTGTTTTAAAAATATATGCTCTCATCTAATGATGTCCATTCCTTCTGGAAGGGAGCACGAGGCAGATAAAACATGGAGTATGTATATATGTAAATATTAAGATAGAATAATTTTTAAAAAAATAAATAAATGGTGACGCGCTGGCGTTGGAATATAATATATCCTCAATTTAAATTTAAAATAATAAATAGACCAACCAGAGCTAAATATAAACATCTAAGGGCAGTTAATATACTATATTATTTTTAATCTAATCGCCTTCTGAATTTCACGGCCAATCCTATAAAACTGACACAGTTGTCTACCTGGTTCTTGCCATTATTGAAACAACTATTCCCCTCCAATTTCCCCTCCAAAAAATGTTAATCACCTACTGAAAAGCTCGCCAAAAGGCCTAGTGCCATAGGGCGAGCAAAAACAAAAACTAAAAACTAACTAACACTTCATTGCATTTCTCAGTCAGAGTGGACTCTTCATCACCTCTTTCATCCCCTGCAAGGTAAACTTTAGTTAACCCACAGCATAGGTCATGATCATCAACACATTATCGTAGGTTTGTTATTTTGTTCAAAGTAAGCAACAGCACTCCGAAATTTTGCACATGTTAGATGCATATAAGGGACATTCTGGTGGAGTTTGGTGAAAATCCTTCAAGAAAAAGAGCAAGATACGCATGTTCTAGTGGAGACTGGACGTGACCTATATTTCGTCCGAAGTAGGTCACAGCGACCCGAAATTTTGCAATTGATGTTAAATGCATATAAAGAACATTCTGGGGAAGTTCAATCAACAATTTTCAAGAATGGAGCAAGATACGCATGTCGTAGCGGAGACTGGACATGTCCTATATATTTTGTCCAAAGTAAGCCACAGCAACCCAAAATTTTGCGCATGATGTTAGATGTATATAAAGAATATTCTGGTGGAGATTTGTGAACATCCTGCATGAAATAAGCAATATACATAGGTTGAATCATAAGTGACCCATATTTTGTCTAAAATAGGTCACAGCAACTCAAAATTGTGCACATGGTGTTAGATTCATATAAAGAACATTTTGGTAGAGTTTGGTTAAAATGCCAAGAAACAAGATACGCATGTCGTAGCAGACACTGGACGTGACCTATATTTTTTTCAAAGTAAGTCACAACAACCCAATATTTTGAATGTATTAGGGACATTCTGGTGGTAGAGACCGAGCGTGACCTTCAGTTCATCCAAAGTAGGTCACAGCGACCTGAAACTTTGCACATGATGTTAGATGCATAATTATGAAGAACATTCTGGTGTAGTTTGGTCAAAACCCTGCAAGAAAGGAGCAAGATACACACGTTGTACGGAGACTGGACGTGACGTGACGATATTACGACGATGATAACAATGTAATGCTAATTGATTCTTTTGAAATATACTATAAACACAGATCTCTGTTACCGAAGCGCATAATATCAGATTGTCCAAAGTAGGTCACAGTGACAGCATTGGCGCCTGGGTCCATCCCCACCCCTTGGAAATAGGCCCTGGGTCATAACTTGGAAACTATTGAGATCCAAACCTTTTAACCATATATACACTTACTGGAACTGAACACTTTAAAGGGACATTGTCCGTAAGTAAACAGATATTGAGCATAACCAAATAACTGTCTGACTTTTATTCAGTGAAATGTATACATGAAAACATGAACATAGACCCAAAGAAGTCTGTGTAATATATTCGTGGGTTTGAAAAATATGATTTAATTATTATTTGTAAAAATTGTGGGACCCGCATTATTTACCTTTTCTGCTGATCACGTGACATCCATTAGCGCATTAGGTTTTCTATATGGTATGTATTGCGTAATATGTATGTCCCGTTTAGCTCATTTGGGAGCGACGTCGTCTATTGTGCGCTACTATTATTACCCGTGAATGTAATTTTAGTTTAGGCGGCAAGTTCAAACTCACGAAGCGGTATTTCTTTTTTTTTGTACCGCGATTGAATTCCGTCAAACAATCTTACTTTTAATTAGTAAATATTCAATAATGTGTAGGGGGTTATATGGCTTATCAGCAACAGCATGAAGCTGGAGTACCTGTGTAATGTTTCTGAACGTAATTAGTGTGTGTTTTATAAGCTAAAAGTTATGGACATTGTCCCTTTAAGGCGGGTGCAGGAATTTGTGATGACATTTTGAACATGATGTTAGATGCATATAAGGAACTTTCCAGTGGAGTTTGGTTTAAACCCTGCAGGTAAATGAAAAAGATATAAATAAATGAAAAAGTCAGATGCAAGGACTAATGGACGGATTTCCCCAAGGATGGTACCCTTAAGTGTTTTGTTCATTGTTTAAGATCAAAGGACTGACCACCTCTACAACAATAGGCTTAAGATGTTATGGAATAAATTGTATTGAATTCCTTTGTGTTTAACGACGCCTTCAACCACCAAAGGAAGTGAACGTGTGCTTGCACAAACAAACGGACGGACAGACCGACGTCTCTACGGATGGTACCTTAAGCGGATTTTGCTTTGTTTAAGATCAACGGCATGACCATTTACAAAAATAGGCTTAAGTGGTTACAGAACAAATTGTATTGTATTCCTTTATGTTTAGCCACACCTCCTACCACCTATGGTAGTAAACATGTGCGCAGACATACATCCGGACAACACTGTGTTTGCTATGTCAATACCGTGAACAAGGAAACAATTAAAAGTGCAAAGGGAAATAACTCTTGGCTGAGATATAATTATATATATTATGGTCATTTCGTAACCTTACCTTTTCGTAACCGCACTATCTTGGTCGAATCGTAACCATTCTGTTAGTCATATCGTAACCGTTCAAAAATCCATTAGTCAAATACTAACCTTTGAATTTATGATTTAAAAATGTGAATAAATATCTTTGTACAATTCAAATGTTTTAATTATTATTTTAGTATGTAGTTAAAACAATGGTGTTAATAGTATGGTAGAGTTGATTCCCCTGTCCGTTGTCCCTTCAAAAGATCGTATAAAACTAATATTTATTTCATACGAAGTATACTGCACAATATGATGCATATTTACTTTTTTGAGGTTAGTTTTGTGAATAATTAAATTGCAGGTATTATGTGTACCTAAGGTGTAATAAATAAAACAATAAAGTCAGGAACGGAGGTGATAATAATAATTGCAATAAATCCGACAGATTAGCACTATAAATGATATATACATAATAATTGCATTTAAACACATGTTTGAACTATATTATTTTGATAATTATTTGTATGTTTGTACAAACAATATAATTATATTATATACGGAGGTGATAATAATAATTGCAATATATCCGACAGAATAGCACTATAAATGATATATACATAATAATTGCATTTAAACACATGTTTGAACTATATTATTTTGATAATTATTTGTAGGTTTGTACAAACAATATAATTATATTTATCTTTAAGATCATAGTGAGTCGTGTCACCCACTAGTTTTCAATATAAATGTGTACAACACAATTTTGAAATTACTGCATTATTGCAACCATGCCTTCAACAACTCAATACTTGTGCTTATCATGTTCGAGTAGTGTGCATAACCAACATCAGGCGATAGAATGCGATGTGTGTAAGGGTTGGCAACATCGTGGATGTGGCAATACAGGAATCTCTAAATACCTGTACGCCAAGATGAAGAAAGGGCTTGTGGAGGTCGAATTCATCTGTGAGTCGTGCTCAGATTTCAGACAGGTATGTATTAAGATTTGCGAGTAGCGTGTATATGTAAATAAACTGAAACAATTCCTTAGCTTACAAATACAAAATCATGTGCCTCGATGAAATGCTTATGAAATATTCGTTTATAGTACAATGATTCTCTATTATAACCATTTGTTCTTTGCTTTTATCGGAATTCCATCTCAGAGTTTCCAGATGCTGAGAGCACACGAGTATCGTTTGCTGCCGACCTGACGGCTGAAGCGGCCTCGCTACGTATGGACGTCACCGATGCCGAAGCAGACCAGTTCGCTGACCAGCCGATGGAAGTAGAAGAGACAGCGTCTCTCCATCTCCCTGCGGTACCCCTCCCGACTCAACTCGAAGAAAGGTATAACGAAGGCGATTTTTGCAATATAATATAGTTTATATTTACATTGTTTCATTTACTTAAAATGTAATAAGTATCAATAGTAGTGACTTTCATTGTAAAGAAGCAATTATGTAACGTACTCCGAAATAAATTTATTACAGTTATTACATAGTTATTTAATAGTATATTTATTTTTGCAGTTCCATAGAAGAGAGGACGGAGCTGATAGAGGAGACGGTAGGCGACGTCCCGCAGTTCACGCTGGTGCCGAGGGGAACATCACGCGGGAAGGATCTCCTGGTCGAAACACCTGGTTACTCTTACACTGTGAGGGTATGTATCTGATATGAACAGTATATCATATACGGACTATATTTGAAAGTAATGTTAACAGTAAATACCTAAATTAAAAGATTATATGTTACTTTTCAGAAATTATTTAAACTATGTATTTCAAAATACTTGCTTTCAATTTGCAGAAGGAGACAACAACCACCCGGTTCTGGTGGTGCAGCGTTCGCAGAAAAGGTAACCGATGTTCAGCCTCGGTAAGTGAGCGGAGTTCGAGGTAATTGTTGCAATTCTCTTAATTTGATTTTATTAGGTATTTGAAACCTTTTTAACGCACGACTTAAAAGACACTGCTCAGTAAATTGAAAATGTTATTATTTAAATACAAATGCAAGATTTAGTTTTTAGACTTTATTAGCTTATTGTGTATTGAATCATGTGTTTTGTCTTTCGTTAAATGGCATGAAATATCTTTAATATATAAAAATATAATCAGTTTTATATCCTTTTTTAGCTTGCTGCAGACCACATCCCGGACAGGTTCCTCCAGAAGGACGTGATGGTGGACGGCGCCAGACACGTCATCTTCGCAACCCCCGACCAGCTCCATCTTCTGGCGCGTTCGAAGACGTGGTACCTCGACGGTACCTTCAAGGTCATCCGCCAGAAAGACGTCTTCGACCAACTCTTCGGGGTTCACGCCTTCGTGAAGAAGGACCACTGCGTCAAGCAAGTCCCCCTTGCTTTCGTGTTCATGTCACGAAGGCGCAAGAAGGACTACAAGAAGATCTTGAAGGTAAATATTATTATAATAATAATAATAATAATAATAATAATAATAAAAAAAAATTAATGATAATAATAATAAAATAATATTAAAATAATGTCAACATGTTTCCGGTTCATGATACTTCTTCAAGAATTGTTAGTATCTCAATGTATTAGTTTAAAATTAATATATTTTTCATCTATTTCAGAAACTGAAGAACCTATTACCAACTGAGCCACGTGTTCAAGCCTTCGTCCTGGACTTCGAGGCAGCCGTGTGGCAGGCCATCCGCGCGGTGTTTCCCGAATCGAAAATATCAGGGTGCGCCTTCCATTGGACACAGGCCGTTTGGAAGAGAGTTCAGGTAATGATGACATAAACATTCCGTATCTTAAATAATGGATTTAGATCATAAACTTTTATTTTACGTAACAAAAGTATCTACAGATTACGTGAACACTTGTTTATTTCCATTTCAAACATATAATTTCTTTTTCTTGTTTTACAGGCTATTGGTCTAGCTGCAAGTTATAACGCCGGAGGAGACATCCAGAAGGTAATCAGACGCCTGCTGGCCCTTCCCCTGCTGCCAGCAGAGCACATCCCGGCAGTGTTCCAAAACCAGCGCGACAAGGCAGCCGACAACGCACAGCTGATGGGTGTGTTCGATTACGTCCGGGACACCTGGATTGAGAACGCGGTGTGGTCCCCAGCTGACTGGTCCGTGTACGGAAGCCCAGTGAGGACTAACAACGACTGTGAGGGGTGGCACAGACGCCTGAACACCCGCGTCCAGAGCCCGCCGCCGTTCTACGTGTTGGTAGAGCTTCTTCATAAATAGGCTGAATTTGTGGCAACGCAAGTAAAGCTCGTCTCGGCGAAGAAGCTCACCAAGCACCAAAAGAAGACAACAAGACAAATGGAGGGCCAAATCTTCTCAACGTGGGCTGAATACGCCGAGGGAGGGATGTCAGCTGACAAGTTGCTGAGAAACCTGTCCCGTGTATACACTAAATAAATATGGACATAGTGATCTATATTGAATGAAATGTATATTGTTGTAATTGACTGATGCAATATTTCATTTTGATGCAGTGTTGATGCAAGATTAACTTTTATATCGTTTTAAAAAGTCTTGCCATCATATATTTATTCTTGTTTTGATAAATATTTATATAATTTGAAAATCAAACACAGTGATGATACAAGATTAACTTTTATTTCGTTTCGAAAAGTTAAACTTATAATCATATATCTATTCTTGTTTTGATAAATAGTTATATAATTTGAAAATCAAACACAGTGATGATACGAGATTAATTTTTATTTAGTTTCGAAAAGTTAAACTTATAATCATATATCTATTCTTGTTTTGATAAATATTTATATAATTTGAAAATCCATCGCAGCGCTGATACATGATTGACTTTTATTTCGTTTCGAAAAGTTAAACTTGTCATCATATATCTATTCTTGTTTTATTAAATATTTATATAATTTGAAAATCCAACGCAGTGCTGTTACAAGATTAACTTTTATTTCGTTTCGAAAAGTTAAACTTGTAATCATATGTCAAATTTTGTTATTTAAATATATTTTTATCGTTTTTAATATATACTTATTAACTGAATAAACGGGTTGGGTACATATATAAAATTATATATTGAAATGTCAAAATATTGCTGTTCAATGAAAATTTTGATTGAATTCATACATTCATATTTTTATGTGCTTGTGATGAATGTGCTAACGTTTTATTTTGTTTTGTTATGATAATAACAATGATAATGATCATGAATTTGCAATAAAGTTCCATAAAATATGAATTATTTTAGTTTTCTTCTCTTTTTTTTTGGAATTTACGCATCGTTTGAAAATATGCACTATGGAATGTGTCATACGGTACATAAAACGAGACCGCTCATTTGAGAAGGGATAATTAGCCATTCAATTAGCAGGACTTTGATTATTATTTTAGGAATGTGACACCTTTCTCATGTAAAACTGTTGACGTTCTAACAACTGCTTCATTCTCATTCTCATTCCAGTTCAGACCACCGAACAGGCAGGACGTCTTGCGGCCGTCTGGGACAAAGTGACTCCGCAAGGCGTGCCGCTGTCTGGAATCATCCGCCCTACACTGTACATTGTGCGCGTACAGTGTAGATAGCTGTTCGGAGGTTTAGACATACCACATATATGCTGTACATATGTTTTTACATATTTTTAATGTGGTCCTAAAGAAGGACGATTGATGAATCTACTGAAGACTGACGTTTACCAGCGAGATGCCCCTGGTCACTGCGAGTCCCCGCATAGATGACAGGAGGCAGTCTACGATGGACAACGATTAACCCACCATGGATACTGATGTTGGAGCAACCCTGCGAGATACTCTCTGATATAAGTATCATGTATATCAGTGAGTACTACGGAGGAGACAGTACCAACAAAACGGAACAGCTGATCAACCTACATGGTAACCTCTACAGACCTCTACAGACGCGTGGTGCCTTCTGATTGGCGGAGAACTACAAATCAACTTTCGAGCCGGAAATGGGATTGACCTACTTGCTATCTTTGCGGTCATCCCATTGGTCGAAATCTTCAATTCAACTCTAATCTTCTTGGAAAACTTAATCTACTACAGGCTATCTGCGATGGATTTCTACTCCTCTACAGCTCTGCTGATGCCTTCTACAATAATCTACTTGGACGAGAGATGTTATTCTACAACAGGACTCTTCGGCTACCGTAATCATCTATTGGAAAAGCTCGCCAAAATGACTACTGTGCATTTCAGGGTACCTATGCGTCGAATATGAATCGAGATTTTTTTTTATTCCTTTCTATATGTTTTCATACCTGATATGATTGACTAGAATGAAAACGGACGCTCCTGAATCTGTTTTCAATCTTCGAGTAGCCATCCTCTAAGCTTCGCAAAACCAAAAAATCTTTTTGAACACCCATATTTACATGTAATTTTATTGACAGCCGAAAACCAAAATGGCGACAGCGGAACATTCCATTTTTAGGGTAGGGTGACTTAAAAAATCTGTTGACCAGCAGTGGTGTAAATAACAAAATATAAATTCAGTATACTATTTACCTAGCCTATATTTGCTAGATATAATGGTTTTCATTCCAAAATAAAGGATAAGTATGATCGATTACCGGAGGTGCTGAACATTGAACAACAACCTCACCCTGCGTTTTATATGGTACATCCGAACCCTAGAAACAGACATGCGCAGACGACAATTTCTAAAAATAAGGCCGCCATGTTGTTTTAATTTTTACAATATAAACAATGGGGTCAAAATGAATTTTAGGCTTTGTGAAGCATACCGGATGGCTATGGCAAGATTGTAAACAGATCCAGGAGCGTCTATTTTCATTCTATCTAACCATATCAGGTATGAAAACATATAGTAAGTAATAAAAAAAAATATCGATTCATATTTGACGCATAGGTACCCTGAAATGCACAATAGTTTCAACACGGCGAGGGTAAATAAAAACTTATACTACTACAACTGATTCACTGTCTAGCCTAACCAGGTAACGATTATGTCTCGGACACTTATACTTAAAATTAATAATATTATTTATTATGCGACTGATGGTTACGATTTGACTTAATGATTTTGAATGGTTACGATATGACTAACCAAGATTGTACGGTTACGAAAAGGTACGGTTACGAAATGACTAGATACCATCCTCGAGAGTGGGTACTGCAGGCGGCCGGTACTGCAGACAGCATATTTATCAGTAAGCCCACTTTTTAACACACTTTTGGTTAACCAGAGTAATGTCCCTTGAATGACTAATGTGCAACTATTTGATTTCTTACAAATCAACATTATATTGCTGCCTTAGAATTGTTTTCCGTTCAAGATTTGTACTTGAAAGGTTAATTTTAATAATTTATCGTACTGATTTAGCTTTTGTAAGAACCGAACATTTGAAATACAAATGTGTGTACATTGAGCATGTTTTCCATTATTTCCCTTGATAAGTTTATTACCTCCCTTCATGTACAGTTTGAGGGTCAACTAGTGGTATTGGGGAACAAAGCCAAACTCATTTACATGTGTATCAAGGGCGTAGCGCCCTATACGCACAATACGCACGTGCGTAATACAAGAAATGCCAAGCATAATAAAATGCCAGAAAGGTGCCTTAGAATGCTCCAGAATACACAATTTCCTTCCTTATTTTATTTTATTTTCCCCGGACACCCCTCCCACACCCTCCCCCAACCGTATTTTTTTGGTGTGCGTATTCATTTTGAAAACCTAGCTACGCCTATGTGTATGTGTACTTATTGGGGTCCTGGCCTGGAATTCACCAACCATTCTTGAGACTTAAGCCCAAGTACTCAGATTTCGTTCACAAATATCAGGGAGTACGTTATAGGGAGGAGAAACGGGCTCGTTTTGCCAATTTATGTTGTCGCGCATGTGTTTCACTACTCCGTGAAAATGACTATTTCCGGTTGTTTCGCGAGAGTGTGAAAAACAGCAAATTCTTATAAATTATTACACTTACAAACTCAATAAAGGTGCTAAATGTAAACATAAGTATTATTTATTTACATTGTGTCCTCTGATACAGAGCGTGTATTTGTTTGCATGTTTAAAAGCACATTTTACCAGACGGTTCCGTGTAACAAAGATGGCGCCACTCTGCGCCAAATAAAAAATGGTGACAGTGTATAGCTATTGCAAACGAGATACGAGACTACGGGTTATTTAGGCATTAATAATAACAAAAAGTCAATAGTAAACATATTTATCTTTGTAAAGAAGGTAATTTCATGGTGGTGATTATAAGACAAAGCCTAAAAAGAGGTGATGAAAATGTGCCTTTTGAGATATCAGCTAAATTTTTAATTTTATAGAATTAAAAATGGTGTGAAGCTATTGCAATCGAGATACGAAGTATGGGTTATATTAGGCATTAATAATAACAAAAAGTGAATAGCAGACATATTTATCTTTGTCAATAATGTAATTTCGTGATGTTGATTATAACAGAAAGCCGTAAAAAGGGGCTGTAAAAACTGCCTAATTTGAGATGTTGGCTGAAATTTTAACTTTTCAAATGTAACGCGCTTACGATCGATTTACCTGTATCGATAAAATAGTAAATGGCGGCGTTCTAGCGCGACAACATAAATCGATAAACTAGAGCGTTTATGAACCCGTTTCTCCTCCCTATAACGTACTCCCTGCAAATATGCACATGACCGTGAAAGATAAACAATCGTACAAAGTTGCTGTTTATTTGTATTTATCATATTTATACACAGCAGCTTGTTATGAACGTTTATACTTTAAATTTATAGAAATATTTGTGATTGAAATATGCACACTTGGGCTTAAGTCTAAGAATATTCTCAAGAATGGTTGGTGAATTCAAGGCCAGCTGATGTTCTGAAGCTGATTCTTAAAAGCACAACAGTACATAATGAGTTTATTTATTGTTCTCTGGTAAGGGTTTTATATTTACATGAGGACTTCCATTATGTTATCATTATGCCCATCTGGTATTAGGTGATCTGGGGCAAATGAAGCTTCATATCTCTCAAACTATAACAATTGTTGATACAGAAGATCTTGAGTGTCTGTTTTATATTAAATTTATTGAACAAGTTGAATAAAATTATATGATGCAAAGCCATGCACATTTATGAGGCAATTACAATGCACGCCAAGCTGATCAGAAAATATCAAACAATGTAACACTCCCACACTGCAAGTTATGTGAATAATGATTTTAAATAAGGGGACACACTGCTAGCCATATTTAAATGACCTATCTGAACTGCTGCAATACAACATGCGCCTTATTTCCAATAAATATAATGGGCGAGACGTAATGGTATCTGGTGCTAATTACGACAAATGGAGAATAATTATGTTAAGAAATTAAATGAAAGATAAATTCTGTTGAGTGCTAATTAAGTTTCAGTTTATGGATGGCATATGTTGCATTCTGAGTGGAACCACCTCAGTAGATCTGTGGTTAAAGCCTTAGGATTTATAGCTACAGACCTCTAACCATGTGGGTTTGCTCCCTGGCAGAGGCTTTCTGATGGGAAAGTTGCTGTCCCAATATAACCTTATATGACGTGGTAGGGACCACACTTCATTGCATTTCTCAGTCAGAGTGGACTCTTCATCTCCTCTTTCATCTCCTGCAAGGTAAACTTTAGTTAACCCACAGCATAGGTCATGATCATCAACACATTATCGTAGGTTTGTTATTTTGTTCAAAGTAAGCAACAGCACTCCGAAATTTTGCACATGTTAGATGCATATAAGGGACATTCTGGTGGAGTTTGGTGAAAATCCTTCAAGAAAAACGTAAGATACGCATGTTCAAGAAAGGAGCAAGACACCCATGTTGTAGAGACCGAATGTGAGCTTCAGTTTATCCAAAGTTAGTCACAGCGACCTGAAACTTTGCACATGATGTTAGATGCATAATTATGAAGAACATTCTGGTGTAGTTTGGTCAAAACCCTGCAAAAAAGGAGCAAGATACGCATGTCGTAGCGGAGACTGGACGTGACATCACGATAACGCGTATTACGACAACGATAACAATGTAATACTAATTGATTCGTTTGAAATATACTATAAACACAGATCAGCGCATAATATCAGATTGTCCAAAGTAGGTCACAGTGACAGCATTGGCCCCTGGGAATAGGCCCTGGGTCATAACTTCAAAACTATTGAGATCCAAACCTTATAACCATATATATACTTTACTGGAACTGAACTCTTTACATTGTCCGTAAGTAAACAGATATTGAGCATAACCAAATAACTGTCTGACTTTTATTCAGTGAAATGTATACATGAAATAATGAACATAGACCCAAAGAAGTCTGTGTAATATATTCGTGGGTTTGAAAAATATGATTTAATTATTATTTGTAAATAATGTGGGACCCACATATTTACCTTTTCTGCTGATCACGTGACATCCATTAGCGCATTAGGTTTTCTTTATGGTATGTATTGCGTAATGTGTATGTCCCGTTTAGCTCATTTGGGAGCGACGTCGACTATTGTGCGCTACTATTATTACCCGTGAATGTAATTTTAGTTTAGGCTGCAAATTCAAACTCACGAAGCGGTATTTCTTTTTTTTTGTACCGCGATTGAATTCCGTCAAACAATCTTACTTTTAATTAGTAAATATTCAATAATGTTTAGGGAGTTATATGGCTTATCAGCAACAGCATGAAGCTGGAGTACCTGTGTAATGTTTCTGAACGTAATTAGTGTGTGTTTTATAAGCTAAAAGTTATGGACATTGTCCCTTTAAGGCGGGTGCAGGAATTTGAGATGAAATTTTGAACATGATGTTAGATGCATATAAGGAACTTTCCAGTGGAGTTTGGTTTAATTCCTGCAGGTAAATGAAAAAGTCAGATGCAAGGACTAATGGATGGATGTCCCCAAGGATGGTACCTTAAGTGTTTTTTTCATTGTTTAAGATCAAAGGACTGACCACCTCTACAACAATAGGCTTAAGATGTTATGGAATAAATTGTATTGAATTCCTTTGTGTTTAACCACGCCTTCAACCACCAAAGGAAGTGAACGTGTGCTTGCACAAACAAACGGACGGACAGACTGACGTCTCTCTACGGATGGTACCTTAAGCGGATTTTGCTTTGTTTAAGATCAAAGGCATGACCATTTATAAAAAATAGGCTTAAGTGGTTACAGAACAAATTGTATTGTATTCCTTTGTATTTAGCCACACATCCTACCACCTATGGTATTAAACGTGTGCGCAGACATACATCCGGACAACATTGTGATTGCTATGTCAATACCGTGAACAAGGAAACAATTAAAAGAGCAAAGGGCAATAACTCTCGGCTGAGATATAATTATATATCTTTCTCACTTTCGCTGAAATGGATAAAAACATATTTGGGTTATAGAAATAAGAACAAACTACTTGTTTATCGTTTTACACATTTTTTCTAATTGCAAAAAAGTATCAATTACACATATACTAACTTGTGCATAAACTATTCATAACCTGTACTTTGTTTGATTAAAACTGAATTGAACTGAATTGAACTGGGATTTTATACATGCGCCAACACAAACAGTTTATATGGCACCAACAAGCATGCACATTCCAGGCTAACTTTCCATTTACATCTGTTTGATCAGAAAATATGAGAGAAAAAGACAGTTTTATCATTGTATTCAAAACATAAAATACTGACATTTTAACGATGCCTTTGATTCAGGGAACAGTGTGGTTCTGTATTTAACAAATAGGTTAACTAATAAGGGGCTACTTTAATCTAGTTTACCACATATTTTTCTACTGGTAGTGTGATAGGTGTTGGATTGTTTATTCGTGCTCTGATTTAACTGGAAGTTTTGGCAACTTATTCAAAACTGCCTTTTGAAGAAAGACAACATAGACCTGTTCTGAAATAAATTGTCAAGGCTTTTAATAAATACATTTGCACGTAATTTTACCAACAATATAATAGTTTTATCGACTAACTTGGAAGATATTGTATTGACTTTTTGATAGTGTTCTTTATGATAGCGCAGAATGTTGTTTAAAACAAACAAAGCACTATGTGAATATGCATCCAAAATGGTTTGACAGCACTTGTCGAGAACTGAAGTAAATGAAAAATAAAAGTCTTCAAAAGTACCGAAGAAATAGGACCGATTCGAACCTAAGTGACTATAAAGCCGCGAAAAACAATTTTAAAAACATGTGTGATAGTAAGCGTGAAGCCTACAACCACCAGTAATTGAACGATCTTATAAACAAATCTGACAATCTTAAAAGTTTCTGGAAAAAGTTAAAATGCATGTGTAATAAGCGAACCATAGATAATTCAAATAATATAAGCACAGCTGATTGGCAACGCTATTTTGAAACCCTGTTTGAAAGTGATGGTAATACGATAAATGCGAACTCAAATATTATGCCCGACAACAACACATACAATGAACTAGAAGATTATATATTTAACTCGGAAATAACAGACAAAGAGATTTTAAGAGCTGTTAAAGGTCTGAACAGGGGGTCATGTGCCGGTGAAGACAAGATTATACCTGATTTCTTTGTGCATTCTATAGACATCATTTTACCTATTGTAAGCAGACTATTTAACCGTTTACATACCACCTGAACATTCCCAGAATCATGGAGCCGGGCGATTATTGTCGTATTCCATAAAAAGGGTGACATGAACGTTCCTGGAAACTATAGGGGAATATTACTTTTAAACATATTTGGCAAAATATATACCAGTATACTAACAAAACGTATCATATTCTATGTTAATATGTTTGACAAAATAAAGCAACCTCAAGCCGGGTTTCGAGTGAACTATTCAACAACGGATAATGCATTTATTTTCCAAGCAATTATCAACAAGCAACTTTCAAAAAAAGGTGGTAAACTTTACGTTGCATTCGTCGATTTCATGAAATGTTTTGACTTGATTAACAGACAGAAATTATGGGAAATATGCATATTAACTGGTTTCAAAGGTAATTATACACAGCAATGTTGGGAATGTACAATTCTGTTCAGGCATGTGTTAAAACAAATGATGGACTAACTGAATATTTCAACTGCCCAATCGGCTTGAAACAAGGATGCGTTGCCTCACCGATCTTGTTCGTAATTTTTATAAATGAGCTTGTACCACTGCTTGAGGAAAGTGGAATCAAAGGCATCCAGCTATTTCCGGACACTACTGAAGTCTTGTCACTGTTGTTTGCAGGTGACTTCAGATACAGTTGTTGGTTTACAAAAATTGTTAAATTTGCTGAAATCATTCTGTAATGATAAATATGTCAAGGTAAATATTGATAAAACAAAGATTATGGTATTTAAAAATGGTGAAACACTTCAAAAATGGAAAAGTGGACGTTCAACGGTAAACTAATAGAAATAGTAAATCATTTTTCATATATGTGGGCACTACTTTTAGCAGCCAACTTTCTCTCACCAGATGGCAAGTGATCAGGCGTGTAAAGCTAAACGTGTGCTAGTTTCTGTCTTGTCAAATATGTACAACTACGGACAACTTCTGAAACATGTCTTCTTCAATATCTTTGATACAAAGATTAGCCCTATCTTACTTTATGGGTCAGAAATATGGAGTATTCAGCGGAAAAATTCAATAGAAATTATACATAACTACGCTTGTTAACTATATATATGTGTAAAAACGAAAAAACTACGAATGCTGCCGTGCTGGGCTACTGTGGGCGCTACCCGATGTTCATTGCTACGACTAAACAAGTGATAAAATATTGGTGTAAAATTTTAAAAATAATGGGAGATCACAGACTTGTCAAAAAGAGTTATAATATGATGGAACATTTGAGTGACTGTGGACAAACAAACTGGACAAACGATGTCAAACGTTTGCTAGATTATTGCGGCCTGGGAAATGTTTGGATCGACCAACGTGTAACTAATGAAACAGTCTTCATAAACACATTTACACAAACTTTAAAGGACCAGTACCTTCAAGAGTGGTCTTCTTTAGTCAAAACTATCACTTTATTGCAATTTTAAAACCACTTTTGAACATGAAGAATACTTAAACTGCATCACTATAAGAAAATTTAGGAACGCTATAGCTAAGCTAAGATGTTCCTCTTATGACTTGGAAACTGAGAAAGGATGACATTATAAAATTGACAAAAATCAGAGAACTTGCAAATTATGTACATGTGATATAGAAAATGAGTATCATTTCGTCTTGGTATGCCAAAAATTAGCACATATTAGACACCAATATTTAGACACCAATATATACCTAACAAATTTACTATTAATGCAACAGTCAACAAGTTTAACATTTTAATGAGTTCCAGAAATCAGACTCTTATAAGAACTTTGTCACTCATATTACGCGTTTAAAGAACGCCTTATGATTTTAGACTCCCAAATATAATACAGTATACTTGAACATAAACTTAATTAATATGTATACATTTGCAAAATGAATGTTTGTTTATAACACCTTACATTGCTGTATAGTATGTATTGCATTTATCATGTTGACATGGGCCAGAGCCAAAATCAATAAACATATTGTCATTGTACTAATATATTTTGGGAAAAAGCAATGTATTCATTTCCCCCGCCTGTGTGGGCATTGGGTTGAGGGATGAAGTTGGTATTGGCCTAAAATGTCGATGGCAATGTTAATGGGAGGTTAAGGCCTTCTAAGACATGTAGAACCCAGCCTACAAGACATTGTTTTACTATAAAATTCAAAGGAAGAAGGGCCAAACCTCTGTTCAAACTGATTTGATCGGAACGGCGAAATGATATTCACAACTTGGCATGATGTTCATTCACAATGTAAAATTTTAAGATGAGCAATTATAAACTGTGGGAGGAGTATTTTTGTATAAAAAATTTGAAGAACAAAGGGCCATAACTTAAGCAATACTCATTATATCCTTACAAGGAAACAATGAGAAAAATAACTTGGCAGGATACACAATCATCATGTTACGTTTCGGCTGAATTGGTTGGAAACTGTAGAAGAATTTGAGCATACAAGATTTTTTGAAATTCTATATCCCAGGCGGAGAATTATTAGTTGGTTAATGATGTGATGGGGGGCTACAATAAAAGTCCTATTGCAATTGTCAGTGCCGGTGCGGCGAACTTAAAGTGGAAAATTAAGCTCAACGATACAAGATTTTAAGTCACCATTCTGACATGACTGAACGATTGACAGATTTCTCAAAGCAATGTTAAACGCCTGACATACATATATATATATATATATATACTGTAACAGTGTTGCATTGATAGACCACGTACATCGGACGGGGACATAAACCAGGTGGTCTTATGTATAGAAGTTCATTGAGTCACAGCGACCTGAAAATCATTTCAGATCATTTTCTGTTTGTATAATTGTCAAATTATGCCTCTCTACACATTAAAACAGAACAATATATTACAAACATCTTTGCTGCAATTATCTGCAGCAAATGCAATTATCTGCAGCAAATATTAAGTAAATTTTCACAATTTTATATGAGTATATCTGTCACATGTATATCAATATCCATTTAGGACTAAGGAATTCCATTGGTGGTCAAAATGTTGAATCACAGTAAAAGCACTATAAATAATGCCAAGGTACACAGGAAAAATATCTAGGCATGCAATTCTTATGTTTTACATATGTGATACATATGTTTTCCACAAATGTATTTCATATGAAATTATTATTTTTCACAGGATGTTAAACCACTTCTACAATATTCTACCATTTCTTTTTGTAATACTTTATATATTTCAGGCACAAGAATTTCATATGAAATACATATGTATAAATTTCATATGTGGCACAGGTGTATTATTTTAACATGAAAAATATATGAGGTACATATGTAACACATATGTATCATTTACATATGTGCCACATATGCCACATATGTAAATAACATGATGTATATATGAAAGAAACATGCAGATAATAAGAAAGTAATACATATGTGGCACAAGTCAAAACATTGTTCCTGTGTATATCGTTAACAGTATGTTTAATATTAAAACATCCGCACCATCATGATTCAAAGAATATTCAGGGTACCTTTAAGAATGTTTGGGGTACCTTTAAGAATGTTCAGGGTACCTTTAAATTTTCTTACAAATGTAGCTCTCACTCAGCAAAAACATATTAAAATCACATGTTTCATTTAGTTCTATTTAAAGTGCAAGTGTTACTTTCCGTTTAATTACTAATGCCAAAAAAGTGCTGTTACGTAATTATTTCAAATAAATAACGTTGTATCACAAATGTTTGTTACAGCTGACTATGACGTGTCACGTGTCACAACTTGACCTGTATAATATCGCCAGGTTCGATTGAATAGTAGGACAAGAATTGTTGGTCATTGTCCAACTCTATCTCTTGACCAGCCATCTGAAATAGAAAACAATAACACTAGATATACAATATTGGAACAGACAGACACCAGTTAGTGAATGGTGTTTTACAACCCTTCGACAGCTTAGGTTATTGGGAATAGGAATGGAGATGAGAAAAAAATGACAATATGATTCTGATGGAAGATGTTTACTGGATATATGAATATCTTGTTTTAAAGAAACTAAACCCCCCAATTCACTATAAAACCTTTCTTTCAAACGCTATCCATATGCTGAGGCCTTAAAATAATGCATATGTGCCGATTAAGTCAAGATATATTCACATGCAATAAAATACCAGAATGTGCGTAAAATGAATTAAGAGTGGTAACTCATAATTTGGCACGTCAGCAACGATAACATTTGCCTGGCCAGTTAAGGCGTTTATAATGCAGTATTAAGTTTGGATTCGCATTATACGTTAGTTACATATACATCTTATCATTAGAAGGCTTAGAAAAGTTGTACACATTTTTGTTGTTGGCATGATAGCAGTTTTAAATAAGTTAAATAAACCATAAATGTTCATTGCAGGTTGTTTTTATTAATTTACGCAATTTATTCAGTCGGTAGCCCGGCGGATTTGTAACCGGAGGCCCCGGTTGCTAATCTTTAAATCCAATTGCTATTATATTATCATTAAGTTGTCTTTTTGATTGTAACTATGATTATTTACCAATTCTTCATATTCTAACCATGATATTTTCCCAATTCCTCACATTCGAATCATGAAACAACATTCTATTTAGTGATCCATTACATATACTATTTCAGATGTCTATCATATTCATATTATAACATTTTATCACATAACGTCCCTTGTTAGCAGTGTCGAACACCCATGTAATATTCTGTTGTATGACACACGTGTAAACTGAAACTCTTTTATTTATTACAAATTCACCCAGATCTGAGTCATAAACTAAATATTTGTGACAGCTTATACAAATAATGCACGTTATACAAAACATTGTTGTTGGTTTGTTAAAAAGTTGGCGTAAACTGCTATTTTATAATGAGGTAAAACACGAACTCGTTTATACGCAACGTTATGTTTGAGACGCGACGTTACGCCGTCACATATTTTATGACGTTTTGGCGCTAAAGTGTGTCTGACGTCGTGGCGGTTCTATGTTCATCTGAATTAATTTTTACTAATTTGATTGCAATGTTATGTGATAAAAAGGATCTTAAACTCGTTCCCATTCCATATAAGATTTATGAAACTCGTTATGAATTATTTTTAATTTTAACTCGCCAAAAGGCTCGTTAAAATTAAAATAATTCATAACTCATTTCATAAATCTTATATGAAATGGGAACTCGTTTAAGATCCTCTATGTACAACACAGATGCCAAAATTAAAAACATGTTCATTTTGTCTCATGATGACTAGTTTATCTAGTGCTTCATTCTTTCATGATAAATATGTTTTGATTGTTGACAATTACAAATAACAAATTTCTAACATCTACACACTGTTCGTTTATTGTTATCATATTCATTCCCCTTACTGTTTTCTTATGTACATGTAACTGTCTGACTGGCTTATGATACTTTGTATCACTGTTTTCTTGTATTTCTTTCATACTGGTTGCTACTCCCCTGCTAATCCTAGCCTAAGAAACTTGCTTTGTAGTTCATGCTACACAAATCGAGGGGTGAAAGCAAAAGTATTTTAACTATAAATAAACAAAGAACAAGATACAATAGTATTGCTTTTAGCCCTCGAAATACACTGTTATCCATTTTACAACTAACTTCTGCAAATCAAGTTACCATTCCATGAAGAGCGATTTGTATAAGCCATGTAGCTAGTTTTTATAACTGAAGATAAAATAAAGTGTGAGTGCGGTTTTTAAACATTTCATCATTCTGTCGTACCAGGACTCACCTATATAATGAGCAGCAACAAAATTAAGATGGTGAATAAATTGATGAGCCAGAAAAGATTTGTTTGGTATTATAGTGAGAATTATAAAATGCATCTAAAAAAAATTACTGGAAACTTATGTAATGAATTTCAGTACTCGTATGATTTTCACTTGTTTATTCATACAAGTTATATTGGACTTCCCTTCGGAAGAAAACATGAATACAGAGTTGAAGTATTTGTAAGATTGAATAATCAGGGATGTACCTTCTGACTGATGTAGGACAGCTGTATTTCTGAGTCCAGTTTGTAAAGTCTGTAGATGAGGGCCTTCAGCTTCCCTATCGTCATGGTTTCTGAAACATTGGATTATATATGTTAGAAAAAATGACAGAGGAATGTATTACCAAGTTAAAATGTATAAGGCAGTTGCCTCCTTGAATTGTTAGTAATCTGCAAAGCAGTATCGGAAAAGAAAGGGTATTTTCCCCTTCTATTTACTTTGTTGTTTCCCTTTATAATTATCTTTGCAAGCTTAAATTCATGACCTATTGGAGGCCATTTTGAATATCAGGGTTTTATGACATCCTCAAAATAATTTGACCAATCAGTGATCAACAAAATAATACACCTCCACATTCTGGTAGGGGGTAAACTCAACTGACTTTAGCCCTTTATAAAACTAATTTGTAGTGATAATTATATTAAAAGGTTATTTTTTCTCTACAGCTATGCATCTTCTTTTGGTGGTCTGATTTTAAAACTCCAATATGGATACATTTAATTTAAACTATGGTTTAATATTTTGATTTTTCATATTGCGTTCGAGGATAAAGTCCAGTAAACCCCTTTATTTTAACCTACTGAATTTCTCAACATCTCAGATATTTGTACCTAATAACAGGATGTGAAAGTTATGAATATCTTCTAAAGTTAGTTGAATATGACTTCCTTTACAAAACCGAGGGCAATAACCCTGTAATGCATACACTGATTTTGTCCAATTTTTTTAATTTTTATTTTTTATTATTTAATGATGGTTCACTATTGTGTATGGTTCACTATTGTGTATGCCCAATATTCCCTGCGGCCTTCTAGAGAGTTTATCTGGTACTTTTTTCTCCATGCCCCCACCCACCCCATTGGTTCCCACCTCCCCATTGTTTATGCCCAATATTCCAAGTGTCCCTCGAGAGAGGTTACCTGGTACTTTTTTCTCCATGACCCCACCCCCTGGTCCCCACCCACCCCACTGGTCCCCACCTCCGCATTGTGTATGTCCAATATTCCCTGTGGCCATCTAGAGAGTTTACCTGGTACTTTCTTCTCCATGAAACCCCACTCCCAACCCAACACACTCCCCTGGTCCCCACCTCCCCATTGTGTATGCCCAATATTCCAAGTGTCCATCTAGAGAGTTTACCTGGTATTTTCTTCTCCATGACCTTTTTGTCTGGCAAAGAGGGACAAGTCATCTTCACAACTATTTACAGTTAAGGTATTTTCATTTATATATGCATACATTTAACATTTATATATGCATGCACTGTTAATTTCAAACAAGTTAAATGAGAATAGACCCAGGGCCCAGTTGTTCAAAGATCGGTCAGCTTAATCCTCGGTTAGTGTAAACTTTCAAAGTACATTTTCTCATAAAATATGTTTTGTACTACTAAAAGTTTCTAATTGATGCATTTCTTCTCAACATAATGTTTTCACATGCTCATTTTCTGGTAGAAATATTCATTTATAGGAAATTCAGACAGATTTGAAATTTTGACATAACACTCGATTAAGTTAACCGATCTTTGAACAACTGGGCCCATATTCATAAAGCAACTTAAGTGGAAAATATTACTTTTAGTCAAAATTTCAGATTTTTACATATATTTAAATATCCTTATTGGTTTAAACATATTTTATTTCCAATATTTATACAATCCGTGAAAATGTACATAATACAAAATGTGAAAAAGGATTGGAACGAAAGCACTTGCTTATAGAGTTCCTTTCCTAGGTATCATATAAATTACATAGAACAATGGCGTAGAAAACTGCACAGTGGATTTTATAAGTGTTAAATGTAATATAGCTATACATCTAACATTGAGTTTATCCTTATTAAACTCTCAGGGTCACTACAAACCATCTATTTTAAGATAAATATTTAGCTGTAGGTTTTATTGATCCATAACCTTATTAGAAACATTAAAGGGACACATGGCAATCTTGAGTTTTATTCAAACATTAAAATTTGCTCCTCAATTTAGTTATCCTGCGTCATTTTGACTTTAAAACTGCTTGCATATGATTAAATAAAAAATTGAGATTTCAATTTTCTTCACTATTTGACCAAAATTTTAAATATATTATGATGCACTATTATAAAAAGTTAGTAATATGTAAAGATAATTTGCTTTGAACTATTCTAACAATTACTATTAATGATTGAACACATGCAAGTGAAGAAAAAAACTAACGGGACGCCGTGAGTTTTTAAAAAATCAAGATTGCCGTGTGTCCCTTTAAGAAAAAATCTTAGATAGAAAAGGGTGTTTAAAAAACTGATAAAATTTGACTTAAGATATTGCTAAAAAGCTTTATGAATACGGGCCCTGGGCCCTGAGTATGTTTTGCAAACAATTGTTAAATGAGCACACAACACCAGTGCTCATATTTTTCAAACAAATGTGCATACACCAGAGCATTTATTTCAAAAAAGTCAAATATAAATGTGCATACATAAGATCGTATTTTGCCAACAAATTTAAATCTGCATATTTATTACACATAAGCACGTATTTCAAACAAGTTAAATGTACATACACCAGCAACAAGTTAACTGTGCAGACACCAGAGCAGGTATTCCAGTAACAAGTTTAATGTGCATACACCAGAGCAGGTATTCCAGTAACAAGTTTAATGTGCATACACCATAGCAGGTATTCCAGTAACAAATTTAAAGTGCATACACCAAAGTAGATATTCCAGTAACAAGTTTAATGTGCAGATACCAGAGCAGGTATTCCAGTAACAAGTTTAATGTGCATACACCAGAGCAGGTATTCCAGTAACAAGTATTATGTGCATACACCATAGCAGGTATTCCAGTAGCAAGTTTAATGTGCATACACCATAGCAGGTATTCCAGTAACAAGTTTAATGTGAATACACCATAGCAGGTATTCCAGTTACAAGTATTATGTGCATACACCATAGCAGGTATTCCAGTAGCAAGTTTAATGTGCATACACCATAGCAGGTATTCCAGTAACAAGTTTAATGTGCATACACCAGAGCAGGTATTCCAGTAACAAGTATTATGTGCATACACCATAGCAGGTATTCCAGTAGCAAGTTTAATGTGCATACACCATAGCAGGTATTCCAGTACCAAGTTTAATGTGAATACACCATAGCAGGTATTCCAGTACCAAGTTTAATGTGCATACACCATAGCAGGTAAACAAGTTTAATGTGCATACACCATAGCAGGTATTCCAGTACCAAGTTTAATGTGCATACACCATAGCAGGTAAACAAGTTTAATGTGCATACACCATAGCAGGTATTCCAGTACCAAGTTTAATGTGAATACACCATAGCAGGTATTCTAGTAACAAGTTTAATGTGCATACACCAGAGCAGGTAAACAAG
Source organism: Cyrtodaria siliqua (assembly GCA_037043455.1). Taxonomy (NCBI): domain Eukaryota; kingdom Metazoa; phylum Mollusca; class Bivalvia; order Adapedonta; family Hiatellidae; genus Cyrtodaria; species Cyrtodaria siliqua. Next base: position 41,649 of record JAWPHD010000396.1, on the reverse strand, counting down.
TTTAATGTGCATACACCATAGCAGGTATTCCAGTACCAAGTTTAATGTGCATACACCATAGCAGGTAAACAAGTTTAATGTGCATACACCATAGCAGGTAAACAAGTTTAATGTGCATACACCATAGCAGGTAAACAAGTTTAATGTGCATACACCATAGCAGGTATTCCAGTACCAAGTTTAATGTGAATACACCATAGCAGGTATTCTAGTAACAAGTTTAATGTGCATACACCAGAGCAGGTAAACAAGTTTAATGTGCATACACCATAGCAGGTATTCCAGTACCAAGTTTAATGTGCATACACCATAGCAGGTAAACACGTTTAATGTGCATACACCATAGCAGGTAAACAAGTTTAATGTGCATACACCAGAGCAGGTAAACAAGTTTAATGTGCATACACCATAGCAGGTATTCCAGTACCAAGTTTAATGTGCATACACCATAGCAGGTAAACAAGTTTAATGTGCATACACCATAGCAGGTATTCCAGTACCAAGTTATGTGAATACACCATAGCAGGTATTCTAGTAACAAGTTTAATGTGCATACACCAGAGCAGGTAAACAAGTTTAATGTGCATACACCATAGCAGGTATTCCAGTACCAAGTTTAATGTGCATACACCATAGCAGGTAAACAAGTTTAATGTGCATACACCATAGCAGGTAAACAAGTTTAATGTGCATACACCATAGCAGGTAAACAAGGTAAACAAGTTTAATGTGCATACACCATAGCAGGTATTCCAGTAACAAGTTTAATGTGCATACACCATAGCAGGTAAACAAGGTAAACAAGTTTAATGTGCATACACCATAGCAGGTAAACAAGTTTAATGTGCATACACCATATCAGGTAAACAAGTTTAATGTGCATACACCATAGCAGGTAAACAAGGTAAACAAGTTTAATGTGCATACACCATAGCAGGTAAACAAGGTAAACAAGTTTAATGTGCATACACCATAGCAGGTATTCCAGTAACAAGTTTAATGTGCATACACCATAGCAGGTAAACAAGACACATAGGTCATGAAGGATACTAATAAGACTGCTCTTCAGTGTTGCTGATTGTTGCTGCATCTCAGAATCCTCTGGTGCACCCCGGACTGAAAAGTAGAGAATCAGAAACATTTACACCGACTTTACAGGGTACGATACATGTTTATACCGATTATAAATTTACAATTACTGTACATTTACAATGACTTTACAGGGTACAATAATTAGAGGATATTTGTTTGTTTTGAGTGAATATAGGATTTATTTTCGTCTCGAAGTGAGAAGACTCAAATATTTTCACTTGTGCTAAAGCACTCGTGAAAATATAAGTTTTCTCACTTCTCAATGAAAATATATCCTAATCACGACAAACCATAAATACTCTATTTGTTATATAGAGGTAACCTGGAAATATAGAAGAAAACTGGAAATTTATGCAAAAACAAGAAATGTCACTGCAAGTGACAAATGCCCTGAAGTGACCTTTGACCTATAAATGTGACCTTGACCTTGGAGCCTAGGACCTGGATTTTATGTGCGACACGTCGTCTTGTTGTGGTGAGTACTTGTGCCAAGCTATTTGAAAATCTGTCCATGAATGTCGGAGTTTATTAACCGGACACGAAAGTACCTCATTTTGACCTCTGACCTCTAAGTATGACCTTGACCTTGGAGCCACGGACCTGGATTTTGTGCGCGACACGTCATCTTGTTGTGGTGAGCAATTTTGCCAAGTTATTTGAAAACCCGTCCATTATTGTCAAGAGTTATTTACCGGACATGATTGTACAGATGAACAGACGGACGGTGCGACTACTATATGCCAACCTTCGGGGGCATTAATATATATAATGCGCCAAAACAATGATGTCAACAACGTCAACAGTTGCATGACTTCATTTTGAGAGAAATATAAACAATGAAAATATATGTTTTTATTTTAATCATAAAATCCACTATTTCACCGGAAAGTATACAATAAGTAATAGATAGAGTATGGTTTCATTGAGTTGGTTCATTTAAACTTCGAGATGGGCGTAGCCCATCGAGGTGTTTAAATTAACCAACGAGATGAAACCATACTCTATTTGTTTTGTAGCATGTCCATTTCAGCCCTATTTCAGTTATTCTAACTGTTATTCTCACTTATACTCACAGTTATTCTGACAGGTCTTATTTTCAATTAAACGATTTACACCTGTGTCTAAACAAAGAGAATTGTCTGTGACCATGCTACAAATGTTTATATTACATATTTTTTTGTGATTTGTATAGGAAATACTGGGAATAGAAAAACTATATCTACTCGTTTGCTCTACTGTGAAATATCTCCCACTGGGAGATATTTCACAGTACGGAACATTGCTCGGCCTTTTCCGTCAGTGGCGGGAATGCCAAATGACGTTCCGATTGTTTTACGGACGTCTTCGTCAGATTCCGCCACTAGGAAATACTGATTACGGAAATTAACGAAGAGTTCCGGTTCCACTTGTTTTGTTTGTATGATGTAACGTCGTCTTGGCGTTCTCGTGCAAACTGGTGTAAAAAGGCGTGAATCATTAGAAATATTAATAAAATATCATTTTAAATTATGTAATATATAGTTTAACAAGAGGCCCAAGAGGGCCTGTGGACGCTCTACTGGCTAACATGGCTCTTATAATATCAATGAAGCGAGTGACTGCTATTTATGTTTTCTTAAAAGTTTCGAGCAAAAAACAGCTTTTTAACTAAATCAAAGGCCATAACTAAAGAATCTGGTAAAGTTTGGTAATGATCAGATGAAAAATGAAGGCCCTACCGTATTAACGAGGCAAAATATAGCATTTTTAACTAAATCAAGAGCCATAACTCCTCTGTGACTGGTTTTCGAACTTGTCCGAGCTTTCATTGATATTAACAATCTGTGCAAGTTTGGTAAAGATCAAATAATAAATGAAGGTCCTAGAGTGTTCACAAGGCTTAATATGGCATTTTCCAGCAAAACAAGGGCCATAACTCCGTTGAAATTATTTAGATCTTGCCGGTTTTTGAACTTGTTCGAGCTTTCATTGATATAAAGACACTGGCAAAGTAAAGTAAAGATTCGATTAATATTGAAGGCCCTAGAGTGTTCACAAGGTAGGAAATAGCATTTTTCAGAAAAAACAAGGGCCATAACTCCGGTGTTAATGATCCGATTTAGCTGGTTTTCAAACTTGTTCGAGCTTTCATTGAAATTAACAATCTGTGCAAGTTTGGTAAAGATCAAATAATAAATGAAGGTGCTAGAGTGTTCACAAGGCAGAAAATGCCATTTTTCAGAAAAAACAAGGGCCACAACTCTGGTGTTAATGACCCAATTCAGCTGATTTTCGAACTTGTTCAAGCTATAATTAGTATTAACAATCTCTGCAAGTTTGGTAACGATCAAATAATAAATGAAGGTGCTAGAGTGTTCACAAGGCAGAAAATGGAAATTTTCAGAAAAAACAAGGGCCATAACTCCGATGAAATTATTCCGATCTGGCTGGTTTTCAAACTTGTCCGAGCTTTCATTAATATTAACAATCTGTGCAAGTTTGGTAAAGATCAAATAATAAATGAAGGTGCTAGAGTGTTCACAAGGCAGAAAATGCCATTTTTCAGAAAAAACAAGGGCCATAACTCTGGTGTTACTGACCCAATTCAGCTGATTTTCGAACTTGTTCAAGCTATAGTTGGTATTAACAATCTGTGCAAGTTTGGTAATGATCAAATAATAAATAAAGGTGCTAGAGCGTTCACAAGGCAGAAAATAGCAATTTTCAGAAAAAACAAGGGCCATAACTCAGGTGTTACTGATCCGATTTGGCTGTTTTTCGAACTTGTCCGAGCTTTCATTGATATTAACAATCTGTGCAAGTTTGGTAAAGATCAAATAATAAATGAAGGTGCTAGAGTGGTCACAAGGCTTAATATGGCATTTTTCAGCAAAACAAGGGCCATAACTCCGGTGAAATTATTCCGATCTGGCTGGTTTTCGAACTTGTCCGAGCTTTCATTGATATTAACAACCTGTTAAAGTTTGGTAAAGATCGGATGAAAAATGAAGGCCCTATTGTGGTAACAAGACAAAAGTTAACGACGGACGACGGACGGACGACGGACAACTCGCCATCCCATAAGCTCTGCTGGCCTTCGGCCAGTAGAGCTAATAACCAGTGTTTTTGAGATACTGAAAATATCTCCCTCGGTAGAGAAATGGCCCCGATATAAGAACTCGTTCTCCGCACTCGTTCTTATATCAGGGCCATTTCTCTACCTCGGGAGATATTTCCCGTATCTCAAAAACACTGGTTACTAAACTCTATATACTGATAATACATTTACACTAACTGTACATTTACAATGACTTTACAATGTAAGATAAACATTTTTATCGAAAATCTTGTAGTGCTAAAGTGTAATAATGCCATGATGTATTTATCATATTACTCTAGTGTAATAAATATGCAAATGAAGCCTGAATCAATTATTCTTTTCTGTTGAGCTTGATGTTCATTGTACTGCCTTCTTGATTTCCGTGTGGTTCCCGGGGGCCCCGTTTGGTCATGGGGCAAAGAATAGGGCCACTGCAGATGCCTTTGGATGGGTAGGCAGTGGGATAGAATCCCTCCAAATTCATGTTCATTTTATCATTTTTTGTTCATGTTCATTAAAGGTCTTCATCATGACCCCTGCATTGTTTCAGGTGCCATCTTGCTCACATCAAAAGAGCAGTGGCAGAAAAACAATAAACGTGGCTCCAGCGTAAATGGTGTTTCTACGATAGAATTTGCAGCAACTCTGCAGTTCAGGGTGAGAAGGTTCTAGGCCCATTTTCCATATTTTATCTCGATGTACATGGAGGATGAGCCTGGCATGTTCATGACTGTTATAACCTTTCATGTGTTGGTGCGCATTAAAACCCAATTCAATTCAATTCTTGATTTCCAAAATCGTTTAAAATCCTGGATTTTGGAAATCAACAAGGTAGTTCCATTGTTTGGTGTCGGATGAAGAAAACATACGACGCCACAATCTTTTCCTTTATAATTCACTAATTTTTTACTTAGGACCAACTAATCAAGAGTAACATTCCTGTACAGTTTCACGAAAAATCCATCAAGTAGTTTGAGATGAGTAGTCACCACATGTTTTTCCTATATAACTCTATGTAAACAAAGATGCCCAAGTAGTTCTAGAGAAGTAGTTGCCACAAAAAAAGTTTATGGATGGACGAACAGACGGACAAACTGATGACGGACACTGCACCAATGCATAAGCTATGCTGATCTTTGATAGGTAGAGCTAACAAGTTATAACTGTCCTTACTAAAATAGTTCAGTAAAAGCAAAAAAACAAATAAAATTAAAATGAATTTCAAGTCCAGACGTGTGTGTAGAAACCAGGTCAATCAACTCAAAATAGATGGCATGTTGCCAGATAAGATAAAGACTCGTAAATTGTGTTTGTCCAATGATAATTATGTAAATTTTTATTGTTATATTTATATTGGTTGGTCTTTTAATGCAAGGGAAAATTGTTACACACTATTTGGTTGGCTATTAAAATATGGCAATATATTGGCATGCCCACTGTTTCCACTCACCCTGTACAAGATCATTGAAGCGTGGATGGTTGCAGACAAACTCTGGTGAGGGTTTGTTTTTGTTGATGTCCTGATTGCCCCCTGACTTGACCCACTCTGGACCAAACCTCTTAAGGTAATCTATCTCTGCTCCCTTCCTCTCCTTCAACAACACCTGTAAACACATGGGAACAGTAAAGCCACTCTATGTATGAGACAACAGTATTATCTGGGGTAAAACCACTTCCCAGTCCTTGGAACAGTATTATCTGGGGTAAAACCTTTTGGATTTAAAGGGACACATGGCATCTTGATCAGATGGCTATGACCTGTGACCAGAAAAACTGGACATTTCATAGCAAGTAGGTAACAGTGATGCAAAGTTGGCACCCAAGAATTATCGGCCCATATCCTGCACAAGGATAGTTGCTTGTTTGTATGGGGTTTTACATCATTTTCAACACATGTAAGTTCATATATGGCTGTTGATTTTTTTGTGATTTTTTTTTGTGATGTAGTCAGACCACTCACTTTTCCTGGGTAGAACCAGTACTGTATACCTCATGCCATCCGTAACAATCGACACATACTCACTTACAAGATGAGCTCCCAGTGGGATTTGAACCTGCATAAGTGAGAAGTGAGAAGGTTAACAACGCAACGTCCTGCACAAGGCAGTAGAGAAACAGGGCTTAAGTCAGTGCTAAGTGTTGCATCGTATATGACCGTCCCATGAATTGAATTGGAATTTTTATAGTCACACCAACAGCTAATGTCATATGGTGACTTTCCAGCTTCCATTGGTGGAGGAAGACCCCAGGTGTAATTTTCATGCATAGGCAGACACCTGGGTAGATCTACCGAAGTTCCGCAACCCAGCTGTTAAAAGCTTCCTCACATAAAGATTCCAGGTCCTATGAGCCCGAACCCACAGAGGTGAGTGCTATTTCAAGTCAGAGACTAACCAAGCGGCCATGGACGCTCCACCTCTCATGAACAGACTACACAACTGAGTCTGCTACTTTCTTCTCTTGTTTGTGTCCGTTGCTTCTGGTGGATCCCCTTTAGCATATTTATTGTAACTTCTGGTGGATCTCCTTTAGCATATTTATTGTAACTTCCGTTGGATCCCCTTTAGCATATTTATTGTAGCAGATATTGAGAAACTAGTTCATCATTAGTGAAGCAACTCGTCTAAACAGAAATACACATCTTTTAATTCAGCATAGGAACACAAACTGTTTTACGCAAAAATGCACCAGCCTAAAGACCTTATCGCTATTCTCACAGTTGGATAACACTTGGATATAAATGTATACCTATCAATTATTTGTGTAGCTAAATGCTTATATGAGATTTTATTATGTTATATGTGAAAAGTTTAGCCGAATGACATTTTGTGTTGATTTCCTAGACTTAAGAACTCCATACCTCAGTTCTGTTACACATTTTCAGATGTTTAAGTTTGGCAATAAGAAGCTGTCTCAGGGTCTGTGGATTGGCTGACTCCATCAATGGGTTGGATTTGATCCTCAGTTCCTCCAGGCATGCCAGCTTGTTGAGCTCATTTATACTGCTCCACTGGCATATATAATACATGTCATGTGAGGGCCTCATGGAAGATTAGTTTATGACTTAATGTGTTACAATATATAAACAAGAAATGTGGAAATTCCAAAAAAAAGTTTTCTATTGAAATGCTATTACAGTATTGGTAAGATGAAAATTAAGTAAAAAAAGTTTTTTTCTACAAAAAAAAGCAAATAACATAAATGAAGTTGTTGAAGTTTTGTATTAAAGTGATATAAACAGTGTACACTACAGAATAAATAGAATAACATGTGAATCACAAACATAAATTCATACACAGTACATGAGGACTGTAAAGAAAGAAAAGTTTTGTTAGTAAGGCAAATCTAAGCCATATACGCAACACGTTTCATTGCAATATCTCATTCCTAACTTAAGTAATGGAGAGAAAATCTTTTTCTGATTTTGGTAATAGTGACCTTGACCCCAGTGACCCCAAATGCAATTCCAAGCTTCCTTTCCATATAAGGAACTTACACAGCAAGTTCCGTTCCAATATCTCATTCCCAACTAAAGTTATTGAGCTGAAACCATTTTTCTATTTTATTAACAATGACCTTCACCTTGACCAGGTGACCCCAATTCAATTCTAAACTTACTTTTGATATAAACTACCAACACAGCAAGTTTCATTCTAATATCTCATTCCTTAAGTTATTGAGTGGAAACCATTTTTCTGTATTTACTAATGGTGACCTTGACCCCAGTGACCCCAAATGCAATTCCAAGCTTCCTTTCCATATAAGGTACCTGCACAGCAAGTTTTGTTCCAATATCTCATTCCCAACTAAAGTTATTGAGCGGAAACCGTTTTTCTATTATTAGTAAGAGTGACCTTGACCCAGTGACCCCCAAATGTAATTTCAAGCTTCCTTTCCAAATAAGCTACCTAACATCCAAGTTTCATCGTAATAATTCATTCGTAACAGAAGTTATTGAGCAGAAACCTTTTTTTTTCTATTTTTAGTAACAGTGTCCTTGGCTTTGACCCCAATAACCCCAAATGTAATCCCAAGCTTTTTTTCCATATAAGCTACCTATCCTGCAAGTTTGATTGAAATACTCCTAATAAAAGGTATTTAGCGGAAACTAAGAGTTTGACGCCGCACACCAACACGCCCGCCCGCCACACCCCAATCAAATAACCAGGTTTTCCATAACACGGAAAACCTGGTTAATAAACTACTACTAATATTGTCATAAACTCCTGAATGTTATTGTTCCAATAAGATTACTCAGTGTATAAGAGTGCTGTGTTACTAAGGTTTATAGTCCCAACATTCATAAAAGGTACATGTACGCTAGAGTACGGACCATGTGTGTGTAGTTTCCGGTATGTTTTATGGCATGTGGTGACCTCAGTTTTTAGTCTTGTCTAAGGCAGGTCAGGTGGGAAATACTAGTATTTCAGAAATATGACCCAGGTAGGGTTCAATTCACAATTTACATTATGTATACTTATTCGAGAGTTCTGGTGCTTCTATGATGAGTTCATGTGAGGACAAAATCTGAACCTATTTAGGTGGCACTATCAGGTAAAATGTCCTTAAAGGAACACAAGGCAATCTTGATTTGTTTAAAACTTGTGGTATCCCATTAGTATTTCTACATAGCTTGCATATTTGAAAATCATTATGAATAATTATTTGAATAATTCAAAGCAAAATTGTTTGCATCTTACTATATGTTGATTATATTGCACCAATGATATATTTAACCTATGGTAGAATATCGGAGAAAACTTGAAAACTCCCAAATGTTATTGCTCTTTATTTAATTATATGCAAGCAGCTGTTTAAAGTTTAAATGATATTTGTATTCATAAATAGAGGTGTTATTTTAATGCTAGGTAAATACTTCACAACTGCCATGTGTCCCTTTAACAAGTAATAATTCACTTACTATAAATATCATTTCATAGAGTTTTGCATTATTTAGAAAGAAACCCCAATACTGTAATTTGTTTGAAAATTGTGCAAGTAACAGGTGTTATTTTCTCTATTGTCTCACCTTTCTGATAATAAGAATTCAGTTAAGGAAAGAAACTAGAAGGGTGTTCCATGGAACACTTGTGTCGTCTGCCGTGTGCTTATTTCAGCAAGTACAATCTAACTATAAAGCTTGAATACAGGGGGTGCAATCCTTCATGAACAGTTTTTTGTTAGAGTTTACGAAAAGGGTCATAAATCTGCATTGAATAATTGATAAGGAAAAACTGTGTAAAGTTTCATGACCATAGGTCCACATTTTGCTGAATTATGAGCTAGGTTAGGTTGCATGTTGAAGTTTTATGAAAAGGGGCATTAATCTGCCAAAATGAAAGTCAGAGTTATTGGACATGTGTAACAACATTCCTTTGGTTAAGATGAAAATGTGTGTGAAGTTTCATGAACACACATACTTTTCAAGTTATGGCCAGTTATGAGCTTGGTTACATTACAGGTTAAAGTTTTATGAAAGGTGGCATAACTCTGCCAAAATGATAATCAGAGTTATTGGACATTTGTAACCACATTTTTGATGTTTCATGAACATTGGTCAAATACTTTTCAAGCTATGGCCAAGGTTAGGTTGCAGGTTAAAGTGTGACAGATGGATGGATGACGATGGACAATGAATGACAAAGTGATCCGTAAGTGTCTGCCATGCTTTGCAGGTGACACAATTACCAAATATGTGTTTTGGCTAACCAACCCTGCTTTTTTTGTTAAATAAATAAAAATCTAACATTTTACAAATAAAAAATATACCAATTCATGATAACATGTCATAAATTATCACACTATGATGTTAGGGGTAAAGCTAGAAATAGTCACCAATTTTGAATAAATTGCTTAAATAAATAAATGCTTAAATTAAGAAATCCTTCTCTACCCTATTCTAGGTGAAACACACATATTGTATTGGCCTTATGTAATGTCCATTTAATGTTAGGAGATAAGCAGCCTGACATCATATAGAAGTGCCATGAAAAACTGACATTCTTTTTGTGTCTACATTGTGAAATACATGGACTGTGATCAGACACACATTATAACTGTTAGCATTTTGGTGGTAGGTTTTATCCCGATCTGCCTGGCTTCTGCAGTTGATTTGCAAAATGGAAGAAAAATGGACATATCTGACTTTGTTCGGATGAAAAATGAACTTAAGTCTGAACTTAAAATGGATATTTTTCTCCAATTTAAAGACGAGTGGAAAACAGAAATCCAACTGGAACTGAAATCTAAACTGGAAAATGACATCAAAGAAGACCTTAAACATGAGCTTAAGTTGACCTAATGAAGAACTAAAAATCGAACTTAAATATGAGCTAAAAAAGTTAAGTTAAGAATGATAGCACCAGCTAGCTAAGCATATCAAGGTAACATATTGCAAGCTGTATTGTAAAATTAGATTTATACTGTTGAGTTCTAATCCATGTTGAATTCACTTTGAGGTGCACTTTTAAAACTGCTTTATTGATATAATTTAGATTTGAAATCAGTTTTTTGTTTCTAACTACCCTAGGATAATATTATGACAAACTGCAAGTTTCATGTAAAAATATACAAAAGTGTTGGAGATATCCAACTTCAAATCTTTATTTTGTTCCAGGGAATATAATCCTTAAATGGATCCTGCTGAAGATGTGTACAGGTTCATTGTTGTAGACCTAATACTTCGAAATTTATTAACCACAATCACTCATTAGCTAAAACTTAACGGACAGACGGAAGGACAATGCCAATTATATTCTATCTTCTATTACAAACAAGTAGTAACACCTACCTCAGAGATTTTGTTGTTATTAAGGGTGAGAGATCTGAGTTTCAGGAACATGTCTGTGGACGCAGATTTGTTGTCGTCAAAGTAGATCTTGTGGATACCATTATCACTGACAATCAGTGTATCTAACCTGAAATCAAACAAGTTAAAAAATTGTTTTATCTGAAGCACAACCGTGTAATTACTATATCAGAAATGATAAAACAAACATTCAATTTAATGTCACAAACAGTTAATCTCTTGTAGAGCCCAAGTGATAATGTAATGTATTCACCGCTGTTGGAACATAAATCATTTATTAATGCAGTGATAATTTATTTAAAAATTGTTAGTTTTAGTATACAATACTGTTATATATGTGCTAGGTGGTAAACAATAAATCAGAGGGTGAAGGTGGGTCAAGGTAAGACATTTGATGTTATGATATAAAAATAGTGGGTATTTCTGACCAATATCATATTAAGAAAGTTTATCAAACCATTTTTAATTTCAAGTTTAACTAGATGTAGTTTTTGTATGTAGTATTCAATTCATTAATTTGAAGAAAAACAAGAGGCCCAAGAGGGCCTGTGGATGCTATACTGGCTGAAACGTCTCTTATATCAAGGGTTATAATCATAAAATTCCCATCAGTACTTCTTTTAAACTAGAAGGCCATGGCCTACAGTTGAGCCCTTTAATACAGGTCCAGATTTTTATTTGACCAACACCAATGTCAATCTCAAAAGATATTAAATTAATGTCATTTACAGTGGGAGATGCATGTCGTAGTACAGACCGAACGTGACCTATACTTCGTCGAAAGAAGGTCAAATTTAATTAAAATTTTGCATATGATGTTAGCTGCATATGAGGAACATTCCGTGGAGAAGTTTGGTCAAAATCCTGCGAGAAAGAAGCAAGATACGCATGTCGTAGCAGAGACCGGATGTGACCTATATTTTTCGTCAAAGTAGGTCACAGCGACATGAAAATTTACACATGACGTTAGATACATATAAGGAACATTCTGGTGAAGTTTGATGAAAATCCTGGAAGAAAGAAGCATTATACACATGTCGTAGCGGAGACCCTACGTCACCTATATTTTGTGGAAAGTAGGTCACAGCGATCCGAAATTCTGCACATGATGTTAGATGCATTCTGGTGAAGTTTGGTAAGATTATACGAGAAAGAATGAAAATTGGACACACAGGCGAATGGACTAACGGACAAATGAATGGACGGACAAACAGGACACACATACACCCGTAAGACATTGTAAGTCGAGATCTGCAAATGGGCTTGACAAAAATTGTGATACTTTTACTCATAAAAAAAGTTATAGAGCACAAACCATTTTTTTCCATTTTTAGTAAAACCGACCTTGACCCCAGTGGCCCCAAATCAAATCCCAACCCTCCTTTCCACATAAGCTACCTATCCAACAAGTTTCATTGCAATACCTTAATCCTAACAAAAGTTATTGAGCAGAAACCATTTTTTCTATTTTAGTAACAGCAACCTTGACCTTGACCCCAGTGGCCCCAAATGCAATCCCAACTTTCCTTTCAATATAAGCTACCTACCATGCAAGTTTCATCGCAATATGAGCAGAATTTGAAACCATGAGTTTGACCAAGTTCCCAGTATAGCATATTGCATATTCAAAACAAGAGGCCCAAGAAGACCTGTGGACGCTATACTGGCTAACATGGCTCTTATAACATCAATGAAGCGAGTGACTGCCATTAATTTTATGTTTTATTGGAAGTTTCGGGCAAAAAACAGCTTTTTGGCTAAATCAAGGGCCATAACTAAAGAATCTGGTAAAGCTTGGTAAAGATCAGATGAAAAATAAAGGCCCTACCGTATTAACGAGGCAAAATATAGCATTTTTAACTAAATCAAGAGCCATAACTCCTCTGGTACTGGTCCGACTGGTAAAAAAAAAAAAAAAAAAAAAAAAAAAATGAAAAAAAAAAATATTAAAAATATTAAAAATATTAAAAATGAAAAAAAAGAATATAATAATAATAAAAAAGAAAGTTTAAAAAAAAACAAAAACAACATTAAATGAAAAAAAAAAAAAAAAAAAAAAATGAATGAAAAAAAAAAGAAAAGATTTACCAAAAAAAAAATTAACAAAAAACAAAAAAAAGGAATGAAAAAAAAAAGAAAAAAGAAAAGAAAGCCATAACATCTGCTAAAGTTTGGCTAAGATCAGATGCAAAATAATACATGAGAGCTCTGTGCCATGTGGTTCCAGAGAAGAAGATTTTTTCCCAGGGTGGGGCCAAATGTGACCAATGGGTCACCATTTGAACAAACTTGGTAGAAGACCATAAGCTTATAGCAAATGCAAAATATTAAACCTCTGGCTCTTGCAGTTTCAGAGAAGAAGATTTTTTAAGTTTTTCCCTATACATGTCTATGTAAAACATGTGACCCTTGGGCGGGGTCAAATGTGACCCGAGGGTCACCATTTGAACAAACTTGGTAAAGGACCATAAGCTTATAGCAAATGCAAAATATTAAATCTCTGGCTCTTGCAGTTCCAGAGAAGATTTTTTTTCAGTTTTTCCCTATACAAGCATTTATGTTAAACTGTGACACCGAGGCGGGGCCAGATGTGACCCCAAGGTCACCATTTGAACAAAATTGGTAAAGGACCATAAGCTAAGAGCAACAGCAAAATATTAAACCTCTGGCTCTTGCAGTTTCAGAGAAGAAGATTTTTTAAGTTTTTCCCTATACATGTCTATGTAAAACATGTGACCCTTGGGGCGGGGCCAAATGTGACAAGGTCACCATTTGAACAAACTTGGTAAAGGACATAAGCTTATAATAAATGTAAAATATCAAACCTCTGGCTCTTGTAGTTTCCGAGAAGAAGATTTTTTAAAAAGAAATCCTATACAAGTCTATGTAAAACTGTGACCCTCGGGGTGGGAACAAATTTTACCCCAGGGTCACCATTTGAACAAACTTAATAGAGGACCATAAGCTGATGCTACATGTAATACATGAGAGCTCTGTGCCATGTGGTTCTAGAGAAGAAGATTTTTTTCAGTTTTTCCCTATACAAGCCTATGTAAAACTGTGACCTCCGGGGTGGGGCCAAATGTGACCCCTGGGTCACCATTTGAACAAACTTGGTAGAAGACCATAAGCTTATAGCAAATGCAAAATATTAAACCTCTGGCTCTTGCAGTTTCAGAGAAGAAGATTTTTTTTCAGTTTTTCCCTATACAAGCATTTATGTAAAACTGTGACCCCGGTGCGGGGCCAGATGTGACCCAATGGTCACCATTTGAACAAACTTGGTGGAGGACCACAAGCTTATAGCAAATGCAAAACATTAAACCTCTGGCTCTTGCGGTTTCAGAGAAGAAGATTTTTTAAGTTTTTCCCTATACATGTTTATGTAAAACATGTGACCCTTGGGGCGGGGCCAAATGTGACCCGAGGGTCACCATTTGAACAAACTTGGTAAAGGACCATAAGCTTATAGTAAATGCAAAATATCAAACCTCTGGCTGTTCTAGTTTCCGAAAAGAAGATGAAGAAAAAAATCCTATATAATTCTATGTAAAACTGTGACCCCCGGGGCGGGGACAAATTTGACCCCAGGGTCACCATTTGAACAAAATTATTAGCGGTCATAAGCTGATGCTACATGTAATACATGAGAGCTCTGTGCCTTGTGGTTTTAGAGAAGAAGATTTTTTAAAGTTTTTTCCTGTATGTCTATATGAAAAACATGCAAAACCTCAATATACAAACTTTGGACCCCCGGGGCACGAGCATTTTTTACCCCGGGGACTTTATTTGAACAAACTTGAGAGTCTAGGCGTTGTCGATCATTTTAAAAGAAAAACTGTTGAAATCTGTCCAGCGGTTCTGGAGAAAAAGATTTTTTAAGATTTCGACAATATATGGTAATGGCAGCCATCTTGGATGTAGCGCTTACCTAATTTTAACAAATCTAATAAGCATTCATCTAAGAATCATCCATGTGAAGTTTGGTCAACATTAGCCAAGCGGTTTCTGAGAAGAAGTCCTTTGAAGAAAAGTTAACGGACGGACGACGGAGGACGGACACCACACCATCCCATAAGCTCTGCTGGCCCTTGGCTAAAAATCAAGGACATAACTCCGGTGTAAATGGTCCGATCTGGCTGGTTTCTAACTCGTCTGAGCTTTCATTGATATCAACAATCTTGAAAAAGATTGGATGAAAAATTAAGGCCCTATTGTGTTAACGTGGTCAAATTATAGCAAATTTTCAGAAAATCAAGGGCCATAACTCCAGTGTAAATGGTCCAATCTGGCTGGTTTTCGAACTTGTCCAAGCTTTCATTGATATCACCAATCTTGTAGAAATACTTTGGTAAAGATTGGATGAAAAATGAAGGACCTATCTTGTTAACGGGGCAAAATATAGCAATTTTACTAAATCAAGGGCCATAACTCTGGTGTTAACAACGCAAAAGTTAACGGACGGACGTCAGACGGACGACGGACAACTTGCCATCCAATAAGCTCTTTTTTTGTAAACATTGCTTGGACCACAATATTTACATTTCTTTTGCTCACAAGATATCGATTAGCACGTTAGTTTTGCTTATATAATGTCTTGCATCACATAACTGTCCCATGTAGCTCAGTCGGGAACATGTTCGTCTTACCCGCAAGTGTAAATTTAGTGTGGGCTTGGAATTCAATCCCAAGAAGTGGTACTTCTTCTTCGGGTACCATTATTGAATTCCGTCGAAACATCTTTTTTCTATTTAGTACTGTAATGTTTGTCAACGTAGTTATTTTGTGTTTTATAAACTCCAAGTGACGTCTAATGCAGCTTTAAGATAACAACAAGTTGGATGGAAACTTGACCCTACGCTGAGGTGGCCATAAGCTCCATTATTTTTCGAATAGTTGAGCTAAATATAAGTATCTGTACATACTCTGGAAGATGTGACAAGTGCAGAATCTGTGACCAGTCTGTGAGTTGATTGGATTCCAGGTTAACCAGTCTGATGTTACATAATCTCCCCTCCACACTGGAGAGTGATTGAATACTGTTAAAACACGCGTGGATCTGCTCCAAATGGGAGAACATGTCACAGCACTGCAGGATCTATTTTAGAACACAAATACATACTCTATTATTATATTGCAGTTGATCAGATATTAATTTACCCTAAAAACACACATATTTTGTTCTTGCTTTTTTATCAATTCAAAATATAATTCTATTTCAAAATATCTTAAATCTTGCACTTTTAAAATGTTGACAGCTATATACTTAATGTTTCCAAAAGGTCTGAGAGCTATTCCATTAAAACATACCAGGGAGACAGAAAGGCAAATTAATAAACATCTATGGGTGAACCCCATTTTCTGAAATTTGGTTCTTCGAAATCAATTTTGCATCTATGAGTGGGTTTTCAATTTCAAAAGTGCCTTTCCTTGGTCTCATGTAAGTTTTAATGGAATAGCTGTATGTTTTAATGGAATATCCGTATTAAAGTATGTTTTAATGGAATAGCCGTATGTTTTAATGGAATAGCCGTATATTTTAATGGAATAGCCATATGTTTGAATGGAATAGCTGTATGTTTTAATGGAATACGAGTATGTTTTAATGGAATAGCCGTATGTTTTAATGAAATAGCCGTTTGTTTTAATGGAATAGCCGTATGTTTTAATGGAATCGTATGTTTTAATGGAATAGCCGTATGTTTTAATGGAAAAGCCCTATGTTTTAATGGAATAGCTGTATGTTTTAAAGAACAAGCCATGAGGTTGAACTATGAGCATGTTGAATAAGTTCTATACAAGCCAAAAGGTCCATGCAACAGTATTGTATCTGAACTTTCCAAGGTGGTACCTACTCATATTGGGTCTTTTATTAGCAACAATTCAGAGCTGTAGATAAGCTGAGTTTTTGAGTATTTTACTCATGCCTTTGTTGCAAAAACCCTCAGTTTTTTAAAATTGTGAGTATCATTACTCATCAACTTACTACAAAAACTCATAACTTTTAAAAATCATGAGTATTATATTTGTATGTATAGTCCCATGGAACAGTTACATGTAATTCCATATTTACATGATGGAAATTATTCCAAGCATGTGTCTAATATTAAGGTCATAAAATGTTGCTTTTGTTTTTACTTAACTTCCATTCAGTCAGAATAGTTGTTTCTTTTAAAATGTATTAACGGTAATTCACATCCATTTTGAAAGCATGAACTATTTTTTACTCTGAACGAGTTCCTTCTTACTCATTCATTTTGAATATGATGAGTAAATACTCATTGCAGTCAAAAATTATCTACAGCTCTGGCAACATAGTTATGTTACAGACACTTAAAGGGGCAACATTCCCTACCCCGGTAGGGAGATATTGGAGGTGTGTCATCAATTGCACCAGCTATACAGGCCTGTCAGTAACAGTGAATGACTCTAAAAATAGCACATGTAAACAAGTCTCACTGGATGCAGAGTTGCAGACGACAGGAAATTGTACTTACAAATCGGCTAGAAGTAAAGTTTTTCAATATAATGACTCCAAACTACTAGTATATAATTTCTGTTTATTTTATTGGAACTGTGAGTTTTTTTAGTATTATTCATGTTTTATCCTATAGTTACTCTTTTATTTTCATCTAATATCCACTGCACTGTGTTGTGTGGATAATATAAAAAAGAATTGCTATCAACTTTTGCGGCAAAATAAATGTAATCTGGCGACTAAACAGAACTTCACACTGCCAGCAAATATTTCAGGACATTAGTTACCGTGTTAAATGAAAATTAATTGCCAATTTAATATAGTTGGTCTGGAGAAACAGCGTATATATACCGCAGTACACAAGATATGCGTATAATTTGGACATGTATGTTCGGATGACATTGTGTTGGGAATAATTATTAATCACTAAAGCATAACTGTACAAATTAGTGTTAGGAATGGTTGGACATGATGGAGATAATAAGATATTACATTGTCTATAGTTATGACTAAGGAACATACATCACTGAGCCTGAGGAGGGAATATTCAATTTTCATGGGTGGGATATAGAAGTGCATGGTGATGTTTCTGATTCTGATGTGAACACGGTAGAGATGATTTGTTATCTGGAACACATGAACAGTCACAGATACAAACATCCTATCTCAGAGTACTGCTACAGAGGTTTACACACAATTATAACTACTGCCTATCTCCAAGCCAAAACGCTGAGTGTCGTCTGCTGTAAATACTACCACGTGTATTTGTGTACAATTCTCAGTTATAGCCCCACAGGCTCCTCCCCTATATTTTCAAATTTCTGTCAGTTGGGTTTAAAAAAAATTTGAAACTAGAAATAAACAAGAGGGCCAAGATGGCCCTAAAGCGATCACCTAAGTACTGGCACATTATCGAACTTCTTCGAAATCTTATGGTCATATACAATCTGTGCAAGTTTGGTTAAGATTGTTCAAGAAATGTGGGCTCTGTTGTGTATAACAACATTGATATAGACAGTTTAAGACATAACATTGATATAGACAGTTTAAGACACTGACAAAGATTGGTAAAGATCAAAATACAAAATGAAGGTGCTAGAGAGTAACACCTTGGGCAGAGCCAAATGTGACCCCAGGGCTACATGTAATATATGAGAGCTGTGTGCTTTGTGGTTTCAGAGAAGAAGGTTTTTTAAGTTTTTCCCTATACAAGTCTATGTAAAACCTGACCCCTGGGACCGGGCCAAATGTGAACCCAGGGTCACCATTTGAACAAACTTGGTTAAGGACCATAAGAGTATAATAAATGCAAAATATTAAACCTCTGGCTCTTGTAGTTCCAGAGAAGACGACTTTAATGTGTTTCCTATATAAGTCTATGTAAAACTGTGACCCACGGAGTGGGGTCAAATTTTACCCAAGGGTCACCATTTGAACAAACTTGGTAGAGGACCATAGTCTTATAGTAAAGGCAAAATATTAAACCTCTTGCTCTTGCAGTTTCAGAGAAGATTGTTTTTTTCCTATATATATGTCTATAAAAAACTGTGATCCCCGGGGCGCGGCCAAGTTTGACACCAGGGTCACCATTTGAACAAACTTGGTAGAGGACCATAAGCTTATAGCAAATGCAAAATATTAAACCTATGGCTCTTGCAGTTCCAGAGAAGAAGATTTTTTTTACTTTTTCTCTATACAAGCCTATGTAAAACTGTGACCCCGGGGCGGGGCCAAATGTGACCCCAGGGTCACCATTTGAACAAAATTGGTAGAGGACCATGAGCTTATAGCAAATGCAAAATATTAAAGCTCTGGCTCTTGAAGTTTCAGATATGATTTTTTAAGTTTTTCCCTATACATGTCTATGTAAAACATGTGACCCTTGGGGCGGGGCCAAATGTGACCCGAGGGTAACCATTTGAACAAACTTGGTAAAGGACTATAAGCTTATAGTAAATGCAAAATATCAAACCTCTGGCTCTTGTAGTTTCCGAGAAGATTTTTTTTTTTTTTTTCCTATATGTCTATGTAAAACTGTGACCCCCGGGGCGGGGACAAATTTGACCACAGGGTCACCATTTGAACAAACTAAGTAAAGGACCATAAGCTTATAGCAAATGCAAAATATTAAACCTACATGTAATACAGCTCCGTGCCATGTGGTTCCAGAGAAGAAGATTTTTTCAGTTTTTCCGTATACAAGCCTATGTAAAATTGTGACCCCCGGGGCGGGGCCAAATGTGATCCCTGGGTCACCATTTGAACAAACTTGGTAGAGGACCATAAGCTTATAGCAAATGCAAAATATTTAACCTCTGGCTCCTGCAGTTTCAGAGAAGAAGATTTTTTAAGTTTTTCCCTATACATGTCTATGTAAAACATGTGACCCTTGGGGCGGGGCCAAATATGACCCGAGGGTCACCATTTGAACACACTCGGTAAAGGACCATAACCTCATAGTAAATGCAAAATATCAAACCTCTGGCTCTTGTAGTTTTCGAGAAGAAGATTTTTTATTGTTTTTCCCTATATAAGTCTATGTAAAACTGTGACTCCCGGAGCGGGCACAAATGTGACCCCAGGATCACCATTTGAACAAACTAAGTAGGGGACCATAAGCTTATGCTACATGTAGTACATGAGAGCTCTGTGCCATGTGGTTCCAGAGAAGAAGATTTTTTTTCAGTTTTTCCCTATACAAGCCTATGTAAAATTGTGACCCCCGGGGCGGGGCCAAATGTGACCCCTGGGTCACCATTTGAACAAACTTGGTAGAGGACCATAAGCTTATAGCAAATGCAAAATATTAAACCTCTGGCTCCTGCAGTTTCAGAGAAGAAGGTTTTTTAAGTTTTTCCCTATACATGTCTATGTAAAACATGTGACCCTTGGGGCGGGGCCAAATATGACCCGAGGGTCACCATTTGAACAAAATCGGTAAAGGACCATAAGCTCATAGTAAATGCAAAATATCAAACCTCTGGCTTTTGTAGTTTCCGAGAAGAAGATTTTTTAAAAAAAAATCCTATATAAGTCTATGTAAAACTGTGACCCCCGGGGCGGGGACAAATTTGACCCCAGGGTCACCATTTAATCAAACTTAGTAGAGGACCATAAGCTGATGCTACAAGTAATACATGAGAGCTCTGTGCCTTGTGGTTTCAGAGAAGAAGATTTTTTAAAGTTTTTTCCTATATGTCTATATGAAAAACATGCAAAAATCTACAAACTTTGGATCCCCGGGGAACGGCCATTTTTGACCCCGGGGACTTCATTTGAACAAAGTTGATAGTTTAGGCATTGGCGATCATTTTAAAAGAAAAACTGTTGAAATCTGTCCAGTAGTTCTGGAGAAGAAGATTTTTTAAAGTTTCGACCATAAATAGTAATGGCGGCCATCTTGGATGTCGCGCTGACCTAATTTTAATAAATCTAAAAAGCATTCATCTAAGGATCATCCATGTGAAGTTTGGGCAAAATTAGCCAAGCGGTTTCTGAGGAGAAGTTGTTTGAAGAAAAGTTAATGACGACGACGGACGGACGACGGACACAGAGTGATCCCAATAGATCACCTTGAGCCTTCGGCTCAGGTGATCTAAAAATACTTTTTCACAAGTATGTTTTTACCAATACAATTGTTTAATATCAGTTTACATCAGTGCCAAATATTGAAATTTTTTATGAGGTGGAATTTTCAATATTTTGAAAAAGGTCTCCCTACATCTAGTGGCTTCTATACAGAAGTTGTGGCTTTAACTAACAAACCTGTATACTAGTCCTTCTAAAGCAATGCAGTATTCTGTTCATTAATGTCAAATAAAAACTAGAACTATCGCTGAAGGTGATGAATACCCCTGCTTTTTGATCAATTGTTTTGTTTTGGAACACGCATTCAAAACCATTGAGGAATGCAAGTAATAACTAGAAGGATGTTCCATGGATCACTTGTGTCGCCTGCCGTGTGCTTATTTGACCAAGAACAATCTATATACTATAAAGTCTGAAGACACAGAGTTTTTTTATTTTTTTAAGTGTTAAAGTTTATGAAAAGGGGCATACATTTGCATTGGATAATTGATAAGGAAGAACTGTATAAAGTTTCATGACCATAGGTCAATATTTTGCCAAGTTATGAGCTAGGTTAGGTTGCAGTTTAAAGTTTTATGCAGAGGAGGTATAACTCTGCCAGAATGAAAGTCAGAGTTGGACATGTGTAATTCCTTCAGTTAAGATGAATGTGAAGTTTCATGAACATAGGTCAAATACTTTTCAAGTTATGGCCAGTTATGAGCTTGGGTAGGTTGCAGGTTAACGTTTTATAAAAAGGTTTATAGCTCTGCTGAAATGAAAGTCAGAGTTATTGGTCATGGGTAACAATATTCTGTGTCGTAAGATGAATATGTGTGTGAAGTTTCATGAACATAGGTCAAATACTTCCTAAGTTATGACCAGTTATGAGCTTGGTTAGGTTGTAGGTTAAAGTTTTATGAAAGGGGGCATAACTCTGTCAAAATGAAAGTCATAGCTATTGGTAATGGGTAACAATATTTTGTGTGGTAAGCTGAATATATTTGTGAAGTTTCATGAACATAGGTCAAATACTTCTTAAGTGATGGCTAGTTATGAGCCTGGTTAGGCTGCAGGTTAAAGTTTTATGAAAGGGGGCATAACTCTGTCAAAATGAAAGTCAGAATTATTGGACATGTGTACACCTTAGGTTAAGATGATGATGTGTGTGAAGTTTAATGAACATATGTCAAATACTTCAAGTTATGACCAAAGTTAGGTTGCAGGTTAAAGTGTGACGGACGACGGACGACAGACAAAGTGATCCCTAAGTGTCTGCGACAAGTAGGCGACACAAAAATGTGTTACGTGACATGACGCGACAAAAATGTGTTAAGTGACGGGACAGATTCCTATATAGCCTCCTCTTCACTTTGTGAAAGCGGGGCTATAACAAGCTCATCCTCTATAAATAATAAACCTTCAAAGCAATGTGCATTGTGTGGTATTAACGTTCACAGGTACATGTTGACATTGTGTTTACTTTCAATTAAATTTAGAAGGTGAACAAGTAAAAAAAATGGTACTGAAATGGACTGCTACCTATAGTATTCAATTTCTAATTTTAATAGGAAGTATACACACTGTTTTTAACCTTTATCTGTGCTAACGTGTGTCAAATCTACCACAAAATCTACAAGTGCTATATTACAAATGTGTAAAGTATACCTATCCCGAAACATAGATTGGAAAATGGTTTCAAGATGAAGAATGTCCATCACTCGACTTGTTGTCCACTATGAACATTGTACATGTTGAACAAAGCAAAATCCTGATTGTTGAAATTCTTTGACTAAGAAAAGAGAACCATTTTGATACCTGTTGCCATGTCAACCCCATTCTGTTGAGGAACAATGCCACGACATGGGAGAAACTGGACACTAAATCCTGACTGTTAGCCGGCAATGTCAATTCATTCTCACTATTAAGGAGTAGAAAAGGGAGGTAATATATGAGTAATCACTATTGATAATGAAATAATGTCATTGAAAGTGTATTCGCTGACAAATATAATTGAGTAATAGGAACATGGAAGTCAAAATGCAATGACTCCATTGATGGAAGAAAACATTTTGTTAATAGGTTAACTTATTTTCATTGAAGTGAAATAGAAGTAATTTGACAGCTAGAATTTCATCACTTGCAATATATGAGGGAAATTGTTATTGTTCTGATACTAAAAAGTATTTTTCCTACAATTTTTTATCTTAAATTATGCTCTTCCCATCTCCCTCCCCCACCATTGCCAACCAACCGCCCTGAACACCCCATATAAAAAGTGTGAAACTTCAATATATATCACCTAGAATTTAATCAAACATTTTTACCTGACATTTAGAGATTTGAGATTTTTCAGTTGGCGTGTTATATCTGCCACATGTTTCCAGGATGGTAGGAGGTTACTGGAGATATCTAGAATCTCAATACTGGGTACCAGCAGGGAAAGGTCATGTGACACTGGCGTGCCATAGACATGCATCTGTCTCAATGCAACTTCCCGCAGTCCATCTATTTTGCTAAAATAGAAAATGAATATAAAAAATAATGTGATATAAAACAGACAGTTCAAAACAAGATGTATTTCACTCATTAGAACAAGATAATCCAGAAGACCTACATGTATTCCAGAAATGTCAACATGGTGGGGGTGGAAGGCAGTCTAATTAAAAATTGATGGGTGATGGGTGTTTGAGAGAATTTTTTTATACATGGGTATGTAAATTAAAACAAGAAATATCACTGTAAGTGATAAATGCCACCGAAGTGTCCTTTGACCTCTTAGTTTGACCTTGACCTTGGAGCCATGGACCTGGATTTGTGCACGACACCTCATTTGGTTTTGGTGAACACTTGTGCCAAGTATTTGAAAATCCGTCCAGGCATGCAAAAGTTATTGACCGGACACGATTTGACCTTTGACCTCTAAATGTGACCTTGACCTTGGGGCAACAGACCTGGATATTGTGCGCGACACATCATCTTGTTGTGGTGAGCACTTGTGCCAAGTTATTTGAAAATCCGTCCATGAATGCCAGAGTTATTGACCAGACACAATTTGACTTTTGACCTCCAAATGTGACCTTGACCTTGAAGACCTGGGTTATGCACGCGACACATCGTCTTGTTATGGTGATCACTTGTGCCAAGTTATTTAAAAATACCTGTAGGGGTTGTGACGTTACGGTCCGGACACGAAATTGAGTACCTGTTTGTGACCTTTGAACTGCAAGTGTGACCTTGACCTTTGAGGTACGGACCTTGGTTTTGCGCGCGACACATCGTCTTGTTATGGTGATCACTTGTGCCAAGTAATTTAAAAATCCCTGCAGGGGTTGTAACGTTACGGCTGGACACGAAATTACGTACCTGTTTTTGACCTATAAACTTCAAGTGTAACCTTGACCTTTGAGGTACGGATCTGGGTTTTGCGCGCGACACATGATCTTGTTATGGTGATCACTTGTGCCAAGTTATTTAAAAATCCTGCAGGGGTTGTGACGATACGGTCCGGACACGAAATTGCGTACCTGTTTTTTACCTATGAACTTCAAGTGTGACTTTGACCTTTGAGGTATGGACGCGACACATCGTCTTGTTATGGTGATCACTTGTGCCAAGTTATTTAAAAATCCCTGCAGGGGTTGTGACGTTACGGTCCGGACACGAAATTGCGTACCTGTTTTTGACCTATGAACTTCAAGTGTGACCTTGACCTTTGAGGTATGGACCTGGGTTTTGCGCGCGACACATCGTCTTGTTATGGTGATCACTTGTGCCAAGTTATTTAAAAGTCCCTGCAGGGGTTGTGAAGTTAAGGTCCAGACAGGAATTTCAGAATGACAGACGGACAGAATCCGGACGGACGGACAGAATCCGGACGGACGGTGCGATTACTATATGCCCCGAAAAAAATTCGGTGGACATAAAAACATGGCTGGTAATCCTTTCAAAAAAGTGCCTACCACCCCCACCATTAGAAATTCCTGGAAAAGCTCTAACACCATAATTATTATTTATGGATTGCTTTACCAAACATTTTTTGACTAAAACAAATTTGAGGGCGCACCATCGCAAATACCCACATTTTCTTCACACAGGTCATTTGCCTTTAACCCTGTATCCACTTTACATGTAATTGTTTTGATTGTTCTTTGATCAGAAATAGAACTATTTATGATTTTCTGTATACATGTATTATACAGTATAACACTGTAAATAAATAAAAAAAAAATATAGGGTATTTGTGTATTTGAACTTTTGACCCCTATCCCAGAGTCCCATGGTGACCCTGGTGCAAATTATACTGATATTCAAAATCATTACATTTTATTGAGAAAAAAAAGAAAGGTATTTAACCCAATTTACCTCTTTGACACCCCTTTCCCTGGACCCCACCTGTGACGTAGGAGGAAAAAATTATACAGTATAATCCCATCAAATTAACATTTCATTTGAGATATAACTGAATTTTTTTTTTAAAAATACCACACCCCACCCACTCACCCTGGGCCCCTGGGCAGACGTCTGAGTTTGATCATTTGATATGTTGTTTATCTTTCATAGACACTATATATACCAAGTTAGGTGCAAAAATGTGGAAAAATAACAGAGTGTAATTGAAGTTTTAGTGTATTGGAGCTTTTGACCCCACCCTGAGGGCTCCTGACAGCAGAAGCAAAAATAGTATTGCTCTTGCACGCAGTCATCATATGGTGAAATCATACCCTAAGTTTGATTTAATTCCGTTCTGCGGTTTAGGAGAAAAATATTTAATGGATGGATGGATGGATGGATGGACGGACGGACGGACGGACGGACGGACAACAGAGGTGATTTTTATATACCGTACCCCATTTTTATAAAAAAAAGTGGGTATGAAAATTACTGCAGCTTTGCCTTTTCTCCTGTCTTCAGTCCTGTCAAAGTAAGTGTTTCAATCACAGTTAACCACTGAATTATTGCAAAATTAAAGGATAAACGTTTATTAAAAAGTTATTAAACAAAAAAGGTAAATTATTTCACTTCTGCAGTTGAATGAAAGCTACTACAAATTTAATAGTGAATATTGTAAGAAAACAAGTACATCATAATTATATATGTTTACATTATATCATTTAATCATATTTCACCTCTGTAAATCATTAACCTTCCTAGCTCCAACCATTTCGACGACTGTCTGAACGTTTTTAGAGCTGACGACAAACAGATCCTCAGGGATGACACCTGCGTGTTCGTCCTCCACCCTTCCATACCTGTCCCTCACAGCTGACATGAACGTTAAACCGAAATTGGCCTTCTTTGGACGGATAAATGAACCAGACTTTGGATGCCTGAAATGTCAATAAAATATTATGATTATTACTTCAATTTTCAAAGATGAGATGTTAAAATGCTACAGTGTTATTTTAAACCCTTTTGGGAATGGTACCTATTCAATCGGGATTATAAAATTTGTGATGTTTTGCCTTAAGCTGGGATTGTTTCACTATCAATCAAAAGCAATATTGTATGCTTAAATACGTTGAAAACACATTACCATGTATACATTCTCTTGCTGTATTTCATTACCCTGATTTTATCACTCCAGTTGGGAAGAGGAATGGTACCGTTTTTTCGGTACCACTTATATAAGGAAGGAAAAACACTGCTAAAATTATGTGTTTTGAGTAATACATGGGTAACCTTTTACATCAGCTGACTGATCTTAGCATTTTTTATCAGACCAAAATAAAAACAGACATGGACACAGTTGCCAGTAAGACCCTATTTCTTAAACGTTGATACAGGACAATGGATTTCCGGATCCCTGAATGGTTTTAACGGCTGTAAAATTTATGGTACAGAAGCTTTTGCTTTGTTTCCAAATACACACAAAATATTTTTTTGTAATTTCATAAATTGAATTTTTCAGAAAGCAGTATGACATACAAAGTTGCAGCAAGAGATTGAAGAATGTTTTTCAAACCAACTTCTTAGATGATTAAGCTAAGAGTCCTTGCAGTCAGAAAATATAAACATTTTGCCATCTCCAGGTATGAAATGTTTATAGCTGGATATTCGTATAAACTACCCGTCAATGCAAAGAAGTTATTGCCAAAATGTTTCAATTTATAATTATGATCCCCGGTTATACTTTTGAAGGGAACAAAAATCATAATTAGAGCACATACATCTCATTAGTTACATACTGTGTTTTAAAATAGGTGTGTCCCTCGTGTGTGCCGTCATGTTTACCCCTGTCTTTGTCATCCCACTCTACACCTAACCACGTACCTGCATAATAGCAATGTTTACATGATGCCAGATATACTTAGATATCTCCGCCCTATTGTTGATGTCGGAGTATACTGACAATAGGTTTTATTATCATGGATATATGATTGACAACTGGCGTCATATTAAATTTAGGTCTTATATGCAAATAATGATAATAACAATATGTATACATAATTTACACAGTTAAATAAACAGACACCAAGTTTCAACATTTTTAACGACCCTTGAAACTTACCTAACACATTTGAAATAAATGGTTAATGCCGTATCATGCTTATTGTTTTATGTTTGTATATTTATATTTTTTGAGGTACTTTTTTATTGAAAAGCATACAGAAACAGACACATTCCTTAAAGCCACAATCTGCTTATTAAAGCGCAAACTGAAACAGTTGACGATCTTTTGGTCAGTTTTGTAACTTAGGGAATTACTAGGACTCAGTGAAACCAATAGAATATATTAAGAATTATGTCCCCTTTTGTGCAATCTCACTGAGATTGCATTTGGAAGAGATAACAATTAGAACTCAAATAATAGTAATAATCTTGAATATCTTTACTTGAAACTTCCAGTTTAATATGTTTACACATTTATCTAGGCAGTGCTACCCTTGAATTATAAATACATACTTGATAAATATGTGAATGTGAATTAGTCAATACACACATGATCTTGAGTATGGATCAATACACACTTTTATCAAGTTTGTATTTATTATTCAAGTATAGCAGAGTCTTGATTGATAAACACCGCTACAATATCGTGAAAACGCATGTGAACTAACGTACTAGTACATTGTGTCCAATGTCTGATAGCTTTCAAGGCCAAATAGCTTACTTATGTTACAAAACATTCACATAATTTTTTACCAAAGGGTAAATTTCAAACTACACCTGGGGACATTGGGTGATTTAAGGAAAATTTGACAGAAATATATAACACAGAAAGCTTGACAACATCTGTATTATCTCCGTTGAAGTTGAAAATAAACATATTGTGGCTTTAAAGATAATAGAACTATGAATATTTAAAAGAATTAGCGTACCTTTGGTTGGTGGAACAAGGCCTATGTACCTGAGGGTGGCACAGCAGCCATCACATTCTAGACGATCGCCAACACAGACAGGACTTCCATCTTTATGAACTATACTGTCCTCAGACACTGGAATGTAGACGTTTACATTGTGTTATAATAGCTAAAATATATACAACTTTTGAGGTCCCGATTTCGTTTTTGTTGTTGTTATATTTTGGGCGAGAGGGCAAAGTTTAATTACAGGTGAGTATACATGTTTTAACAATAGCTTCCTTTTGGAATTCACAAAATAGCTTGCTGGAGTTATTTTATGCAGGATCTATTCTACACCAATTTTCAAATACAATTTAAAGCTGAAAAAGATTTTACAGAGAACAATGGATTTTTATCCTGGTGGTAAAGGCATTGCACTTAATATTTCTGTAATAAACAAGAGGGCCAAGATGGCCCTATATCGATCACCCGAGTAATTGTCCATTATCGAACTTCTTCGAAATCTTATGATCATATTATACAATCTGTGCAAGTTTGGTTAAGATTGTCCAAGAAATGTGGCCTCTGTTGTTTACCAACATTGATATAAAGACACTGACAAAGTTTGGTAAAGATCAAAGACAAAATGAAGGTGTAACCTCTGGGGCATGGCCAAATGTGACCCAAGGGCTACATGTAATATATGAGAGCTGTGTGTCTTGTGGTTTCAGAGAAGAAGATTTTTTAAGTTTTTCCCTATACAAGTCTATGTAAAACATATGACCCCTGGGGCAGAGCCAAATGTGACCCCGGGTCACTATTTTAATAAACTTGGTAAAGGACCATAAGCTTATAGTATATGCAAAATATTAAACCTCTGGCTCTTGTAGTTTCAGAGAAGAAGATTTTTATAAAATTTCCTATATAAGTCTATGTAAAACTGTGACCCCCTGAGCAGGGCCAAATTTGACACCAGGGTCACCATTTGAACAAAATTGGTAAAGGATCATAAGCTTGTAGAAAATGCAAAATAATGAACATCTGGCTGAAGCAGTTTCAGAGAAGAAGATTGTTTAAGTTTTTCCCTATACAAGTCTATGTAAAACATGTGACCCCTGGGGTGGGGTCAACTGTAACCCTAGCGTCACCATTTGAACAAACTTGGTAAAGGACTATAAGCTTATAGCAAATGCAAAATATTGAACATCTGGCTCAAGCCGTTTCGGAGAAGACGATTTTTTAAGTTTTTCCCTATACAAGTCTATGTAAAACATGTGACCCCTGGGGCGGGGCCAAATGTAACCCCAGGGTCACCAATAGAACAAACTTGGTAAAGGACCATAATCTTATAGTAAATGCAAAATATTAAACCTCTGGCTCTTGCAGTTTTAGAGAAGAAGATTTTTTTAATTTTCCCTATACATGTCTATGCAAAACATGTGACCCTTGGGGCGGGGTCAAATGGTGACCCTCGGGTCACCATCTGAACAAACTTGCTCAAGAACCATATGCTTATAGTAAATGCAAAACATTAAACCTCTGGCTCTTGTAGTGACCGAGAAGAAGATTTTTTATTTTGTTTTCCTATACAAGTCTATGTAAAACTGTGACCCCTCGGGGCGGGGACAAATATGACCCCAGGGTCACCATTTGAACAAACTTAGTAGAGGACCATAAGCTGATGCTACATGTAATACATGAGAGCTCTGTGCCTTGTGGTTTCAGAGAAGAATATTTTTTAAAGTTTTTTCCTATATGTCTATATGAAAAACATGCAAAATCTCAATATACAAACTTTGGATCCCCGGGGCACGGCCATTTTTTATTCCGGGAAGTTTATTTGAACAAAATTGATAGTCTAGGGGTTGGCGATCATTTTAAAAGAAAAACTGTTGAAATCTGTCCTGCGGTTCTGGAGAAGAAGATTTTTTAAGTTTCGACCATATATGGCAATGGTGGCCATCTTGGATGTCGCGCTGACCTAATTAAAAAAAATCTAAAAAGCATTCATATAAGGATCATCCATGTGAAGTTTAGTCAAAATTAGCCAAGCTGTTTCTGAGGAGATGTCGTTTGAAGAAAAGTTAACGACGACAACGACGGACGGACAACGGACGCAGAGTGATCCCAATAGATCACCTTGAGCCTTCGGCTCAGGTGATCTAAAAATCTAACATCATACCATAACTCATTGTTAACATGACTAGATTTAAAAGAGGTAAGACATTCCTTGCAGAGGATTTATGATCACCTGTAATCAATATTCATATTGAAGAACTGATAGATTTATCATTAGTGTACATCACCTAAACAAGATACTTTAAACAAGAGGCCCAAGAGGGCCTGTGGACGCTCTACTGGCGAATATGGCTCTTATGACATCAATGAAGCAAGTGACTATCGTCTTAAAGAGGCAAAATATAGCCATAACTCCGCCATAACTGGTCCGATCTGGCTGGTTTTCCAAGTTAATAAAAATCAAAAAAAAAAAAAAAATATATATATAAAAAAAAAAAAAATAATAATATATAAAAAAAAAAATAATTAAAAAATAAAGGAATTAAACAATTTAAAACAAGCAGGGTCACCATTTGAACAAAATTGGTAAAGGACCATAAGCTTATAGAAACAGCAAAATATTAAACCTCTGGCTCTTGCAGTTTCCGAGAAGAAGATTTTTTAAGTTTTTCCCTATACATGTCTATGTAAAACATGTGACCCTTGGGGCGGGCCAAATGTGACCCCAGGGTCACCATTTGAACAAAGTTGGTAAAGGATCATAAGCTTATAATAAATGTAAAATATCAAACCTCTGGCTCTTGTAGTTTCCGAGAAGAAGATTTTTTAAAAAAAAATCCTATATAAGTCTATGTAAAACTGTGACCCTTGGGGCGGGGACAAATTTGACCCCAGGGTCACCATTTGAACAAACTTAGTAGAGGACCATAAGCTGATGCTACATGTAATACATGAGAGCTCTGTGCCATGTGGTTCCAGAGAAGAAGATTTTTTTCAGTTTTTCTCTATACAAGCCTATGTAAAACTGTGACCCCCGGGGTGGGGCCAAATGTGACCCCTGGGTCACCATTTGAACAAACTTGGTAGAGGACCACAAGCTAATATCAAATGAAAATTATTAAACCTCTGGCTCTTGCAGTTTCAGAGAAGAAGATTTTTTAAGTTTTTCCCTATACATGTCTATGTAAAACATGTGACCCTTGGGGCGGGGCCAAATGTGACCCCTGGGTCACAATTTGAACTAACTTGGTAGAGGACCATAAGCTTATAGCAAATGCAAAATATTAAACCTCTGGCTCTTGCAGTTTCAGAGAAGAAGATTTTTTAAGTTTTTCCATTTACATGTCTATGTAAAACATGTGACCCTTGGGGCGGGGCCAAATGTGACCCGAGGGTCACCATTTGAACAAACTTGGTAAAGGACCATAAGCTTATAGTAAATGCAAAATATCAAACCTCTGGCTGTTGTAGTTTCCGAGAAGACGATTTTTAAAAAAAAATCCTATATAAGTCTATGTAAAACTGTGACCCCGGGGCGGGGACAAATTTGACCCCAGGGTCACCATTTGAACAAACTTAGTAGAGGACCATAAGCTGATGCTACATGTAATACATGAGAGCTCTGTGCCTTGTGGTTTCAGAGAAGAAGATTTTTTAAAGTTTTTTCCTATATGTCTATATGAAAAACCTGAAAAACCTCAATATACAAACTTTGGACCCCCAGGGCATGGCCATTTTTGACCCCGGGAACTTTATTTGAACAATCTTGATAGTCTAGGCCTTGGCGATCATTTTAAAAGAAAAACTGTTGAAATCTGTCCAGCGGTTCTGTAGAAGAATTTTTTTTAAGGTTTCGACCATATATGGTAATGGCAGCCATCTTGGATGTAGCGCTGACCTAATTTTAACAAATCTAAAAAGCATTTATCTAAGGATCATCCATGTGAAGTTTGGTCAAAATTAGCCGAACGGTTTCTGAGGAGAAGTCGTTTGAAGAAAAGTTAACGGACGGACGGACGACAGAAGACGGACAACACACCATTCCATAGAGCTAAAAATGGTCAAACATGACGTTACACTCCTTACTGTTCAATACGATGCATTTCTATACTTTTGTTACAATTCAGTAGGTAAATCATCTTAGATTAAAGACTCACCGTTGTTGACATTGAGCTAGCTTTAATTTGTAACAAGGTTGTGTTCTCTCTCCTGTGAGTTCAATAGCCAGACTATTAAAGAGTGACATGTAATTATTTTTACAACATAATATGTGTTTGTGATGGTCTGGCCAACTTGCTTCTCACCAATGTAACCCAGGTTCAAATACTGTACTGGATTGTTGTATGTGAGATGGTACGATGGTCACCAGATCTGCGCCATCAACTTCACCGTCAGTTCAAAAGCTTAATTGAGTTTATGTCATTTATTATATGTACCTTGCAGACTTTAAATAAATATTATTATTATGGTTCTATATACATCAACCATGTAGTTCAGTTAGTGGAAATTTCACTGATAGAAACCAAGCTTCCCCATCTGTATAGTACATGTTTCTGTCACGATGATAACAAAGCAAATTATAAACAAAATAGTTACTAAAAATTAAGTAACTTGAAAGTAAGAAGATAGTAAAATGGATTGGAAAGGCAGAAGGAAGACATTTCTTAGTCGCCAATTGCGTATTAACCCTTAAACCGCTAAGCACGACTATAATAGCCTTTGTGTTCACTGTAAACCCAGATAAGTCAGTGAGTAACTCGCAGCCTGACCAGGGTTTACAATGTCTGGCTGCTGATCAGTCATTTTCCCGAAAACACCCCTTTGTCACATAAATGGAATGGTCTTAATTCAAACAAAGAATATCTATTTTATATATATGTAGCGGGTTAAGCCCTTCATCATCAGTCCTGTCTGGTTACTGGGAATTCACCTAACCTGCAAAGCATCAAAAATCACAAGAAATCTAAGAATCACAAGAAATCTGACAAACAAGCGAGTGGGACTGAGTTTGGAAGCTCCTGTCTTTTTGTAAGATACCAAATCAGGAGCCTCAGACACATGCAATGGCAAGTAGACCAATGGCAAACTGTTTTTTAGGAAAAAATCAAATTCAAGATAGATATGCCGGTATGTCCACAAGACCATGTATATTCTTAAAGAGCATGGAGAGTTGGCTCTTTGTATGCCTTGACTGCAGGCTTTCCCATTTGAGGTGACCCTGTCAATTTTTTGTTTTTTAATTATGTCTCAAACGAACATTTTGATGAAGGGATTACATTTAATATATAATAGTATGTTGTTCTCCTGTATGTGTGTGTGTGGTGGTGGGTGGGGGTGGCCTGTGTGAAGTTATGGGTATTTGCGATGATCTATCATCCCTTTTATTTCATCTTCTTAGCATTACTATTGAAGTCATTGCCGTTGAGTTATGGTCAAAGATGACAGTTCAACGTACACATGTAGATGGTAGAGATCACAGGTGTTCTTGATCTGGCAACTCTATTAATATATTAGACCATGATTTAAATCAAATGTATCCATATTGATGTTTAAAATCAGACAACACTAAAAGAAGATACATAGATGTACACAAACAATAAAGCTTTTAATATAATTATCACTACAAACTAAATTTATAAAGGGCTAAATTCAGTTGGGCATCAACGATAAACACCGAGCTGACCCACTACCAGAATGTGGAGGTCTTTTACATTATTGATCACGGATTGCTCAAATTATTTGATGAGGTCATGTGAAAGTTCTGAATATATGTCTGCTACGGCATACAAGAAAATTAGGGTAGCCCTAAGGGTCATAATTTAAGCCTATGACATATAACAATAATTGTCTCTGACCCAACTACTCTGTCGTAGACGCGAAAACGTATGATAATTCAACAATTTATCGATAAGACAATACAAAAAAACACAACAGTAATTATAAAAATACAAAAGAAGAAAGTATTACTTGTTACGCAAATTTAAACTTCACTGTAACGATTAGAT
Source organism: Cyrtodaria siliqua (assembly GCA_037043455.1). Taxonomy (NCBI): domain Eukaryota; kingdom Metazoa; phylum Mollusca; class Bivalvia; order Adapedonta; family Hiatellidae; genus Cyrtodaria; species Cyrtodaria siliqua. The sequence goes on along the minus strand of JAWPHD010000396.1, from coordinate 7,316 downwards.
CTTTATATGTGTACGTTTCCAGAATTATACTTTTTTTTTTTGGTGAAAAAATATGTTCAAGAGAATTCTTTTAGTGGACGCTTGAATTTTGAACCGAATTTAATTGATTGGAGCAAATAAAAGCGCATCACCGATCTTGATCAATTGTTTACCTTAGATACTTCCGGTCCAGGGCGTATAATGTTTTCCTGGAAATAACACTTGTTTATGACATTGCCGAACAATCTGAAATTAAAACGAGCGATGGAGTCAGACGTCAAACAGCTTGTTGTCATTGCAACAGCAGTGTTTGGTATTTTAGTTGCAGGATACCTGTTCAATGTAGAAAGAAAAACTGCCTTGGCAGATAGGGAATTTTCAAAATGGATTTATGACAACAACTTGTCAGAGTTTAAGGAAAATTTCTTTGCAGCAGGTATTACTTCTTATTGGTAACCTTTTGCCATTCTTTTTTTTTAATCAACATCTCTGTAGCTGTAGTGTAACGAATCAGGGCCTTTTATACCCTTCTTTGTACATGCCGATATACTGTGTCATCCCTGGGCTGATAATTAAAGGGACTGGTCTCGGACAGAAGTGTTCCAAACACCTGCCGTCGACTCATTCAGAACACTTCGGTCATGTACGTTCACTTTACGTTCACTTTAGCCGCCATGTTTTAGGACGTAGAATGTGATTTCGCTCCGTGATTTATTGTGTTTTATGGTTGAAAACATTACAAACAACATGGTTAGTTGCTGCAAAACGTAATTGTAACTATCCTTTTCAAGATTTGCGTGGGTTGTTCGTGTTTTTAGCAGGTTTTTAATTGCTTTTTTTAGTGTTTTGTTCTCAAACCAGGAAGCGTGAAATTGCAATGAAAAAAAGATGGCCGACGTTCGTGCAGTTTTTGGTTTGTTTGTTTTGTACGCCTTTCACCCTTTTAATATATTTGTTTTTGGTGTAGCTATTAATTTGGTTATAATTTTGATTTCAGCAAAATTTATTTTTTTAACTTGGACATTTCGAACGTGTTTTTTTTCCTCGTGAATTAGCATGTATAATTTATGGAAGGTTAAACTTTTTTTTCCTCAATTAAACCGTTCCTGTTGATTGAAAGTAATAACATACATATTTCAATTGCGTTTATGGTAGTTTTTAAGTGGGTTATGATTTTGATTTTATTAAAAAAAAAAAGTTAACTTCACCATTTTGTAAAAAAAAGAAAAATCTCTATGATCAGCATGTATATTTTATGGAAGAATAAACTTTTTTTTTTTACTTACACAGTTCCTGTTGATGATTGCAAGTTATAACAGACATATTGAAATTGTGTATAGGGTAGCTTTTAAGTGGTTTATGACTTTGATTTTAACAAAAATAAACATTTTTTAGCTTGACCATTTTTAAAAAAAAAAAAATCTTGGATCAGCGTGTATATTTTATGGATGGGTATTTTTTTTTCTCTTTATGGAAGGGTAAACTTTATTTTCTCACTTATACAGTACAGTACCTGTTGATGATTGCAAGTAATAACATACATATTGAAATTGTATTTAGGTAATTTTTAACCACGAACATCGGTCATCTTTTTTCATCGCAATTTCACACTTCTTGGTTTGAGAACAAAACACTAAAAAAAACAATCAGCTAAAAACACGAAAACCCACGCAAATCGTGAAAAGGGTACATACAATTACGTTTTGCTGCAACTAACTTGGTAATGAGAGCTTTTTACAATCATTGCATTTCGATTTTGTCAACAATTTTAACTGATTAAAATACTAAATCAGCCGACCTTAAAACCGAGAAGAAAGCAAAAAACACTAATGTGTTGTTTGAATTATCATTACCCCGTTTGCCGGTGTTATTATTTTTTTTATTGATACATGCGTGTTTGTTAATTACTCAATCGATTGTTAAACACAAAACATGTTCTATGGCTCCTTACAATTATGTAGGTTAAAAACTGGAATCTGCTTTACATTGTCCGGACTAGTAAAAACATATTATTTGGCAAAAACAGTTGTGTAAGTACCTCGCACGTCCTGCTTTCCGTGTTTTGATCTTAGATGTCCCCTTATTCCAGAAATTGAAGCATAACTTTTGTCGCATTCATCGCACATATAAGTTTTTGGTTTAGGTGGTTTTGAAGCACCTTTAAGCAAAGTGGGTTGTTTTACAGAACATGAACTGACAGTTGCCACATCATCGTCCGACATTTCAAATTCACTCGCGGTAAACTCACCTAACAACATATCCAGATCTAGATCATCAAAATCGCTTTTCCCGTATGCCATATTTGAATGTGAACACACATGTTAATGAGCAACTTTGAAATGAGAGCATTTTACAATAATTGCATTTCGATTTTGTCAACAATTTTAGCTGATTAAAAGACTAAATCAGCTGACTTTAAAACCGAGAAGAAAACAAACAAACATTAATAATGTGTTGTTAGAATTATCATTAATTACCACGTTTGCCGGTCTTACTTCTTTTATTGATAAATGTGTGTTTGTTAATTAATCGATCGATTGTTATGCCAATAGAATACATTAATCACAAGATTCTTAATTGTTCACACAATGCAATCGAGGTTTTAACAGTTGTTGTTAACAAATATCTATGATCTATAGAAAAAATAGAAAGATAATTTAATTTTGCTCACTTAAATCATTTAAATATACTGTATTGTTATCCCCATAAACATTATTTAGACAACAAATGAACCGCCAGTTGATTGCGGCAATGCTTTAATTTTTATTTATCGACTCGAGATCTCCTCGTCCATTTTAACCTTTGAAGAAATTGTTCGAAATAACAAATCAATAGAAATGTTATTTATTTGGCTTTCTAACCATGCATCTTATTTAAATATGTATTAAATAATAAACTTTAAGAAAAGTTTGATGACCAAACCAATAAACACACGGACCAATTTGGACCGATAACTAATTATCGCAGTGTTGAAAACTGCTGTCAAAATGTTGTGTGTGTGATAGATGCCGCCCACTGTTCCACCCCTCGCTGTCAACTAGTTTGTGTCCCCACGCTCAATATTATCCATATATTTAATTGCGTTATCGAGTCGGGTAAAACATCAAATAATGTGGCGCCCTATTGCGGCCAAAATGGCTGATCAAAACCGAAAGTGTGAAATGTTTGTTTAAAAATTAATAAGCCAGAGATGCTCTGTTTAAACGCCGCTGGTCTTTTTGAACTTAACGGTCACTAGTCTTTTTAAAGGGGTTGATGCACTATTTTCAAACACAGTTTATTTTAAAGGGCTCTGAAAAACTTGAAAAAAGCTGAAAGAATTATCAAAATGCTATGAAAAATAAAGGAGATATGACCTATTGAACATTTGCAAAGAACATAAATGGAGGCGGCCATCTTTGAACAATGACGTCATCGCGCCGTTTTACCATATATGGCATATTGACAAAATGTATTTTAAAGCAAAGAAAACCACCGCAAATTGATTAAAAATAAATATACAGATGTAAAATGTATACATTTTAGTATTATTTTCATTTACAGTGATTTTCTTTGCTTTAAAAGACATTTTATCAATATGCCATATATGATAAAACGGCGCGATGACGTCATCGTTCAAAGATGGCCGCCTCCATTTATCTTCTTTGCAAATTTTCAATAAGTCATATCTCCTTTATTTTTCATGGCATTTTGATAATTCTTTCAGCTTTTTCCAAGTTTTTCAGAGCCCTTTAAAATAAACTGCGTTTGAAAATAGTGCATCAACCCCTTTAAACCTATATATTGTGTGTGTAATGGTGTTTTGGTGTGTACAAGTTGTTGCGCTAGTGTAACAGTGGTACATGTTAGAATTAACTATTTATAGACCTTCATTATGATTTCACACAAATACATGTATTACCATAATTCCCCAAATAAACTAAAAGAATTAAACATTCAGATTTCAATAAATTTTCAATCTTTTTTGTAACCCTAATTCAGCCCTAATTTGAAATTATTATTTTTTTACACATTTTATTAGAGCACTCTATTGGCATTTTGCATAGCACTACTATTAGGGGAAATGTGGTAAGTATATGCTACCAGTTGAACCAATTAATACTTCAAACAAGTTCTTTCAAGTTTCTTATTTCGGAAATAGGGTGCAATTGTAATTATATTGTCTTTTAATAAACCACACAAAATGTAGTTAAAATCTACAGGAAGTTTCTTTTGCATTTAAGTTATGACTAGAAGTGATTACAGGCAATCCTGAATTTTTTATCAAGTATTTAAATAAACATTATTTATTAATTGAGTATTATTTTGAATATGAACCTACTTGCATATGATTAGATAAATAAATAAAATTTGAAGTGTTAAAGTTTTTTCCATTATTTTACCACTGTCTTCAGTATGTTTTAACATTTATTGGTGCAACATAATCAGTGAAATGCGAACATAATGCTTTGAATTATTCAGACAACTTTTAATAATGGTTTGCAAATATGCAAATAGTGTACAAAAATAAATAACAAGATGCCACAAGTTTAAAAAAACAGCAACGACAAGATTGTCGTGTGAACCTTTAATCTTAATCTAAAGATGCAAGTATTTATATTGTAAAATTATATTAAGGAAACTAACCCTCCAAATAACGGAAACTTACACTACAAAACTGTTTGTCAAAACTCTAGCCATGTGTTCAGGTTATATAACAATGTACATGTGCCGATTCAAAGTATAACATTATTCACGGGTCTTAAAATACCCATGACTGAATATGCATAAAATAAAATGAGTTGGTAACTTAAATAGACGCTCCAGTTTTGGGGTTTGGTCTGGCAGGTTAAAGCTTTTTAAATTGTGTCTATAGAGCTTGGACTCTCAAAATAGGTGAATTATATATAGAGAATATTATGTCAGTGCCTTTTACTATCAAGTTTGTTAGGCGAGGCTTAGAAAACGAAGAATGGCGAGGCTCTGCCGAGCCATTCTTCGTTTTCGTGCCGAGCCTAATAAACTTGATAGTAAAAGGCACTGACATAATATTCTATTTATCATGTAGATTATCCACATTTTTTGTATGAATTACTATTATTACCTATTTCTCAGAATGTTATGCTTATCGAGGACGCCGCCATGTTGTTGTTTTCTGTTGTTTTTTTTAAATGACGTCAGGCAACGTTACGTGCATGACATCAGATAACGTTACGTACAATAAATGCCAAGGGATTCCGCATTGATTTGCTCTATTGGTCAGTGTCCAATAAAGCAAAATTTAATAGGTCACCCCTTTATTAAGCAGAAAAGTGCATATCTGCATGATAAATATATCTGCATGATAAATATGTATATATGTATACCTCGTAGTCAGTAGGTTTAGTTTAAACTTATTTATTTTACATCGATTGTAACGAAAGCTCTATGAACTTATTTGAATCACTCTCGATGTCTTCCTGGGTAGAACCAGTACTAAGCAATGCAGATAAAGTGTCTTGCTCAGGGACACATCGCTTATGGCAATGACGGGAATCGAACCCACGACTTTTGGATCATGGGTCCAACGCTCTACCACTAGACCACAGCGCTAGTAGGTTTAGTAAAAGTGTACAAACATGTATGTTGTAAAACTTGGCTGTTGTTAGCGGGACAACTACTTTAAGTACTTGATATGTGTATAGTTATGACTGTAATTGATCTGATTACGCTATATATAATTTTATTTTATTTCAGATATGGGATATCTAGATGGGTTGATACATTTCAATATAGATGCCTCTAAGGCTTTTAAGAACCTGCCCATAAAGAAGAAACAGCAACTTACAAATGCGATTGGAAAGTTGCGGAAACAAATGATTCTGCAAACATGGCTGACAACCCGCGGCATTCCAGACACGTATATGGCAGAGTAAGATATCAACCTTGAAAAGCATAAAACTAGATTTTGGAATGACCCAAGTAATATTATGCCCGAACCATGAAAGTGGAGGGGTGTATGTAGTGTTATGCTTGTCCATCTATATGACCAAGACCTACCGTATTAATTTTGATGGTGATTAAGGTTTTCATTAGATCCATTTCTAAGTGACTGATATCTGTTCATTCTTCGAATTTCATACATACATGTAGGCACATCTAGAGGAGTAATATACATTCTGACCAAATGCAGGTCACCATGGCTGACCTTGACCCACTTTTTACTTCATTTTACACTCTTCAAACTATCATCCAGTTGCATATATATTTTTATGCTTGCTCTTAAATGGCTAAATATAAAACCACAAAACACCAATGCCATCTTCATTGATGGTGCTCTCTTAAAATCTAAAATGAAGAGATGGCAGCCATTCATATTTTCTTGTTAATATTTCGGGGTTTATTGATATTAAGAAATATTTAACAAAATATATTTAACAGATAATGGATATGGACCCTATGTTTATATGGCCTCAACTGTTTTTGTCACATAAAACTCGACTCAGTTATAAATAGCTATGAATTTACAGATTCAGGTCTTTATGACATATAACTCACGCCTGATTATATCTACAAATCTGTGTATAAAGGAGATAAATCATGCCTTAATTGTAAATATATAGTAATAAATTATATTTAGGGGAGATAACTGATATTAGATCTAATTATAAAGGTCCTTGGGGGAGGTAACTCATGCCTTATTTGTAACTGTATAGTTATGTAGATTGTTAAGTCATTTTTAGCTCGACTATTCGAAGAATAAGAGAGCTTATGTAATCACCCCGGGGTCGGCGTCGGCGTCGGCGTTGGCGTCGGCGTCCCACATTCAGGTTTGCGTGTAAGCTGTGTTTACAAGTCTATATCTCTTACATTTCTTATCCTAGCACAACCAAATTTGGCCATGGGCTTCCTTATAGCATTATCTTAAGGACTGCATAAGCAATTTTGGTTCCTGTAACCCATGGGCTCCATGGAACCCAAATTATGATAGCCCATCATAAAATGTGTCCCATTTCACATCAAATTTTGCGTGTAAGCTGTGTTTACAAGTCTATATCTCTTACAATTCTTACCCTAGCTCAACCAAATTTGGCCATTAGCTTCCTTATAGCATTATCTTAAGGGCTGCTTAAGTAATTTTGGTTCCTGTAACCCCTGGGCTCCAATGGAACCCAAATTCTGAGCCCTTAAAATGTGTCTGTTTCACATCAAATTTTGTGTGTAAGCTGTGTTTACAGGTCTATATCTCTTACATTTCTTGTCCTAGCTGAACTAAATTTTGGAATTGGATTCTCTTATAGTATGTTGTAAAGGGCTTGCGATAAGTAATTTTGTCTTCTTCTGCCAAATTCTGGGACTCCCAATGGAAACTCCCAAAC